>WNYA01000126.1:225366-237379 GCA_019512145.1 Engystomops pustulosus
TAATAAATATACAGGAGAAGTAGGTATGTGACTGTCCTTAGTATTATACAGGAGAAGAAGTGTGGACTGTGCACGTCCATATATATACAGGAGAAGTCAGTATGTGCACTTCCATCTTATATACAGGAGAAGTATTACTGTGCACTGTCCATATATATACAGGAGAGTAGTACTGTGCATGTCCTAGATATAACAGGAGAAGTGTACTGTGGCACTGTCCATATATATATAAGGAGAAGTAGTAACGGTTCACTGTTTCCCAATATATATATACGTGAGAAGTAGTACTGTGCACTGGCCTATATATATATACAGGAGAAGTATACTGTGCACTGTCATATATATACAGGAGAAGTAGTACTGTGCACTGTTAATATATATATATATATATCTTATAGTATTATATATGATATATCATATATATATACAGGAGAAGTCGTTATGTGCACTGTCCAAAATAACAGGAGAAGTGGTATGGCCACTGTTCCCGTATTATATACAGGAAGTAGTATGTTCACGTCCATATATATACAGGAGAAGTAGTACCTGTTTGTCACTGTCATGTATATACAGGGAAGTAGTACTGTGCAATGTCCATATATATACAGGGAAGTAGTACTGTGCACTGTCCATATATCCAGGAGAGGTACTGTGCAGTCAATATATATACAGGAGAAAGTAGTATGGGCACTGTCCATATATATACAGGAGAAGTAGTACGTGACTGTCCATAATAATCAGGGGAGAATGGTACGTTGCACTGTCCATATATATACACGGAGAAGTGTTACTGTGCCACTGTCCATATATTTACAGGAGAAGTAGTACTGTGCACTGTCCATTATATTACAGGGAAGTAGTACTGTGCACTGTCCATATATATCAGAGAAGAGTATACTGTGCACTGCCATATATATACAGGAGAAGAGTAGTACGTGTGCACTGTCCATATATAACAGGAGAAGTAGTAGTGACAGTCCATATTATATACAGAGAAGTGGAGAAGTATGTTACTGGCACTGTCCATATATATACAGGAGAATGTTACTGTGCACTGTCCATATAAATACAGGAGAAGTGGTACTGTGCACTGTCCCATATATATACAGGAGAAGTGGTACTGTGGCACTGTCATATATATATATCAGGAGAAGTGTACTGTGCAATGTCCATATATATACCAGGAGAAGTGAGTACTGTGCACTGTCCCTATATATACAGGAGAAGTAGATGGCATGTCCAAGATATACGGGAAGTAGGACTGGCACTGTCCATATATATCAGGAGAAGTGGTACGTGTGCATGTCCATATATATACACGAGAAGTAGTACTGTCACTGTCCATATATATACACGGAGAAGTGTACTGTGCACGTCCATAATATACAGGAGAAGTGGTACTGTGCACTGTCATAATATACAGGAGAAGTGTACTGTGCCACTTGTCCATATATATTACGAAGGAATGTACGTGCACTGTCCTAGTATATAAGAATGAAGAGTACTGTGACTGTCCATTATAATACAGGAGAAGTAGTACGTGTACTGTCCTGTCCTATATACAGGAGAAGTGTACTGTGCATGTCCATATATATACAGGAAAGTAGTACTGGTACTGTCCATATATATACCAGGAGAGTAGTACTGTGCACTGTCCATATATATACAGGAGAAGTATATGTGTTCAAAGCTGTCCATATATATACAGGAGAATAAAGAAGTAGTACTGTGCACTGTCCATAAACACAGTAGAAAGTAGTACTGTGCACTGTCCATACAATATATATATATACAGGAGAAGTAGTACGTGCACTGTCGAATTATATATCCAGGAGAAGTGTATTGTGCACTGTCATATATATATTACAGGAGAAGTAGTACTGTGCCTGTCATATATACAGAGAGCAAGTGTACTGTGCACTGTCCCTATATTACAGGAGAAGTAGTACTGTGCACTGTCCATAATATACAGGTAGTAAGATGGTACTGTGCACGTCATATATATACAGGAGATAGACTGTGACACGTCCAATATATGACAGGGAAGTAGTACTGTGCACTGTCCATTATATACAGGGAAGATCGAGTATGTGAACTGGTCTCATATATATATATCAGGAGAAGTAGTACTGTTCACTGTCCATATATATATACAGGAGAAGTAGTACTGTGCCACATTACTAGAAACAGTACTATATCAATATATATACAGGAGAAGTAGTACTGTGCCACTGTATATATATACAGGAGAGAGTGTACTGTGCACGTGTATATATATATATATTAATTATTATTTATATATACAGAGAAGTGTACGTGACTGTCCAATTATACAGGAAGAGTGGTTACTGTGCCTGTCCCTGTATTGATATATACAGGAGAAAGTAGTACTGTGCACTGTCCAATATATACAGGAGAAGTAGTACTGTGCACTGTCCTAGTATATTACAGGAGAAGTAGTACTGTGCACTGTCTCATATATATACAGGAGAAGTAGTAGTACTGTGCACTGTCCATATATATACAGGAGAAGTGGTACTGTGCACTGGTCCATATATATATACAGGAAAGTAGTACTGTGCACTGTCCATAATATATACAGGAGAGTAAGTATGTGCACTGTCCATATTATATACAGGAGAAGTAGTTACTGTGCACGTCCATATATATACACGGAGAAGTAATACTGTGCACTGTCAAATATAAAGGAGAACGTGTACTTGTGCACTGTCCATATATATAAGAAGGAGAGAAGTAGTACTGTGCACTGTCCATATATATACAGAGAAGTAGTACTGTGCACGTCCATATAATACAGGAGAGTACTGTGCACTGTCCATATATATACAGGAGAAGTAGTACTGTGCACTGTCCATATATATACAGGAGAAGAGGTACTGTGCCGTCCATATATATTACAGGAGAAGTGGTACTGTGCCACTGTCCATATATATTACAGGAGAATGTACTGTGCCTGTCCATATAATATATACAGGAGAAGTAGTACTGTGCACTGTCCATATATATACAGGAGAAGTGTACTGTGGCACTGTCCATATATATATACAGGGGAAGAATGTGCACTGTACATAATATACAGGAGAGGAAGTAGTACTGTGCACTGTCCCATATATAACAGAAAGAAGTTGTACTGTTGCACTGTCCATATATACAGGAAGTAGTATGGCACTGTCCATATATATACAGGAGATAGTGGACTGTGCACTGTACCATATATATACAGGAGAAGGTGGTACTGTGCACTGTCCATATATATACAGGAGAAGTAGTACTGTGCACTGTCCAATATATACAAGAGATGTAACAGAGAAGTAGTACTGTGCACTGTCCATAATATACAGGAGAAGTTGTTCGGCACTGTCCATATATATACAGGAGAAGTAAGTATACTTGTGCACTGTCCATTATATACAGGAGAAGTAGTACTGTGGCAACTGTCCATATATATACAGGAGAGTGTACTGTGACTGTCCATATATATACCGGAGAAAGTACTGTGCACTGTCATTATAATTAAGAGAAGGTATACTGTGACGTCCAATATATATATACAGGAGAAGTGTACTGTGCACTGTCCAATATATACAGGAGAAGTTGTACTGTGCACTGTCCATATATATATACAGGAGAAGTACTGTGACTGTGCACTGTCCATATATATACAGGAGAAGTAGACTGTGCACTGTCCATATATATCGGGAGAGATATTACTGTGCACATGTCCTATATATACAGGAGAATGAGTACTGTGCACTGTCCGATATATATACAGAGAGAATAGTACTGTGCACGTCCATATATATACAGGAGAAGTGGTACTGTGCACTGTCCATATATATACAGGAGAAGTGTATGTGCACTGTCCAAATATACAGGAGAAGGGAGTACTGTCATGGTCCACTATTATATACAGGAGAAGTAGTACTGTGCACTGTCCATATATATACAGGAGAAGTAGTACTGTGCACTGTCACATATGAATATATACAGGAGATAGTAGGAACTGTGCACGTATGTCCTATATATATACAGGAGAAGTAGTACTGTGCACTGTCCATATATAACAGGAGAAGTGTAATGTGCACTGTCCTATATATAACAGGAGAAGTAGTACTGTGCACTGTCCATATATATCAAGGGAGAGTAGTACTGTGCACTGTCCATATAATACAGGGAAGTAGTACTGTGCAGTCCATATAACAGGAGAAGTGGTACTGTGCACTGTCCATATATATACAGGGAAGTAGTAATGTGCACTGTCCATATATATACAGAGAGTAGTAATGTGCACTGTCCATATATACACGAGAGAAGTGACTGTGCACTGTCCATATATATACAGGAGAAGTGAGTACTGTGCACTGTCCATATATATTTAGGAGAAGTAGTACTGTTGCACTGCTCCATATATATAGATACAGGAGAGTGAGTATGTGTGCACTGTCCATATATATACAGGAAGTAGTTACTGTGCACTGTCCTATATAATACAGGAGAAGTTGGTACTGTGCACTGTCCATATATTTACAGAGAAGTAGATGTGCATGCCATATATATACAGGAGAGTGTACTGGCACTGTCCATTATATATACAGGAGAAGTGGTACGTGCACTGTTCCATATATATACAGAGAGAAAGTAGTACTGTATGCACTGTCCACTATATAACAGAGAAGTGTACTGTGCACTGTCCATATATATCACAGGAGAAGTGAGTACTGTGCACTGTCCCTATATTATACAGGAGAAGTAGTCTACTGTGCACTGTCCATATATATACAGGAAGTAGTACTGTGCACTGTGCCATATATTACAGGAGAAGTGTACTGTGCCTGGCCATATAATACAGAGAAGTAGTACTGTGGCACTGTCCTATATATATACAGGAGAAGTGTGTACTGTGCACTGTCCATTATATATACAGGCGGAAGTGAGTACTGTGCACTGTCCATATATATACGGAGAAGTAGTACTGGCACTGTATCATATATATACAGGAGAAGTGAGTACGTGATGGCCTGATATAACAGGAGAAGTAGTAATGTGCACTGTCCATATATATACAGGAGAAGTAGTACTGTGCACTGTCCAATATGTATATACAGGAGAAGTAGTACTGGTTGCATGTCCATATATATACAGGAGAAGTAGTACTGTGCACTGTCCATATATATACGGAGAAGTAGTAGTGCCACTGTCGCAATAATATATAAGGAGAAGTGTACTGTGCACTGTCCGATATATATACAGGAGAAGTATTACTGTGCACTGTCCATATATATCAGGAGAGTGTTACTGTGCACTGTCCATATATATACAGGAGAAAGTGCGTACTGTGCACGTGTCCTATATACAGGAGAAGTGGTACTGTGCATGTCATATTATACAGGGAGGAAGTGGTACTGTGACTGTCCAATATGTACAGGAAAGTAGATGTGGCACTGTCCATATATATACAGGAGGAAGTGGTACTGTGCGCCATATATATACAGGAGAGTAGGTCACTGTGCACTGTCCATATATATATAAGAGAGAAGTGGTATGTGCACTTCCATAATATATATACAGGAGAAGGTACTGTTGCAATGTCCATATATAGAGGGAAAGGGAGAAAGTAGTAGTACTGTGCACATGTCCTTAGATAATACAAAGGAGAAGTAGGTAGGCAGCTGTCCCCATATATATACAGAGGAGAAGTGGTACTGTGCACTGTCATCATACATATATACAGGAGAAGTGGTACTGTGCACTGTCCATATATTACAGGAGAAGTAGTACTGTTGCACTGTCCAATATACAGGAGAGTAGTATACGGGCACTGTCATATATAACAGGAGAAGTAGCAGTGTACTGTGCACTGTCCATATATATAACAGGAGAAGTGGTACTGTGCACTGTCATATATATACAGGAGAAGTGGTATGTGCACTGTCTCATAGATATACAGGAGAAGTGGTACTGTGCACTGTCCATATAGATTATACAGGAGAAGTTAGTACTGTGTCACTGTCCCATATATATACAGGAGAAGTGAGTACTGGCACTGTCATATATATACAGGAGAGTGTACTGTGCACTGCCATTATATATACAGGAGAAGTAGTACGTGCACTGTCCATATATACAGGGAGAAGTAGTACTGTGCACTGTCCAATATATACAGGAGAAGTGTACTGTGCATGTCCATATATAGCAGGAGAAGTGGTACTGGCATGTCATATATATATACAGGAGAATAGTACTGTGCATGTCCATTATATATACAGGAGAGTGAAGTGTACTGTGCACTGTCCATATATATACGGGAGAAGTAGTACTGGCACGTCATATATTACAGAGAAGTTAGTGTCTACTGTGCACTGTCCATATTATATACATGTAGAAGTAGTACTGTGCACTGTCATTATATAGACAGAGAAGTAGTACTGTGCACTGTCCATATATATACAGGAGAAGTGTACTGTTGCCTGTCATATATTAACAGGAGAAGTGGTACTGTTGCACTTCATATATATACAGGAGAAGTTAGTACTGTGCACTGCTATATACAGGAGAAGGTATATGTGCACTTGTCCATATCAATACAGGAGAAGTAGTACGTCAGCTTTTACGGAGTGGTACACTCCATTCCAATATATATACAGGAGAATTAGTACTGGCACTGTCCATATTATATACAGGAGAGGTGGAGTACTGTGATGTAAGTACAGTAGCTGTGCACTGTCCATATATAATCAAGGAGAAGTAGTACTGTGCACTGTCCATATTTATACAGGAGAAGTAGTACTGTGCACTGTCCATATGTATATACAGGCGAAGTCGTACTGTGCCTGTCATTATAATACAGGAGAAGTGTACTGGGCACTGTCCATATTATATAAGGAGAAGATTACTGTGCACGTCCATATAACGGAGAAAGAAGTTAGTTCTGTGCACTGGTCCAGTATATACGGAGAAGAGATGCCTTACGAGATAGTACTGTGCACTGTCCATATATTAACAGGAGGAAGTGGTACTGTGCCAGGCCACCTATATTATACAGGAGAGTTAGTACTGTTCCACGTCATATATATCCAGGGAAGTGTAGGACGTGCACTGTCCTAATATACAGAGAAGTAGTACGTGATGCACTGTCCATATTATCTACAGGTAGAGTATAGTACTGTGCATGTCCATATATATACAGGAGAAGTGGTACTGTGCATGTCATATTATAACGGAGAAGGAGTATGTGCACTGTCCATCAATATACAGGAGAAGTGTATGTGCACTGTCATATATATCACGAAAGGAGAAGTAGTTACTGGTGCACTGTCCCATATGAAGAGAAGTGAGTACGTAATCCTACTATATACTGGTAGTACTGCACTGTCCATATATATACAGGAGAGAGTATTCGTGCACTGTCTATTAAATACAGGGAAGTAGTAACTGTGCACGCCGATATATATAAGAGAAGTAGTAATGTGCACGGTCCAGAATATATACAGGAGAAGCGTATACTGTGCACTGTCCTATATATACAGGGAGGAACGTAGTACTGTGCACTTCCATATATATACAGGAGAGTGGTACTGTGCACGTCCATATATATACAGGAGAAGTAGTACTGTTGCATGTCTATATATATACAGGAGCAAATTATTTCTGTGGCACGTCCATATATATACGGAAGAAGGATTTCTGTGCACGTCTCATAATATTACAGGAACGACAGTACTTCTGTGCATGTCCATATACTATTAAAGGGAGAGTAAAGTAGTACTGTGCACTGTCCTATTATATATACAGAGAAGTGACTGAAATATAAATATGAAAGTAGTACTGTGCACGTCATTTAAAGGATGTTACTCATCATATATATACCGTAGAAAGTAGTACTGTGCACTGTCATAAATACGGGGATTCACCCTCATATATTACAGGAGAAGAAGTAGTACTGTGCATGTCCATTTATAATACAGGAGAAGTATTTACGTGCACTGTCCATATATATACAGGAAGTATTACTGTCATCGTGAATCACAAATAGTACTTCAGTATATTACTACGGAGAAGTAGTACTGTGCATGTCCAATCTATATACACAGGAGAAGTATATCTGTGCACTGTCCATATATAACAGGTGAAGTAGTACTGTGCACTGTCCCATATATACAGGAGAAGATTGTTCTGTGCACTGTCCATATATATGCAGGAGAAGTGTATACTGTGCACTGTCCATATCAATATATACAGGGAAGTATTGTACTGTGACACTGTCCATATATATACAGGAGAAGTGTGGTACTGTGGCACTGTCCATAGGTATATAAGGAGAAGTAGTACTGTGCACTGTCCTATATATACAGGAGAAGAGTACTGTGATGTCCATATAACAGGGAGAGATGGTGCACTGTCCATATATATATAGAGAAGTGGGTACTGTGCACTGTCCAGTTTATAGGAGAGTTCACTGTGCAATGTCCCATGTATACCAGGCAGAGAAGTAGGACTGTGCACTGTCCATATATATACGGAGAAGTAGTACTGTGCACGTGCATCTACGAGAATGATTGAGACTTCATTAATACAGGAGAAGTAGTACTGTGCCTAGTCCATTATATACAGGGAGTAGTGCTGCAGTAATAGAAATAGTGGCACTTCCTTATTATAGAGTATACGTGATGCAATATAACAGGAGAAGTAGTACTGTGCACTAAGTCCATATATATATACAGGAGGAGAAGCTATACTGTGCACTGGCCATAATATATACAGGACGAGAGTAGTACTGTGCACTTGCCATATAATATATACAGAGCCAGTGGTACGTGCACGGTCATATTATATACAGAGAGAAGAGTGTACTGTGGCACTGCCCATATATACTTATACAGGGAGAAGTGGGTTTACTGTGCATGTCCATATATATATACAGGAGAAGTTAGTCAATTGCAGTCCATATATACAAGGGAAGTATGTACTGTGCACTGTCCATATATATACAGGAGAAGTGGATACGTTGCATCTGTCAATATATATACAGGAGAATGTACTGTGGCACTGTCCAATATATACAGGAGAAGTGTACTGTGCACTGTCACATATCTACAGGCGAAGTGGTTAGGTGCACTGCCCAATATATATATAAGGAGAAGTGGTACTGGTTGCACTGTCCATATATATACAGGAGAGTAGTGTCTGTGCACTGTCCATATTACACAGGAGAAAGTAGTACTGTGCACGTCCATATTATAGATATATATACTATATTACACAGGAGGAGTAGTTACTGTGCACTGTCTATATATATACAGGAGAATGTAGTACTGTGCATGTTCATATATATACAGGAGAAGTAGTTACGATGTCACTGTCCATATATTATATACAGGAGAAGTAGTACTGCATGCCCTATATGATACCGAAAATAGACTGTTCATATATATACAGGAGAGAGTAGTACTGTGCACGGTCACCTTATATTTACAGGAGAAGTAGTACTGTGCACTGTCCATATTATACAGGAGACGTGTTACTGTGCACTGTCCATAATAATACAGGGAAGAAGTATACTGTGCACTGTTCCATATATAAGAGAGAAGTGTACTGTGCAGCGTCTATATATACAGGAGAAGTGGTACTGTGACACGGTCCATATATAACAGAGGAAGTGGTAAGTTGCACTGTCCATATATTACAGACGAAGCTAGTGGTACTGGCATCGTCCATATATATATACCAGGAGAAGTGTACTGTGCATGGTCCATATTTATATACCGAGAGAAGTATTATTGTACGTGCACTGGTCCATATATATTCAGGAGAAGTGTATTACTGTGCACTGTCCATATATACAGGAGAAGTAGTAGTACTGTGCCTGTCCATATATATAAAGGAGAAGTAAGGTGCACTGTCCTATAATACAGGAGAAGTAGGTACTGTGCACTGTCCATATATATACAGGAGAAGTGGGTACTGTGCACTGTCCATATATATACAGGAAAGAAGTAGTACTGTGCACTGTCCATATATATACAGAGAAGTGGTATGTGCACTTGCCCATAAATACAGGAGAACAGTAGTTATGTGCACTGTCCCATATATTACAGGAGAAGTAGTACTGTGCATGTCTCATATATATATACAGGAGAAGTGGTTCTGTGACACTGTCGCATATATATACAGGAGAAGTAGTACTTGTGCATAGTCTTCTATACACAGGAGAAGTAGTATGTGCACTGTCCATATATAATACAGGAGAAAGTGAGTACTGTGCACTGTCAACATATATACAGGAGAAGTAGTACTGTGCAATGTCCATATATATACAGGAGAAGTAGACTGTGCACTGTCATATATACGAGGAGAGTACGTGCACTGCTTATAATACAGGAGAAGTGTAGCACTGTCCATATATATATATATACAGGAGATAGTAGTACTGTGCACTGTCCTTATATACAGGAGAAGTAGTACTGTGCACTGTCCGTACATACAGAATAGAAGAAGATGGTAAAAGGTACAGTCAGCATACAGTGAAATATTACTGAGTGATTATTTTATAGTCACGTGTATATTGTGTGCTCGTGAGAGACATTCGAGGAGTTATATAGGGTGACTTGGATTGATCCGAGGGTTACGGCGTTGCCCTGGGTCTGCACGGTGGCGTTGTATCTCCAGCCTGTAGACATATAGAGCAGCAGTTATGTGACATATGGCGGCAGATTAGGGACAGAACCTGCATGAATAGGACTAAGCAGGAAACTACATAGAGGCATACAGTATGTATATGTAACAGGTTATCCTTTAGAAGACATCTACCACCAGGATGAAGGATTGTAAACCCAGCACACTGGCATATTGTGCGCCCCCTCTGGAACAAACTGCTCTTTTTGTTTTTCTGTCCTGGTTTTTACAAAAAAAGGCTTTTAAAATTATGCAAATGAGTCTAAAGGGCTCCCAATTACATAGGTTGTAAATGGAGCCTGGATCCCCTTAGGCTCATTTGCTATCTTCTTAAGACTTTTTTTCTTAAAACCGAGGGCATAGGAAGATTACAGAATAGCAGATCCTGCCAGAGGAGACACTTCAGTATGTCAGTGTGCTTGGTTTACAATCCTTCATCCTGGTGGTAGATCTCTTTTAACATAAATGAAAGAGTCCACAATTCTGTTCATCCTGCTCCTCCTGGTTCATAAATGAAAAGTCAGAACTACTGTACAGTGACAGCACAGCAGGAGCTAGCAAGCATAGGGATAGAGCAAGGTATAACTTCACATCATAGAGTCACTAAATAATGTAAGGGAACTAAAGAAACTCTCTAATATATCAGAGGAAAGGACTTCTTTCTCCACTTATCAGGCTCCATTCATTGATGACAGATTGCCAGTTCTCTCTGTGCCTGTGTCATCTCTATCCCTTTGTAATCCAGACACTATGGAGAAGTAATGACCTGTACTGATGGGAATAAAGCACATGGGGTGAGATAGAAGCTTCCTATTTTCCCCAGCAGCCTCTGTCTGCTTATGTGTCTCTTCTCTGTCACTAAGATAAAGCAGCAGCAGGATTATATAGGACATTATATAGAGTAATGACCTGTACTGATGGGAATAAACCACATGGGGTGAGATAGAAGCTTCCTATTTTCTCCAGCAGCCTCTGTCTGCTTATGTGTCTCTTCTCTGTTACTAAGATAAAGCAGCAGGATTATAAAGGACATTATATAGAAGTAATGACCTGTACTGATGGGAATAAACCACATGGGGTGAGATAGAAGCTTCCTATTTTCCCCAGCAGACTCTGTCTGCTCATGTGTCTCTTCTCTGTCACTTAGATAAAGCAGCAAGATTATAAAGGACATTATATAGAAGTAATGACCTGTACTGATGGGAATAAAGCACATGGGGTGAGATAGAAGCCTCCTATTATCTCCAGCAGCCTCTGTCTGCTCATGTGTCTCTTCTCTGTCACTTAGATAAAGCAGCAGGATTATATAGGACATTATAGA
>WNYA01000126.1:237473-258384 GCA_019512145.1 Engystomops pustulosus
TACTGTCTGGGACACTGTCATATATCTACAGGGAGAGCAGTAGTACTGTACGCAATATAGATCAGGAGAATGTGTATTGTGCACTGTTCCATTATATATACAGGGAGAAGTAGGTAGTGGATTGCATGTCCTACTATATACAGGAGAAATAGTATGTTGCATATGTCACATTATTTATACAGGAAGAAAGAAGTAGGTACTGGTGCACTTGTACCTTTATATTACAGGAGAAGTAGTATGTGCACTGTCCATATCATATACAGGAGGAAGAGAATGTTGTAACTGTGCATGTCCAAAATATACAGGGAAGTAAGGTAATGTGCACTGATTTAGGAGGAAGCTAGTAGTGAAGTCCTATAGATAATGAGAAGACGTATGTGCAACGGCCAGTATACGAGAAGTGGAGGGGTTCATTATCTACGCAGTGTGCTCATTTATAGATGGGCTGTGCAGTCCTTGTATATGAGAGAGCATGATGCACTGTCCATATATATAACAGGAGTAAGTAGTACTTGTGCACTGTCCATATATTACAGGAGAAGTAGTGGCCATATGTGTACATGGCACCTAATATACAGGAGAAGTGGTTATGTGACACTCCATAATTATACAGGAGAAGAGTGGTACTGTGCACTGTCCATATATATACAGGAGAAGTAGTTGTGGGCACTATCCATCATCATATACACAGGAGAAGGAAGTAGTACTGTGCACTGTCCATATATAACAGAGAAGAGAAGTGGTACTGTTGATGTCCTTATATATATATACAGAGAGGAAGTGGTACTGTGATAGTGTCATATATATTATACAGGAGAAGTAGTACTGTGCAATAGTCCATATATATACAGGAGAAGTAGTACTGTGCACTGGCCATTATAATACAGGAGAGTAAGTATACTGTGCACTGTCCTAATTATATATACAGGAGAGTAGTAGTACTGTGCACGTCCATATATAAAGGAGGAAGTAGTACTGTGCCACTGTCCGTACATACAGAATAGAAGAAGTGTTAAAAGGGTCAGCATAAGTGAAATATTGCTGAGTGTTATTTTTATGTCAAGTGATATTGTGTGCTCGTGAGAGACATTCGAGGAGTTATATAGGGTGACTTGATTGATCCGAGGGTTACGGCGTTGCCCTGGGTCTGCACGGTGGCGTTGTATCTCCAGCCTGTAGACATATAGAGCAGCAGTTATGTGACATATGGCGGCAGATTAGGGACAGAACCTGCATGAATAGGACTAAGCAGGAAACTACATAGAGGCATACAGTATGTATATGTAACAGGTTATCCTTAGAAGACATCTACCACCAGGATGAAGGATTGTAAACCCAGCACACTGGCATACTGTGTGCGCCCCCCTCGGAACAAACTGCTCTTTTTTTTTCTGTCTGGTTTTTACAAAAAAAGGCTTTAAATTATGCAAATGGTCTAAAGGGCTCCCATTACATGTGTGTGTAAATGGAGCCTGGATCCCCTTAGGCTCATTTGCTATCTTCTTAAGACTTTTTTTCTTAAAACCTGAGGGCATAGGAAGATTACAGAATAGCAGATCCTGCCAGAGGAGACACACCAGTATGTCAGTGTGCTTGGTTTACAATCCTTCATCCTGGTGGAGATCTCTTTTAACATAAATGAAAGAGTCCACAATTCTGTTTCATCCTGCTCCTCCTGTTCAAATATGAAAAGTCAGAACTATGTACAGTGACAGCACAGCAGCAGGAGCTAGCAAGCATAGGGATAGAGCAAGGTATAACTTCACATCATAGGTCACTAAATAATGTAAGGGAACTAAAGAAATCTCTAATATATCAGAGGAAAGGACTTCTTCCTCCACTTATCAGGCTCCATCATTGATGACAGATTGCCAGTTTCTCGCTGTGCCTGTGTCATCTCTATCCTTTGTAATCCAGACACATATGGAGAAGTGAATGACCTGTACTGATGGGGAAATAAAGCCATGGGGTGAGATAGAGCTCTATTTTCCCCAGCAGCCTCTTCTGCTTCATGTGTCTCTTCTCTGTCTACGATATAAAGCAGCAGCAGGATTATAGGACATTATATAGAAGTAATGACCGGTAATGATGGGAATAAAAACACATGGGGTGAGATAGAAGCTTCCTATTTTCTCCAGCAGCCCTGTCTGCTATGTGCTCTTCTCGTTACAGATAAGCAGCAGGATTATTCAGGAGCGGATCGATAAAGGACTTTCTTAAAGGACATATTTTATTAGAAAGTAGTAAGGACCCTGTACTGATGGGAATAAAGCACATGGGGTGAGATAGAAGCTTCCTAATATCTCCAGCAGACTCTGTCTGCTCATGTGTCTCTTCTCTGTCACTTAGATAAAGCAGCAAGATTATAAAGGACATTATATAGAAGTAATGACCTGTACTGATGGGAATAAAGCACATGGGGTGAGATAGAAGCTTCCTATTTTCTCCAGCAGCCTCTGTCTGCTTATGTGTCTCTTCTCTGTTACTAAGATAAAGCAGCAGGATTATAAAGGACATTATATAGAAGTAATGACCTGTACTGATGGGAATAAAGCACATGGGGTGAGATAGAAGCCTCCTATTATCTCCAGCAGCCTCTGTCTGCTTATGTGTCTCTTCTCTGTCACTTAGATAAAGCAGCAGGATTATATAGGACATTATAGATAAGTGATGGGAATAAAGCACATGGGGTGAGATAGAACCTTCCTATTATTTAAGTGCTGTTTCTCTTTTCTTTATCTCCTCCCATCTCTATAGACCTGAGAAGTGGAATGGAGGCCGAGCCTTCTGGCAGGATGCATGAAATCAATGAGAAGGTTTCAGTTCTTGTGCGTTTGTACTTTGGCGCAGACTTACGTGCGAAATCACCGTGGGGGCCGGTGATCAGGTAATACTTCCTGCAGGATGTGGTGTTCCTGCGGTTGTTGAAGAAGCTCATCAGGGAGCAGCTGTCATTTTTGCAGGGGAATCCGGCGCCCTGGTGGGGAGGGGATTATTAGTGCTGTCCACAATCTGATGATAAATTCCCTGGTGGGGGCTCGGGGCTTTGGGGGGGACTTACCTTCTTGAACGAGTCCTCGTCGTCAGCGCAGTAACCCATGAAGCCGTCGGGGTTGAGAATCGCTGCTATTGAGACCTTGTAACTGAAAACGTGATTACACAGGACAACGTCTCGAGTAGCTGGTGGGAGACAAGGATGGACCATTCATGGTCAGAGATAGTCGGCAGTAGGAGTTTCCGTGTAGATGACCTTCCCTCTCCTAACATTTCCCCATGACTCCCCTCATCAGTTTTCTCTATGCCCAGGGGGGATCCTAGCCTCTCTGCCTGAAGTGAATTATATTAAGAGCCCCCCTCCCCCTCGGACAAGGATTTATATACTGGGCTTAATGGAAATCATCAATGGGGGAACCCACGGATCACAAAATTGATAGAGAAGCCGGTCACCCATGCTCCCTGCCATATAATGTGCCCTTTCCAGCAGCCCCCGGTCTACAATGTCCCCTTTCCTGCAGCTGCCCCCTTTTCTGGGATCTGTCTTTATAAGAAGGGGCTACAGGACAATATATTGCCCCTTTTTCTATAGCCCCACAAACCTATAATGTCCCCTTGTCTAGGAAAAAATATATACATATTGTATATACCTAAGTATATTAGCAAAGACACCTAATTTTACCACAAAAAAATGGGATAACTTATTGGGGCACATTTACTTACCCGTCCCGATCCGGAATGTCCGACGAGGATTCGGGTCTGCCGGGATTCACTAAGGTCGTGCGTCCAATTTCCTGCATGTGTCGCTTCCCCACTGAGGTCCACCGGAGTTCACCTTCTTCTTCCCGGTGCATGTGAGTGCTGATCTTGTGTCCGACGGCCATGCCCCCCGTTTTGTTTTGCATGAAAGCCGGTGCCAATGTGCCACAATCCGATCGTGTGTGCAAAAAACCCAGGGGAAAACTAAAAAATGTGGGAAACCAGACGGAAATGCGTCCAACTGACCTTTAGTAAATGTGCCCCATTGACTCCAGTATAAGCCTAAGGGTCCATTCACACGCGGTATGCCCACCGTGCGCTCTCCTCCCTCCATAGAGAATAGCGGAAGAGCATGCTCTATCTTTTTGCGGTGTGCGGCCTGGATCGGTGCCACACATGTGTGGCACCATATCTGCGCCGCTATTGCCGTCTATGGGGACGTACATGCGGACGCAAATTTGCGGCCGCATGTACGTCCCCGCAGACGGCCATGTGAATGAACCCTAAGAAGGGAAATGCAGCCGCTACTAACTAATAAAATTTCCAGTAGCTCCCCCTCACTAATGAAAGGGCCAATGCAGAGCCATCCCTTGCTAATGAATAAATAATAATATGCAACACCCCTGCCAACGTGTAGGCAAGAGAGTAGTTGCGAATAAGGCCCTCTATCCGTCAGGATCCATTTAGTGAGTCTGATTAACTCACCCAGGGATAATGCAGGGAGATTTCAGGTAATAGCAGCTGGGACTCTGCCTGGATAGGCAACAGTTAAGTTGGTATAGAACGTTAACCAATGAGTTGGCTGTATTGTAAAGTGGAGTGTGATTGGAGAGGTGCTACCACCTGACCAGGAGAATAAAACCCCTGTGCAGGGGGAGCACATGGTTGGATTCCAATCCTAGCTGGTCTTAGTACAGACTCTTGGACCTCATTCTCCTTCTCAGGAACCTGCTCTTTAGAATCTACCAGCAGTTCAGACCACATGGTCTAAGTGAAGAGAGAGTCAGTGCACACCTTCAGTGCTGACACTGAACCTAATCCCAGGATCAGAGCTGCAGCTTCAACAGTTTGGACACAGCTACATCCCAGGCTGCATCTACTACCAGGCAGGTGCACTATTCCTGAGGAGCACTCTCCACGACCACTCCAGTACCAGGATCTGCTGTTGACCGTTTAGGCCCTTTGCCTGCTGTTTAAAGTTGAATAAAGACTCGTGAGTTGATTTGCACAACGTTGCCTCCGTTTGATCCCTGGATACGGCAGTCACCACCATGGGCTCCCCATCCATTACTCAGGGACTTATCTTACAGACACTCAAGGGTTGCCCCAGGGAGAAGCAGTACATCAGCCTTTCCCTCCATATTTCTTGCATTCACCACCCGCTGGAGACCTGCCAGGTTGTAGGACAGCCCTCCGGTCCCCATACCAAGCACCCTAGGCCGCAACCGCCAGCCACTCCGGTATTTTTGCCCCGGCTGCCTCCAGGCCCCAAGAAAAGGCTAGGCCCCGGTGGGGGATGTTGCAAAGATATGAATAAATCACCCTAATTCCCCTCCCCCCATTAATGAATTTGCACATACACTGCGACGTCACATGGTCGCAACACTTCATGACATCATAGTGTGGACACACGGGCAGGGCGCTGCCAGGAAGAGAAAAAGGCAAAGCCTTTTTTTTTTTTCAAAAGGTCTCAAAATAACTAAAAAAAATGCCATAACGTTCCAGCACAAACACCAGCAGGGATTGAAGGGACTATGAGACTTTTTAGTCAAGTCATGAGGGGGACATGAGTCATAACTGTTTAAGACAGATTAATGAAGAGCTGGAAATAGCAAAAGTCCTAAAAAACCTAAATGCCACTTTTTGGAGACTTCTTTTAAGCCAAAAAAGCCCAGGAAAACCAGTGATAAATACCCAAAAGAGAATGGAGGCTCACACCACCTAAATGTCGATTTTTTTCAACTCCCGCGCAGGAGAAATAATGCTAGCAGGTGAGGTTCCACAGGTGAGGTGGGTGGGATGCGTGTTACGGGGCCGTATATGAGGTGGGTGGGCGGTCCGGCCCACATGTGAGTTTGGTTGGCCGGTCAGGAGAGGGAAAGATTAATTATAATTTGTTAATGATGTGCACATCATTAACAAATTATAATTTGTCTGTCTGTCCTCGGCCTGGGGGCCGCTCTGGCTTCAGGGTTTTGGCTTCCTGCTGATGTATGTCATGGGCCCCCCTCCCGGGCCCCCTAGCAGCCGCTACAGCTGTTGTTATGCCACTGATTGTACCAACCTCTTACCTGAGAACAGGATCCTGACCGCAGCATCTAGTGGGTTATGTACTGTTATATCGTCTGGTGTGACCTATCGGTGGGGCTGTATGGTGGATTACTGAAGAGTTAGGGGCCCCATGCATCAGGACCTCAGCTATTGTCCATTCATGATGCTCTAAGGCCCAGACGAGGCTCCATCCTGTCATCCCTCATTTTCATCACATCGCGCACTTACCTATCAGTAGACCTTTAGTTAAGTCAAAGTCTAAAATCTGGCTCCCGTCACACCCCGGCATCTGCTTGCCTCCGTTTGGGAAGAAATCCACGTGACCGACTAAGGTCTGAATCCCGAGGCCCACAGTACCTGAAGTGATAGAGGAAGAGGGTTCATCCATGACAGTGAGGTATCTGTGGTCCTTCTTAAAGGGGCGGTACAGAGCAACAATCACAAACTTTCTGTTAAATACTCTTTAAATTGTGACAGAAAAACTGCAGAAATGTCAAGAGAAGACAAAGGAAAACTACAAACCCTCTGGGACTGACAGATCAGGTGGTACCACCAAGTATTGGGCAAATACCCCAAGACGCCTATACCCCACCTGTATCTGTGTGAACAGCCATAACAAAGTCGGCATCACCAGCATCAATGGTAACTTCTTTAGGTTGACCCTGAAACAAGGGACGCGCTGGATCCAGGACTGCAGAAAACATCCAATAGTAAAAAAAAAAAAAAAAAAATTCAAATATCATGAAAAACATTGTGATGATAATATACAAATTTCATGTACTGAAAATTAGAATCATAACCCCTGACATTGCAGCATGGAGCAGATCAAGACCTGACAACAGACTTGTGTCATGTGTAATGTGAGGTTCTGCAGGAGCTGAGGTATCTATTGTGCATTTGTAGCAGCTGCTGGTGGGTGTGTTGTGAGATTTTGTTGCATCTGAGGTGTGTATTGTAACGTTCCCTAGCATCTGAGGTGTGTATTGTAACGTTCCCTAGCATCTGAGGTGTGTATTGTAACGTTCCCTAGCATCTGAGGTGTGTATTGTGAGGTTTCTTAGCATCTGAGGTGTGTATTGTAACGTTTCCCTCGCCATCTGAGGCGCGTATTGTAGTGTTTTTAGCCTCTGCCGTGTTTTTGTCTGTGAGGTTTTCCTGGCCTCGGAGGCGTTGTTGTTGTTGGTTGTATTGGCGGGTCTGGCGCCGATGCGGGCATATGTCCGGTTTCTTCGCATCTGATGTGTGTGATTGTGCGGTTTTGGCATGCGGTGTGTCTTGTGCGGTTTTTTCTGGCATCTGAGGTTGTTGTATGTGAGGTTTTGTCGCATTCAGAGGTGGTATTGTGAGGTTGCCGCCGCTGCGGCGCCGTCGTATTGTAAGTTCTCGCATTGCGGTGTGTCTGTGTGCGGTTTCTGGGCATCTGCGGCGTGTATTGTTGAGGGTCTGGCGCGCTCAGGTGCCTATTGTAGGTTTCTTTGTCTCTGAGTGTGTCTTGTGCGGTTTTCGGCATCTGACGGTGTGTCTTGTGAGGGTCTTGAAGCAGCTGAGGCGCGCGTCTTGAACGGTTTTGCGATCTGAGGTGTGTCTTGTGTCGGTGTTTTTTTTTTAGCATCTCGGGGTGTGTATTGTGAGGGGGTCTGGCAGCAGTTCTGAGGCGGTATCTTGTTACAGGTTTTTGCAATCCTGAGGTGTGCTATGTGAGGTTTCTGGCATCGTGAGGGTGTTTGGAGTGGTCTCTGTACGCACGCTGAGGTGTGTTCTGTGGAGTCCTTAGGAATGTGAGGTGTGTGTTGGTCAATAGTACGCATATGTGACGGGTCTCGGCTGAGGGGGTTATTGGAGGTCCTGGACCGCTGAGGTGTGTTATTGGCGGGTCCTTGGCGCAGCTAGGGTGGTATCTTGTGAGGGCGGTCTGACGCGTGAGGTGATGTATTGTGAAGGTCTGGAGCAGCTGAGGTGTGTATTGTTGAGGGTTGGAGCACTGTTGAGGTGTGTATTGTGAGGGTTCTGAGAGCTGGTGATTGGGCGGAGGCAGCCTGAGGTGCGTATTGTGAGGGTCTGGAGCAGTGAGTGTGTGTATGTGGAAGGGTCATGCAAAGCAGCCTGGATGGTGTATGTCTCACCATATATAACGTGCAATCCGGATCTCTTTTGCCCCGGCTTCCGCCATGGTACCCAGGCCTCGACGCTATGTGACCCAATCGTATTCATTCTGGCGTGGGCCGCACCAGTTAATCCCTGTCCTACGAGCAATAGATGAGATGTGACTTACTTTTGTAAGGTGGCATTGAGGAGGGATCTATCGGGGCCAGGGTAGACTTCTATACTCTCTCCCTGGCCGTGCATGTATATCGTTATATAATAGGTTGTAGCAGTTATTCCTGGCCCTTCCGAGACTCTCTCCACTTTAAGGAATGTTAGTACCAGTAGCCAATCTCTCCCACTGACACCTGGATCATTGTTTATCGCCTGAATACGACTGGCGCTGGACCCCCACCCACTCCGTCCCAAACAGATGCCGTGACTGTTCACCACCGCGAGCGAGCCTCTGAAACCCAGGGGTGCATTCCCTACCATTCCTCCAGTTCTTCGGACACGGACGCGGCCCAGGACAGCGGGTCTGGCGTGAGGCGAGGGCGGACCGAGGAGTCTGGGAGGGGGCGGACCCGAGGCGTTGGAGGAGGGCGGCGGCCAGCGGGTCTGGCGGCGGAGGAGGCCCGCGGGTTGGAGGCGGGGGGGGGCCGCGGAGTCTGGCGGCGGGGCGAGCCCCGAGGCGTCGGCGGCGGGCGGAGGCCCGCGGCGTTATGGAGGCGGCCAGCGGGGTTTGGAGTAGGACAGCGGGGTGGAGGAGGCCCCGCGGGTCTGGAGGCGGGAGCGGCGGGCCGCGGGGTTGGGGCGGGGAGTGCCGCCGGGGTCTGGGGGAGGAGGCGGCCAGAGGCGTCTGGAGCGGCGGAGGGCCAGCGGGGTCTGGCGGCGGGCGGCTCTGTCGGGGTCTGCGGCGGAGGCGGCCCGCGGGGGGTCTGGCGGCGGCGGGGGGCCGAGGCGGGTTGGCGAGGGGACGGGGGTTGGAGGCGGAGGAGGGCCGCGGGGTCTGGCGGCGGCGGGGCGAGGGGTCTGGCGGCGGCCGATCGCGGGGTTTGAGGGGCGGCGGCCCGCGGGGGGGGTTGGAGGAGGCGGAGGGCCGGGGGGTTTGGCGGCGGGGCGGGCGCGGGGTCTGGCGGCGGAGGCGGGCAGCGGGGCCTGCGAGGCGGAGGGGCAGAAGGGCTTGGAGGCGGGGAGGGCAGAGGGGTCTGGAGGAGGAGGGGGCCCACAGAGGGGTCTGGCGGAGGTGGAGGGCGCGGACTCTGGAGGAGGCGGCCAGAGGGGCTTGGAGGAGGCGGGCCGCGGGTCTGGAGGAGGAGTAGGGAGAGGGGTCTGGCGGGAGGAGGAGGGAGGGCAGAGGGGTTGGAAGGAGAGCGGAGACAGCGGGCAGGGGCTCGGAGGAGGAGAAGGAGGGAGAGGGGTCTGAGGGAGGCGGAGGATAGAGGAGTTGGGAGGAGGACGGAGCGGTCTAGAGGGGATGAACGAGGCATATTGTTGAAAGAGGCATCATATAGGGCGGAAGGCAGGACATAGGAGTCTGAAGGAGTACGACAGAGGAGCCTCAAGAAGGAGAACAGAGGAGTTTTGAAGGCGGACCGAGCGGTCTCTTAGAGGAGGGATGCAAAGAGGCCCAGATAGAGGAGGGGGGGAGGAGGACAGAGGAGTCTGCAGATGCGGACAGAGGAGCTGATGGAGGGGAAGAGGGAAAGTCTGGAGGAGGAGGCCAGCGGGAGTCTGGGGAGGCGCCAGAGGGAGTCTGGGGGAGGCGGCCAGAGGGGTCTGGGGGACAGGCGGCCCAGAGGGGCTGTCTGGGGGCGGCGGCCAGCGGGAAGTCTGGAGGAGGCGCCATGGGAAGTAGGAAGAGGAGGCGGACAGAGGAGTCGGAGGCGGAGGAGGCCAGCGGGGTCTGGAGGGGCAGTGGGGTCTGGAGGCGGACGAGTGGTCTCGGAGGCGGAGGAGACAAGCGTGGTCTGGCGAGGCGGAGGGAGGACTGAGGGGTCTGGCGGCGGCGGCGGACCGCGGGTCAGGCGGGGGCAGGAGGATGGGCCCGTGGGGTCGGGTCCGGCGGCGGAGGGCCGGGGGTCTGGCGGCGGCGTCCAGCGGGGTTGGAGGTGGCGGCCGCGGGTCTGGAGGAGGGAGGCTCGCGGCGTCTGGCGGAGGCGGAGGCCAGCGGGGTTTGGAGGGGCGGAGGCACCGCGGGGTCTGGAGCCGGCGGCGACGCCGCGGGGTCTGGCGGCGGCGCGGCGCGGTGGTCTGGAGGAGGGCGGCGGAACGAGGGGTCTGGCGGAGGCGGCGGGCAGAGGGGTCTGGAGGAAGGAACCGCGGGGGCCAGAGGGTCTGCGGCGGTGGAGGCCGAGGGTCTGGTGGAGGCGGAGGACCGCGGGGTCTGGCGGAGGGGAGGGCAGAGGGTGGGTTCGGGAGGCGGCGGAGGGCAAGGAAGAGGGGTTGGCGGCGGAGGCGGGCAGGGGGATCTGGCGGAGGGGAGGGCAGCGGGCTCTGGCGGAGGAGGCCGACAGGGTCTGGAGGCGGGGAAGGCAGGGCCGCAGCGGGGTCTGGAAGAGGAGGCGGACGAGGGTAGGTGGAGGTCGAGGAGCGGGAAGCGGGGTCGGAGGAGGAGGAGGAAGGATGCGGCGGCTCGAGGCGGCTGGAGGAGGCCAGCAGAGCGGTTAGAGGGGGGGGGGGGGGGGGGGGGGGGGGGGGGGGGTGGGGGGGGGGGGTGGGGGGGGGGGGGTGGGGTGGGGGGGGGGTTTGGGGGGGGGGGGGGGGGGGGGGGGGGGGGGGGGGGGGGGGGGGGGGGGGGGGGGGCGGCTGCCTTGCAAGCGGCTCCTCCAGCGGCGGCGGACCGAGGCGTCTGGCGGCCGGCGGCGGCCCCGAGGCGTCTGGCGGCGGTAACGGTGGCCCCGCGGAGTTGGCGCAGGCGGGCAGAGGCGTTGGCGGAGGAGGTGGCGGCTCAGAGGGTCTGGCGGCGGCGGCGGCCCGCGGCGTCTGGGGAGGCGTGCGGCCCGCGGCCGAGGAGTCTGGCGGCGGAGGGGCCGCGGCGTCGGGGGCGGCACCGAAGGGGGGTCTTGGCGTCGCCCGCGGGGTCTGGAGGAGGCCAGAGGGGGTGGGCGGCGGCGGCGGGCAAGGGGTCGGATGGAGGCGGAGGATCGAGGCGTCTGGCGGCGGCCAGAGTCGGTCTCGCGGCGGATCGCCTGCCCGCGGGGACAGAGGTGGAGGACAGAGGGTTGGCGGAGGTGGCGGCCAGAGGAGTCTGGCGGCGGCGGCAGGACCGCGGCGTGCGTCGCCCAGGAGAGGGACAGAGGCGTTTGGCGGAGGAGGGGGACAGAGGGGCTCGAGGGGAGGCGGCAGAGGAGTCTGGGAGGTGGGAGAGGACAGAGGAGTTCTGGAGGAAGGGCGGAGGAGGCCAGAGGCGTCGGAGGAGGACAGAGGGTCGGAGTAGGACAGGGGGTCTGGAGGAGGACCGAGGGGTTCTTGGAGGAGGAGGAGGGTACAGCGGGGTCTGGAGAGGAGGAGGAGGGCGCGGGTCTTCTGAGGAGGAGGAGGGCAGAGTGCAGAGAGGTTGGAGGAGAGAGGGCGCGGGGCTGGAGGAGGAGGGTTAAGGGTATGGCGGGAGGCGGTGGGCGAGTGGTCTGGAGGAGGAGGAGGGCAGACGGGGTCTGGAGGAGGCGGAGGGCCGAGGGTCTGCGGAGGAGGAGGACAGCGGGGTCTGGAGGCGGACGGAGGGTTTCTTGAGGAGGATGAAAGAGGCATTCGCGGCGCGCAGGAGAGGCATGGGTCTGAGGCGTAGGACCGAGGAGTCTCAAGGAGGCGCACCGCGGAGCTGCAGGAGGCCAGCGCGGTCTAGAGGGCGAGGAGGCTGCTGATTGCCAAGAGGCTATCGAGGCGGAGGCGGCAGCGGAGTCTGCCGGAGAGGCCCGAGGCGTTCCCGGAGGGAGGCCCAGCGTGAGTTGGCGGCGGCGCCCGAGGGGGAGTCTGGGGGGGCGGCGGCCCGCGGGAAGTGGGGAGGCGGCCAGCGGGAGTCCCTGGGAGGCGGCCAGCGGCCCGTCTGGCGGGGGACAGCGGGGTCTGGAGACCGGAGGAGGGGTTGCGGAGGGGGAGAGAGGGGTGTCTGGAGGGGGAGGAGGCCCGATTGGTCTGGAGGGAGGGGGAGGCGGAGGGCCAGAGGGGTCTGGCGGGAGGAGGCGGACCGCGGGGGTCTGGCGGGGCGGCGGGCCGCGGGGTCTGAGGCCGCGGGGGCCCGCGGGGTCTGGCGGCGGCGGCGGCCGTGGGTTGGCGCGGCGGCGGCCGCGGGTCTGGCGGCGGCGCGGGGCCGCTGGGTCTGGCGGCGGAGGCGGGGGCGGGCCGCGGGGTGGGCGGCGGCGGCGGGCCGGGTCTGGGGAGGCGGGGGCCGCGGGGTTGGCGGAGGCGGGCGCTGGGTCTGGCGGCGGAGGCGGGCCGCGGGTCTGGAGGCGGAGGAGGGCGCGGGGGTCTGGCGCGGCCCGCTGGGTCGGGCGCGGCGGCGGCCCCGCGGGGTCCGGAGGCGGGGCCGGCTAGCGAGGTTGGGGCGGGCCCGCGCGGTCTCGCGGGAGGCTGCAAGCGGGGGCTCCCGCGGCGACGGGGCCTCCGCGGCGTCTGCCGGCGTTCGGCCCGGCGGGCGGCGTTGCAGCGGCGCCAGGGGGCGTCGTCGGAGGCGGCCAGCGGGCGTCTGGCGGCGGGGCCCCGAGGCGTCTGGCGGAGGAGGCGGCCCGAGCGTCTGGGGCGCGGGGCGGCCCGCGGCGTCTGGCGGGGCCCGCGGGGCTGGCGGCGGCGGCGGCTCCGCGGGGTGGGCGGCGGGGCGGCGGGCCGAGGGGTCTGGCGCTGAGGCGGGAGGACCGCGGGGTCTGGCGGCGGCCAGCGGGGGGTTTGGAGGAGGCCCCGCGCTCGGTTCTAGTGGCGGCTGTGCCGGTGTGATCCGCGGTCTATCGAGGCGGGGGGGGACCGCGGAGTCCCGGCGGGGCCCGAGGAGTCTCCCGGCGGTGGCCGCGGCGTTGCCGGCGCGGACCGGGGGAGTTTTGGCGGCGGTCGGCCGCGGCGCTGGAGGAGGCGGCGGCCCCGCGGCGTTGGAGGCGGCGGAGGCGCGGCGTTGGCGGAGGCCGAGCGGGGTCTGGTGCGGAGGGGCGGCCAGCGGGGGGTGGGAGGCGGCGGCGGTGCAGCGGGTCTTGGCGGCGGCGGCGGCAGCGGGGGTCGGCGGCGGCCGAGGGGTCTGGACGGCGGGGCGGCGGAGCCGCGGGGGTCTGGCGGCGGCCGGGCGCGGGGTCAGGCGGCGGCTGGCCCGCGGGGTCTGGGGCGCGGTCCGCGGGTTGGCGGCGGCGGCGGGCCGCGGGGTTGGCGGGGCGGGCGGACAGCGGGGTCTGGCGGCCGGAGGCGGGCGCGGCGTTCTGGCGGCGGCGGCGGGCCGAGGCCTCTGGCGGCGGCGGCCAGCGGGGGTCGCGGGGGGCGGCCGGCGGCCCGCGTGGTGGAGGAGGCCGGCGGGCGAGGGGTCTGGCGCGCAGGCGGGCCGAGGGCTCGGCGGCGGCGGGGCGACGACCGCCGAGTCTGGAGGCGGCCGGCGGGCCGCGGGGTTCTGGCCGGGCGGTCGGGTCCGAGGGGTTGGCAGCGCGGCGGAGGGCCCGAGGGGTCTGGCAGGGATGGCGGCCAGAGGGGTCTGGAGGCCCGGCGGAGGCCAGCGGGGTTGCGGAGGCTGGGGGCAGCGGGGTCGGAGGCCGGCGGCGGAGGCCGCGGCGTCTGGCGGCGGGCCAGCGCGGTTTCGCGGCGCTGTTGCCTGCCCGCGGCCTATACGCGGAGCCGCCGGAGGGCCCGCGCGTCTGCAGGACGTAGGCCGAGCGTCTGTGACGGAGGAGACCGAGGGTCTTGCAGGCGGGCGCGCGGTCTCGCGGCGGCTGCCGAGGGTGTCGCGGAGGCGGCCCGTGCGCTCGGCGGCGCCAGCGGCGTTGCAGGGAGGGCCCGCGCGGTCTCGCGGCGGCTTGCCGAGGCATCTCGCAGCGGCGGGGGCCGCGGCGTCTGCGGAGGGGCCGCGGCGTCTGGCGGCGGCCCGCGGGGGTTGGCGGAGGCCGCCGAGGGGTCCGGCGGCGGCCCGAGGGTGCCGGGCGGCGGCGGACCCGAGGGGTCCTGGCGGCGCGGCGGCTGGGCCCAAGGGAGGTGGTTGGAGGCGGAGGACGGCGGACAGCGGGGTTCTGGAGGCGGAGGCGGGAGCGGGGTTGGCGGCGCGGCCGGGTGGGGGTACTAGGTGGAGGTAGAGGGGTTGGAGGCGGCCCTGATAGGGGTCGGATGAGGCGGCGGCGGACCGCGGATCGGTTGGCGGGGGACGGGCTTCTGGGGGACCGAGGGGTCTGGAGTGCGGACCGAGGGGTCTGGCGGAGGAGACCGCGGGTTGGGAGGCGGAGGCGGAGGCGGAGGGCAGAGGGGTTGGCGGACGGCGGAGGAAAAGAGGGGTCTGGAGGAGCGGAGGGCAGCGGGGTCTGGCGGCGGAGGGCCGGGACGGGTCAGGAGGGGAGGCAGGAGGGGTCTGGCGGCCCGGCCGATGGAGGGGGAGGGGTCTGGAGGAGGAGTCAGAGGGTCTGGAGGAGAGGAGGAGGACCCCGGAGGGGGTTGGAGGAGGGCGGAGGGCAGCGGGGTTGGAGGTGGGAAGAGGGGTCTGGAGGCGAGGAGGACAGGGGTGGGAGCAGGAGGAGGGCAAGGCCGCGGGGTTTGTGGCGGAGGAAGATCGCGGGTTCTGGGGCGGCGGCAGAGTGTCTCGAGGCGGCTGCCGCGGCATACGGGCGCCGGCGGTGCCGCGGGTATGACGGGAGCCGCGGAGTTTGCCGGCGGCGGACCGAGGCGTCTGCGGGCGTCCGACCCGCCCCGAGGCGTCTTACGCGTCGGACGCGCGTCTGCCGCGGCTCCGCGCCCTGGTCTCGCGGCGGCTTTGATGAACTGCTGTGCCTGCCCGCGGCCTCTCGCGGCGGGCGGCGGACCGAGGCGTTGCAGGCGGCGGCCCGCGGGGTCGACGGCGGCGGCTCGAGGGACCGCCTGGGCGCGGCTGCCAGCGGCCTTCGCGGCGCCGGCGGACCGCGGCCGTCTGCCGGAGTACGACCGAGGCGTCTGCCGGAGGCCCGCGCCCGGTTCGGGCTGCTGCCGCGGCCTGGCGAGGCGGCGGCGGCCCGAGGGTCTCCGGAGGCGGCCGCGGGCGTTTGCAGGGGAGGCCCGAGGGAGTTGGCGGGGCGGCGGCCCGAGGGGTTGCCGGCGGCGGCCCGCGGAGTCCTGCCGGGGCGGCCCGCGGGGTCTGCGGGGCGGCCCGCAGGCGTCTGCCGGCGCGGCCGCGGAGTTGGCGGAGGCTGTTGCCCAGCGGCAATCGAGGCGGAGGCAAGACCGGAGGAAGTTGAAGGCGGCGGCCCAGCGGAGTCTGGGAAGGCGCCGCCAGACGAACCGCGGGCGTCTGGAGGACGGTGCGGCCCTCGGGTCGTCTGGAGGAGCGGGGACAGTGGGTCGCCGGCGGCGGACCGCGGCGTTGAAGGCGGGCGACCCGCGGCGTCTGCAGGCGTCCGACCGAGGCAGTCTCACGTCGTCCGCCCGAGCGTCTGAGGAGGAACGCGCTCTAGAGGCGGCTGACAGCGGCATGTAGAGAGGAGGGGGACCGAGGGTTGAAGGAGGCGGCCGAGGAGTCTGAGGAGAGGACAGAGGGAGTCTGGAGGAGGCGGCAGAGGGAGTCTGGAGGAGGCGGCCAAAGGGATTCTGGCGGAGGCGGCCAACGGGCGTCTGGCGGGAGGGGCCCCAAAGGGTGTCTGGGGGCGGCGGGCCCCGAGGGATGTCTGGCGGAGGCTGTCAGAGGGTGTCTTGGAGAGGCGGCCCCGAGGGCGTCTGGCGGAGGAGGCAGAGTGAGTTTGGAGGCGGCGGCCCCAGCGGGCGTGTGGAGGAGGCGGCCCGAGGGACGTTGGAGGAGGCGGCCAGGTGAGTTCGGAGGCGGAGGCTCGAGCCAGAGGGCGTGTGTGGGAGGGAGGCGGCCAGAGGGCAGGGGAGTGTTGGCGGAGGTGCGTCCGCGGGAGTGTGGAGGAGGGCGGCCCGCTGGGCGTGTGCGGCGGCGGGCGAGGGAGTGTGGGAGAAGGGCGGCAGCGCCGTCCGCTCTGGAGGAGGCGGCTAGCGGGCAGGGGTCTGGCGGAGGAGGCCGAGGGGTTCTGGCGAAGGAGCCGAGTATGGTAGTCTGGCGGAGGAGGGGACGAGGGTCTGAGGAGGATGAAAGAGGCCTATCGAGGAAGAGCGGACAGAGGAGTTCGAAGGAGCGAGGACAGAGGAAGCTGTCGCGGAGAGGACAGAGGGCCAGTCCAGAAGGGGAGGTGACAGAGGAGTCTGCAAGCGGCACAGAGCGGTTAGAGGAGGATCGAAAGATGGCAATTAGAGGGAGGAGCGTGACGAGGAGTCTGAAGGGGGAGACAGAGGAGTTTGGCGGAGGCGGCAGAGGGGTTAGAGGAGGTAGTGAGGACAAGGGTGTCTGGAGGAGGCGGGCCAGAGGTGAGTCTGGAGGAGCGGCCAGAGGGAGTGTGGAGAGGAGGCGGCCAAAGGAGTCTGGAGGACGCGGCCCGAGAGGAGTCTGGAGGATGAGGCGAAGGGATCTTGAGGAAGGGCCGGAGGGAGTCCTGGAGGAGGAGGCCAGAGGTGTCTGGAGGAGGGGAGGAATCGTAGATCTTGAGTTAGTTGATTGTACATTCAGGTACCTGGTTCACATTGTCAGCACCAGGCGTCACTTCCGTCACTGTGTCATCCTGACTATGAACACGGTGTCTCGCTCAGTAAAATGGAATGTCGATATGGAGACAGATTCCTGGCGCTGATCATGCCGAAGAAAGAAACCCACAAATAAAAAAAAAAAAAGTGGACCCTGTAATATAGAAGTGACCCCTGTATATGGAGCTTGACCCTGTATTATAGACAGTTAAATGATCTTTCGTGTTTAATAGGAGCTAGACCCCTGTAATGATAGACATTAGCCGTAGTGAGTCTATGACCCCTGATTATAAGAGCAATTCTGACCCTGTATAGTAGAGACATGACCCCTGTAATAGTAGACAGTTATGACCCTGTATTAGACATATGACCCCTGTAAGTAGGCTATACGTAATATAGACATTACCCTGTATAGTGAGCTATGACCCTGTAATATCAGACAATATGACCCTGTAAGTGAAGCTAAGACCCCTTGTAGTATAAACGTTATGACCCTGTACAGTGAGCTAATGACCGATAATATAGGATGTTATGGACCCCTGTATATGACTATGACCCCCTGTAATATCAGGAACTCTTCTGACCCCTACTATAGGTGATCTATTACCTGTAATAATAAGATTAGACCCCTGTAAGTGAGCTATTGACCGTGATAAGTAGACAATTGGACCCCTGTATAGTGAGCTATGACCCCCTGTAATATAGCAGATCTGATCCTGTATCGTTGAGCTATGAACCTGTAATATTAGAGAGGACTCCGTATAGGTATGACCCCTGTAATATAAGTCACGTCCTATGGACCCACCTGTATGTGAGCTATGACCCCGTAATTAGAGAGTATTGACCTTGTATAGTGAGCTCATGACCCTGTAATTAGTACAGTATGACCCCTGTATAGTGAGCTATAGCCCTGTAATAAGACGGTTTATGACCCTGTATAGTGAGCTATGACCCCTGTAATATAGACATTAGACCCTGTATAGTGAGCTCATGAACCCCTGTAATATAGGACAGTTATGACCCTAGAATATTGAGCTATGACCCCTGTAGTTAGAGGTTTGACCCCTGTTATAGTGAGCTATGACCCCTGTAATACAGAAAGTATTGACCCCTTTAGTGAGCTATAACCCTGTAATATAGACAGTTATGACCCCGTGTATAGTGACCTATAACCCTTTAATATAGATCGGTTATGACCCCTGTATGGTAGCTAATAGACCCCGCGCATATAGCCTGTTATGAACCCTGTGTGAGCTATGACCCACTGTATTATAGACAGTTTATGACCCCTGTATAGGAGCAGACCCCTGTAATATAAGACGTTAGCTCCCTGTACGGTGCGCTATGACCCTGTAATATAGACCATTTGTGACCCCTGTATAGTGACCTTAACCCCTTTCATATAGACGGTTTATGGACCCCTGTATAGTAACTATGACCGCCGCAATTAGACGGTTTATGACCCCGTAAGGTGACTATGACCCCTCATTTCTTTACCTATAAGCATATGACCACTCGTTATTATAGAGTTACCTATATATGGGAGCCTATGACCCCGGTAAGTATATACGGTTATGACCCTGTATAGGGATGCTATGACCCCGTATATAGCTATGCGTAATATACTACTATGCGGTTATGAACCCATATAGAGGTGAGCTATGCCCCTGTAATATGACGGTGTAGTGACCCCTGTATAGTGAGCTATGACCCCTGTATATAGACGTGTTATGAACCCTATCTGTGACTATGACCCTGTATTGGTCGGCAAAGAGTATTTAGTGGTAGGTATAATCATTGGATCTGCAAAGACGAAAGACTGAAGAATAGTTTTGGTCCCATTTTCTATTACTGAGATGACAGGTTAGCAGGATACAGTGGATTATTAGTTTCTTATTTTATTTTGTGATTCGTTTCTTTTTTAGGTTAAATAGAATGAAATGTGTTCATTATTGGTTTGTGTTGGTTTATTAGTGTTGTGTGTCAGTATTCCCTCTTGGGGACAATAAAGTCATTATTATTATTAATTATTATTATTCTATATGACTCGTATGAATGTGAGGAGGAAAATAGATGATCCTGGATAATCAGAGCAGAGGTAATAATAAGAGGATATTCTAAGTACAGAAGATTCTAAGACCGTCAGGGAGTCACTTACTGATAGCTGTGGTGTTATTCACAGTTGAGCAGCCAGAAATGAGTGTTATGGCTTCAGGAGATTGTGCAGGGATGGCGGGTCTGGGTTAAGCTGAAGTATGGATACCGTCTAAAGACGCATCCAAATCGTAGCATGCTGCTCATCCGCTAAACCACAAAAGACGGGTTTACACCATTTATAATTTTGTATATTATATAGAGGTGGTATCTATATGCATATATAGAGGTGCTATCTAATATGTCAGTATATCGAGAGGTGTTATCTAATGTACAGTATCTTGAGGTGCTTCTATATGTGCTGTATATGAGAGTGTGGTATCTAATATGGCCTATCTAAGAGGTCTATCTATATTGAGATATGAGGTGCTATCTATACGTGCATGTATAATAGAGGTATTATATGTGCAGTATATAGAGGTGGTATCTATATGTGCTAATATAGAGGTGCTATCCTTATGTGCAGTCATATAGGGTGCTATCTATAGGTGTCGTATGTAGAGGTGGTATCTATATGTGCCTATATCGAGGTGCTATCTATTGTGACGATAATAGGTGTTTATCTATATTGCAAGTAATAGAAGGTGCGTATCGTAGATGTACCTATATAGAGGTGTTTATCTATATGTGCATATATAGAGGTGCTATTCTATATGATACAGATATAGAGGTGGGTATCTATATGTGCAATATATAGAGGTGCTATCTATATGTGCAGTATATAGAGGTGCTATCTTTTTATATAAGTGCTAATAATAGAGGTGCTCTATAGGTGCCAGTATAAGGTTGCTATCTATATGTCAGTATATTAGAGGTTCTAATCTGTAGCAGTATATAGAGGATATCTTATGCAGTATAGTATCGATTGCAGTACAGTATAGAGGTATATCTATATGTGCGATATTAGAGGTGCTATCTATATGTACAGTAATAGAGGTGTTATCTATATTGTGCAGTATATAGAGGTGCTATCTATATTAATCAGATATAAGGTGCTGATCTAATATGTACAGTATATAGAGGTGCTATCTATATGTTCCGTTCTGAGAGTATATAGTGCTACTTATAGTAAGTAATTGAGGTATCTATGTCATATAAAGGTGCTATCTAGTATGTGTGTATATAGAGGGTGGTAATATATGGACAGTTTATAGAGGTATTATCTATATGTGCAGTATATAGAGGTATAAACTACATGTACAGTATATAGAAGTATTATCTATATGTGCAGTATATAGAGGTATCTATATGTACAGTATATAGAGCTATTATCTATATGCACAGTATATAGAGGTAATATCTATATGTGCAGTATATAGAGGTATAAACTACATGTACAGAATATAGGGGTATTATCTATATGTGCAATAGATAGGTATTATCTATATGTGCAGTATATAGAGGTGCTATCTATATGTGCAGTATATAGAGGTATTATCTATATGTACAGTGTACAGAGTTATCTATATGTACAGTATATAGAGGTAACATCTATATGTGCAGTATATAGAGGTATTATCTATATGTGCAGGATATAGAAGTGGATCTATATATGTGTTATCTGTTATCTACATATATCCATCATATGTATGTGCAGTATATGGAGGTATTATATGTATACAGTATGCAGAGGGTTCTTTCATACCTTCTAAGCCACGCCAATTGCCCCACCCACAAGCATAGTGTAATATCAATCTTAATGGCCCCCTTACTGTGGCCAATCCCCTTTTGGGCCCATATAGTACCTGCTATTGCAATATATAAATCCTCTCTTTAATTTTATCCTCCCTTTACGTCTGTTTTTTTCACTTTTATTTATCTTCCAAAACTTATACATCCTGTCCTCCAGTCTTCTCGTTTCCTCCAGTCTTCTCATTTCCTCCAGCCTTCTCCTGTCCTACAGCCTCCTCCTGTCCTACAGCCTCCTCCTGTCCTA
>WNYA01000126.1:258832-281318 GCA_019512145.1 Engystomops pustulosus
CCTCCTCCTAGCCCTGATGCATCGGCTTCTCTGCAGTTGTAATGTACAGGACCAGGAGGAGGAGGGACAATGCGGGAGAGAAGGGCAGCCCGGGACATTCTCCCAGCAGCCCATGACGTCGGGATAGTACCCAAAAACCCAGGACTGTCCCACCGAATCCGGGACTAGTATCCAGGAAGGTATGGATCCTATGACGGGCATTTTGATTTTAATGAATCCGCCCACCCCCAAGGTGTCTAAGCTGAGAGTTGTAGTGATTGTGTGTTGTATACAGTACAGCAGTGATCTCAGGGCATGCTGGGAGTTGTAGTGATTGCTATATATAGATCTAACAAAGCTCAAGATGATCAGATCTCTTACCGCACACAATGGCCACCATAGAGAGGAGCATCAGGAGTTGCCAAACCATCTGGAAGGTAAAACATTGAGGGTCACACACAACACCCAGAGGGGTTTATGGTCTATGAGGTTTTATAGAACTTTTGGTTCTTCACTTGTTATGAGTTCATTAGATTTTTGGGGTTTTGTATTTTACGGCTTTTATTGGGTTTTGAAGGTTTTCAGTTTTCCTATAAAATTCTATAGGGTTTATTCCTACCTAAGGGGTTTTATGTATTACTATGAGGTCATATATAGTTCATAGTGGATTATTTGGTTCTGTTGAATTTTATAGTGTTTATTTTTATTTAGCATTTTTGGAAACTTTTGAATCCCTGTCCATTTTTATGAAAGTTTATTGGCTTTTACAGAATTCTTTAGGTGAAATACAGTTTTTAGTTACATTTATTAGGGTTTCAGTATATTTTATGTGGTTCCACAGAGTTTTAACCCCTTAAGGACGCAGCCATTTTGTAGCTTACGGCTCAGCCCAATTTTTTGGATTCTGACTTGCGTCACTTTATGGTTATAACTTTTGAACACTGTTACTTATCTAAACGATTCTGAGATTGTTTTTTCCCCACATGTTGCAGTTCATTTTATTAGTGGTAAATTTTGTCTGATAAGTTTTGCGTTTATTTACAAATAGAAAGAAAATATGATGAATTTTTTGAAAAATTTGGCATTTGCGAAATCATTGCGTTTTCAGGCAGATTTACCACCTAAATAAGTTGCTAAATAACATTTCCTATTTGTCTACATTACATTTTCATAATTTTTCAAAACCCCCTATATAACCAACCCATTTTCACATCTGCACCCCTCAAGCTGTCAGAAACAGCTTTTACAAGGATTGTTAACCCCTTGAGATCGTCATAGTAATTGAATCAAAATGGAGGTGAAATTTAGAATGGTCACATACGTTCATTTAGCCCTAAAATTTACACATTTCCAAAAGATAAAAAGAGAAAACCCATCTTACAATTTGCTCTATAATTTCTCCCAAGCTATACAATTTTCGGTTTTTCGTTATTGGGGTCATGTGACGGCATTTGTTTTGCAGGATGAGATGCTTTTTCCAGTGTTACCATTTTGGTGTTGGTATCCCCTATTGTTGAAAATTTACGAACTTTTTTTTGAGGGCAGGAGTAGAAAAGCATAAATTCTGTACTGGATATTTTACTTTTTTTTTTTTGGTGATCCTCCTATAGCCTAATAACCATGCCATCTTTATTCTATGGGTCGATACAATTACGGGGATACCAGACATGAATATTTTTTCTTACGTTTTACTAAATTTGTCAAATAAAACCCTAGTTTTGTATTGCCGTCTTCCAAGTGGCATAACATTGTTACTTTTTAGGCTACGGAGCTGGTTGATGGCTTGTTTTTTGCGGGACATGTTGTACTTTGCACCAGTATCATGTCGGAGTACATATGTTTTTTTTATCACATTTTATAGCATTTTTTGTGGGATTGAATAGGTAAAAATCATAATTCTTGGAGGGTTTATAACAGTTTTTTTTTACGCATTTATCGTGCGGGTTCAATTATTATTTACTGTATAGTTACGGACACGGTGATACTATATATGTGGGGTTTGTGTTATGATTTAGACTTTTTTTTTAGTTATATGTCTCTTTATATGTTTTGGGGCTTTTGGGCATTTTTAGTGATTTATTACTTTATTTTTTTATTGAATAACTTTTTTTTTTTTTCTTTTACCATGGGACATGAACAAGCAATCGTCTGATTGCTTGTTCATGATAATACTCTGCAATACTGATGTATTGCAGGGTATTATCAGTGTCAGCCCATGCACTTGTATAGCCTGGCACTCTGCCAGTAAGATGACGTCACAGACGCCATCTTACTGGCAGTTCTTGCAGGTAACTCTGGGGTCCAGACCAGATAATAATAATTTAGATTATTCGGGTCAGTACGATTACCGCGATGCCAAATTTCTTTATTTTTGCTTACGTTTTACTAATTTTGTACACTAAAACCTCATTAGGGGAAAAAATCTCTAACTTCTGCATCACTATTGTCCAGGTAGCATAACTTTTTAAATTTTTAGTGTATATAGCTGAACGAGAGCTTATTTTTTGCGGGACATGTTGTAGAGTACCATTAATAATAATACGGTTTCTCGATTACCTTTTACATTATGTGGGACAAAGTAGGTAAAAATCATAATTTTTGGTGGTATTTTACAGTGTTCATCGTGCGGGTATAATAATGATTTAGTTTTATTGTACGGGTCATTATGGACATGGCGGTGCTACATCTGTGGGGTTTTTATGGTGATATTCACTTTTTTCATTGTATGTGTAATGTGAAATGGGGCTTTGGGGTCTTTTTGATTAATTTATTTGTTTATTTTTATGTAATTTTTTTTATTTCACTTATTTTTTTTTTTACTTTTTGTCTTGTCCCACTATGGGACAGGAACAAGCAATCATTTCATTGCTTATTCATTATAATACTCTGCAATGTGTCAGTATTAGCACTGTCAGCCTGACCCGTAACAGGACCTTAAAGGTATTTACTATGGACAACCCCGGGGTCTTGGCAACAGTCGACATCCTCCTCCCTGAAAACGTATTGAGCAGGAAAAAAAAAAAAAAATCGCTGCAGATATTTAAAAGCATTTAAAGAGTTAACATCCATGTTCGGGTTGTTACTCTGTTAGGCTGGATTCACACGACCGATGCCCGCCGTACCGTAGCACGGCGGGCACACGGCAGCGTGCGGGGAGAGGAGGAGGGGGAGAGCGCTGCTCACCCCCGCCCCTCTCCATAGGGATATATGGCACACGGCGCCGTATGCCCAGTGAAAAAATAGGACATGTCCTATTTTTTCACGGGGCATGGAGCAGTACGGTGCCGCCGCGCGCCCATTGCCGTCTATGGGGGACGTATATCGGCCGTATATATATGTCGGCCGTATATACGCCCCCCTTGCGGTGGTGTGAATGCAGCCTTACTCAGGGATGTCAGCAGTAGATTACAGGTAACACTCCGTGATTCCCTATGCCAGCTCGGCTCCAGTTCGGGCAATTTATTAAAGAGCAGGGGCTGCATTTCCTACCCCCAGGCTTATACTGGAGTCAATGGGGCTCATTTACTAAGGGTCCGAATTATGCACTTTCGTCGGGTTTCCGAATATTTCCATTTTTTCCCAGCGAATTGTGTAGTAAAATTAGGCTAAAATTAGGTAAAATTGTGTAGTCTTGGCTTATCCTCAAGTATGTATATATATTTTCCGCATTTAAAAGGCCAAAGACAGGGGGACCGTACAGGTACATGTGTGTGCATGTGGGGGTAATATAATGTCCCCTTCTTATAAAGAAAAACAAAAGAAAAAGGAGCACTATTAGGAGGGGGCTACATAAAATGGGGCACTATAAAGGGGGGCTACAGAAAAAAGGCTAAAAGGGAAAGGGGACGTTTTAGATCAGGTTGCAGGAAATTGCACATTATATGGGTTGAGGTTATATATGGAGTATTTGTGGGGCACATCATCTTTTTTCAGGGACCATAGTAAGCTGGTTACTCAACCCTGGAAAAAAAAATTGGGTGCTACCGGTCCCCGCATACAAAGAGGTTGGCGAGGGGTTTCATTTTTTTATAGCGCTCTTTAGCTTTTGGGATTTATTACTGATGAATATCACAGGTTGTTATGTATCTTGTCTGTATCATAAGGTTAAGTAGTAAGAGGAAAATGAATGTACATTACTAGGATTGTACATAACAACGTCCCGTAATATTCACAAGATAATGTGACTGCAGCGCAGCACCGTACCGTCATCCGGATACTTCCAAATATCTCACTGGGAAACGTGTCACCTGATGAAGAGAGAAAACTACAGCCAATCAAAATCTGTCTTATCTCATGTCTATCTATTCATTCATCTTTATCATATCTATCTAATAATGAGGCAGGCAGCAATGTATTATATTTGGGTAATTGGACTTAATTAAGTACCTTGTGTCCATTCCTTAATCACCAATTTGAGAGGATCATATATATATATATATATATACATACACACACACACACACACGATAGGAGCCAAGTGTGAGGATCCTGTATATATACAACAGCAGCCAAGTGTGAGGATCCTGTATATATACGATAGGAGCCAAGTGTGAGGATCCTGTATATATACGATAGATGCCAAGTGTGAGGATCCTGTATATATACGATAGAAGCCAAGTGTGAGGATCCTGTATATATACGATAGGAGCCAAGTGAGAGGATCCTGTATATATACGATAGGAGCCAAGTGAGAGGATCCTGTATATATACGATAGGAGCCAAGTGCGAGGATCCTGTATATATACGATAGGAGCCAAGCACCATCCACCCCTTTATAACCTCGCCCCGACGGGCCCCAAGCTTCCCCCCGTCGGGCCCTGGCTGAAAAAGGCGATTCATGCCACCTGTACCCCCCAAATACGACCCGTCACCAGGAAACTTGGGAAAACGTCATAATCGCATCACGATCTATATCCCTGTGATTGTCTTCTTAATGACAGGCTGCACGACATGCGCTTGCCGAAAACTGCTCATCGTATGTAATCCATGCCGTTGCCCTCATGTTTTTAGGAAGAATCCCACACTGTAACATAGTTTTAACATCACAATTGCCTGAACAGTAATACAGGGGCTTCTCGCCACCACTCTTGCTATATAGCATAACGATTAACCAGTTCCCAATTGACAGAGGATCAACCTAAACCTTCTCCGTCTCCTCGTCCTCCTCTTTGTCCTAGGCTCCTTTCCTTTTCAAACTTTTCACACTTAAAGCGCGCCAACGGCAAAAACAGTTGAAAATGTCCAGGTTCTCTTTCTTCCATCTCTTTTCCTTGAACCCTCTGGTTTTATGAGCCCTAATGGCCCCCTCATACTAAATGTACAGACTAGCTTTTGCCCCATCCGACATGGCAGCGGCTTAGAAGCCGCAGCCTCCTTATGTCTGCACCCCCGTCGGATGCCGAACCGCTGTGGTACGCCTGTTCTGCCCTCGCAACAACCCAGCCCCGTATTCGTACCGAGCTAACGCCCACCAGTCCAAACCGCTTAACGGCCAAGACCACGCCGTATGGACCCCTGAACTTTGGCTCAACTACTTGTACAACCTACTGTACTCCCTGTGTAATCATCTCCTGCGTGAGCTCACCCGAGGATCATATCAGCCCCCCTCCACACATCGCTCGATGCCCTGTATACTGTTTTTGATGTAATTCCCCTGTATCAGTGTATGCGTGCCTGTCGAACCACCTGATTGAGCAGGTGAAGACACATGATGTCCTGTGGAGCTGGAAGCTAATGCGCACCATCCCGGATTCTGGCAGAGAATGTTGTCCAACTGCCGCAACTCCTGGAGAGGCTGATATCCCCACCGCCATCAGGTCAAATGGCACCGGCGCGACCTCCTCCCTGTTGGAAGCCACCCGGAAACCCCGCCTGAGTACCGCCATCACGGAGCCTGTACTGGCTGGGCCGTGCTTAAAGCCTGCCGAAAACGTCTCCAGGATAGCCGTCTCAGCGCCGCCGCGCGAGCCGTAACGGCAAAAAGAACCAGAGGGACTACGCGACCACAGATCTGGTCCTCCCATAACCCCAAATGGTGCTGAGTGAAGACGACTCGGCTGACACCACCAGCAGCCCTATGCCCCCCATCACTTATGCCTTACCCGGTCTCAATGTCTCCTAGAGGGAGTGCTACCGGCATCCACCCCACCCCGCCACCACACCTGCTCTGGCCTCGACGGGGACGCACCGCCTAGCCACCGCCCTGTGCCATTGGGACGTGGAGTTTTTTATAGCTCCACTGCCTGCCCCCGAACTCCTGTGGGCGAGTGTCCTCAAGCTCCCCCACAGCCACGTCCCGCGTGAACAATTGCATGCCGATGGTGTGTTCCCAGCCGGCTCTCTCTCTGCCCTCCAGCACTCGGCGCGCTGCCGCTTCACCCGCGCCGCCCTGCTGCGCACGCTGTGGCCCCTGGCGCTCCGGTATCCCTGGCACTCCACCGCTGGCCTTATGGTGATCGCCGCCATAGCTCCGCACTCCGGACCTCTGCTACCGGTCCTCCTCTTCCCCTCGATGCGGCCGTCATCGTTCACACCTCTCCCGCACTCGCACGTCACCGATCCTGCTACCGCCCTTCTCCCGGATCCTCAACCGCTCCGCCTCTTCGCCAGCGCTGCCCACGTGTCGGCGCATCTTCGCCGGACTTGCAGAGACCGGGCTCTACCTCTCGGATCCACTGTGCGGGCCGGAGTTGGAAACCTGCTGACCTCTTTTCCTGCCGGGCACCCTCAGACCTCCCAGACGCTGACACACAGCTGACGCTGCCGGCTGCATGCGCTCCGCCCTCCGCTGCCCCGCATAGGAGAGGTGAGACTGAGGGGCTCAGGCGCGTCGGAGGCCTGCGATATTCTGGAACTCGGCCGGGTGCGCCCAAGGTATGTCGTCACCCGTCATCTCACAACATTGCTCCTCACACAGTCTGGGGCCTTAGCCTGTGCTGCTCCTCATTTTCTAAAAGGCTCCACCTCCGCCATCCTCAAATACCCCTACACTACCTAACCTAATCTTGGCCCTCTCTGACATATCTGCCTCCCTTCTCAGTACCCTACTAGGCCCTAACCATAGCGAGGGACAACAGAAACCTCCTTGACAATTTTCAAGCCAAAAGAGGGCTGCCCTCCGAAACCTCCTATATTAATACCCTTCCACTATCTCCTCCTCCCCATTTCAAACCACACCTATTTTTTTGTATACTTAGTAGTACTAAAAAATCTCAACCCCCAAGCCACTCAAACCATCATTTTTATATTCCTTCATCCCTGCTGTCTGGCGCACTGCGCCTACTTGGCCAGCCAGCTTGTGCTAACAGGATAATTTATTATAGTTGGCACTATTGGTTCATCTAATCGATATATACAGGATACTGCACTTGGCTCACTATCATGTAATACAAGGATCCTCACCACTTGCTCCTATCGGTATATATACAGGATCCCGTCAACTTGGCATCTATCGTATATATACCCGATCTTGGCCAACTTTGGCTTCATTTGTTATATGAATCAGGATCCTGGCACTTGGCTTCCTATCGGGTATATACAGGATCTGGCCTGGTCCTACGTATATGATACAGGATCCTCGCACTTGTGCATCTAGCGTATATATACAGGTATCTTAGCATCTTCGGACCCCGTATGTATATATACAGGATCCTGGCCACTTGGCTTCTATCGTGTTATAATATACAGGATCCTGGCACGTGGATCCTATTTTATATATTTACAGGTCTCTGCACTTGTGCCTCCATCGTAGATTATATTATCAGTGATCCTCGCCACCTTGCATCTATCGTTATATACAGATCCTTGGCACTGGAAGTTTCCTATCGTAATATTAAGGATACTCGCACTTGGCATCTATCGTTATATATACGGATACTGGCACTTGGCTCCCATCGTATATATATCCAGTATCCTCGCACTTGGCCATCTATCGTATATATATAGGATCCTGGACTACTTGGCTTCTATCGTATAATAATGCAGTGATCTGGCAATTGGCTTTCTATATGATATATACAGGATCATCGCACTTGGCATCTATCCGGATATATTACAGGACCTCTATTGGCTCTATCGTATATATAAGGATCCGCACTTGGGCATCATCGTATATATACAGGATCTGGCAGCTTGGTCTTCTATCGTTATATACAGGATCATCGCATTGGATCCTATCGTTATTTATATATTACAGGATCCTAGCACTGGCATCTATCGATATATATACAGGGGTCCTTCTCATGACTGGATCCATATCGTATTATATACAGGATCCTCTTCACTTGGCTCCTATCGTATAGATACAGGATCCTGGCATTGGCTCTCATCGTATATATAAGATCACTGGCACACTTGGAGCTCCTATCGTATAATATACAGGTATCCTGGCACTTGGCTACCTTATCGTATATATATACAGGATTCTCGCACTGGCATCTATCGATTATATACAGGAATCCTCTCACTTGTGCCTCATATAGTTTATAGATACAGGATCCCTGCACTTGGCATCTATGTATATATACCGGATCCTCGCACTTGGCATCTATCGTATATATACAGAATCCTCGCATCTTCGGCTATCTATCGTATTTTATATATACAGATTCAGGAAACTGGGCTTGTTCTATCGTATATATACGGTGATCCTTGGAACTTGGCATCATAGGATTATAGATACAGGAATTCCTCGCAACTTGATCTATCGTATATATAAAGGATCCCTATCACTTAGCTCCCATCGTATATATACAGGTCTTCTCATTGGATCCTATCGTATATTATTACAGGATTCTTGGCGACTTGGCTCACTATCGTAATATACGGATCCTGGACCTTGGATCTATCGTAATATAATTTACAGGATCCCTGGCAATTGGCTCTAGTACTTATATTACAGGAAATCCTTGGCACTTGGGCTCCATCATATATATACAGGATTCCTGGCCCTGGCTCCTATGTATATATACAGGATTCATCGCACTTATGGCATTCTATCTGTTATAGATACCGGATCCTCTTCACTTGGCTCCATTCGTATATATACAGGATCCTGCACTTGGCTCCTATCGTATATTATTACAGGATCCTGGCACTGGCTCTATCGTTAAACAGGATTCCTCTCACTTGGCAGCTCTCGTATATAGAGATGAGCGAGCACTATAAATGGCTCGGGTAATCGTTATCGAGACGGAACTTTTACAGATGCTCGAGTGCTCGTACTCTGAATAACGACTCCCCATTGAAGTCTAATGGAGACTCGAAGCATTTTCAAGGGGACCAAGGCTCTGCAAGGGAAGCGTGGCCAAGCATCCTGGGAACCTCAGAAAAGGAGGGAAAACACCCACGGAAAATGGACAGGAAACATGCTAGGGGCGCAGATGGATTGTCTCTGAGGTGCTTTAATCGCACATTATGCCAAAAATTATGGTGTCAAACGCCATGGCCATGACAGAGTGGACAGAATGAGCTAGATAGCAGTAACAAACATCCAATAATGACCCTGACATTATAGGGGGACGGCATGCATGAGGCAGGACAGCGGCAGGCTAGAGAGTGCGCAATGGCAGGTGACAGTACCCTAATGGACTCGGGTTAAGAAGGCTCACATAATATCATGGTTACATGATGAAAGTTGGCCAGGAATTTTGTGGATGCACCGCAGGTGTTGGCGCCAACAGTTAACATGGAGGCCAATGAAAACAACCCAAAATTATGCCTGACACAGCTCGGTTTGATAAGGGGACCAGTATGGAGGCAGTGAAACTAGTAGTAGATTAAAGGTGCGCATATGTTTTATTTAAATATTCTAGGTTGGATCTGGCATGGAGCTGGCGCGGCCATGCAGGCGAGGCTTTGCCATCAAGCCCCTGTCATCTAGGCTACTCCAAAACAGCACTTCTCAAGAAACCTTTTGTATAAGATAGAGTGTAGGTAGCGTTCTATAAGTTAGGATATGGCGGGTGAGGGGAAGGTAAACAGATGGCAAGAAGCGCTGTGAAAAATAATATGTAAATGATAAAAGTTTGCCAGTTATTGTGGATTTACCAGCAGTTTGGTGGCGACAAACGTGTTAACAGTTTGTTGTGAGATCCATGAAAATCAACCACAAAATTCTGCCTGCTACACCTCGTATGATAATGGGGAGCTCATGGCCTACAGTTCATGCAGTGATGCAAGGCTGCAGTCTCCTTTTCGATACAGTTAAATATAACCCGCCATCCATAAAGCATCTATATGCTGCCACCCCCCTACCTTCCTCATCTTTATTCAGTCTATCGCCCAACCCGTGATGTCTAGATCCGAAAGTGATCTTAGATCACCTCACCCTAGTGCGGACGCCCCACCCGCGTCTCAAGGACGTTCTCTAGAGACGGGCAACATCACCTGAAAGTGCGTCGCAACGCATCACGGACTATAATCACACAAACCCAAAGACCCCTTAAACCCAATACACCTCAACCTCCAAAGTTTAAACTGCTCTTTAAAACCCATTGTCTTAGCAAGCCTAATAACACTCATAATGCATATGAAGTTTTAACTCTTCATACATAACTGTCCATGTGTCGTCCCGTCACCATCGGTTATCACAGCAACCACACAGGCACCAGACTTCTCTGCAGTCCTCATCACATGGACCTGGTATGAAGATGACGGTGAGGTTGACGCATTATGAGTCAAGTACGGCCTCAGTCATGGCCCGGCCTTTGCCGGGGTTCTATTTCTAATTTATTTATTTTGTTCTATCCCTAACGAGAATAGGCTTGCCATTAATATTCTTTTAGCCTCGTGTTAACCCATCTCTTCATTAAACCGTAAGCTCGGCGAGCAGGGGACCTCATTCTGTTGTTCCATACCAAATGTGGCTCTGATTACATTCCATTGTGATATTGTTCCTTATGATTTGGATTAACGCTACGGAATATGATGGCGGTATAGAAATAAGTATTATTTTTTAGTTATTATGGAGGCGTGAACTAGTAGTAGATTAAAGGTGCTGCAAGTTAAAACTATGTTAGTTGGATCTGAGGATGGAAGACTGGCGCTCGCCTTTCCAGTGAGCTTTTATTTCACCAATCAAGCGCCCATGTCTTATGGTACTCCCGCAAACAGCACTTCTAAGAACCTTTTGTATCAAGCTCAAGTGTTAGTAGCGTTCTATAAGTTTAGGATATGGGGGGGTGAGGGGAATTAAAAGATGCGCAAGAAGCGCTGAATTATATCGGTAAATATAAAAGTTTGCCAGTATATTTTGGGATTACACAGCAGTGGTGGCGGACAAAGTTAACAACTTGATTGGATGGAATCCATGAAAACAACCCAAAGTTCTGCTGACCACATCGTTGATAAAGGGACGATGTATGGAGGGGCCGCAGTATTGACGACTTTGAGATGGTAAGCAATGGAGACAGAAGGTGGAGGGCTGTATGGAGACCAATTAATTTGGATAGTGCACTGTATGGCAGTCCAAAAAGTTTTCAAACAAAGGAGAGGTAGTGGCCCAAAGGAAAGATTGATCCGGATTGGCCCAAAGTCAATCCAGAACAGGAGGGCAGATAAATAGATGGTGCTGTCATGTGGCATGTACCAAAAAGTTTTCAACCAGAGGGCAAGGTAGGTGCGCCCCTTACCAGAAAAATGAAATAGACTTGAGTGCCTGATGTGGCAGTCATAAAAAGTTTTCTAAACCAGAGGAGCAGGTAGGTGGCCTCCAGAAAAATGAAATAGATTGAGTGTCATGTATGTGGCAGTCCAAAAAAGTTTTCAAACCAGGAGAGGAGGTCGAAGAAGAGATAGGTGGGGGGGTGGGGGGGGGGTGGCCATCCAAGTTTCAAACGAAGCGTAGGTGGCCCAAAATAAAATTGAATAGATGAGTGCTCTGTATGTGGAACTCCCAAAAAATTGTTTAAAAAGAGGACCGGGTAGGGGCCCTCCAGGAAAATAAATGCTAAGTCTATAGCTTAGAAGCAGTGGGCCCTGTCAAAAAATAGCCAGTTTCCTTGCTCTTACGTGTAAAAGAGGAGGAGAAGGAGTGAAAATTGCAGGAGGAGGAGGATTGCTAAAATTATTCAGGTTGAGCTTCTGTCACCGTGGTGGAGATTGGAAAATTATAGAAATCCAGGCTTTATTCATCTTAATAAGCGACGTCAGCCTGTCAGCGTGTCAGTCGAACGCGTGTACGCTTATCGGTGATGTGCACCAGCTTGCACTGAAAACTCCGCTCGGACAACACGCGAGCGGCAGGGCAGCAAAGAACCTCCAAGGCGTACAGCGCCAGTCGGTTTGAACAGTCCCAGCTTTGAAAACCGTAGTTGTAGGTGAGCTGTTGTGATGTCATTTAGGACGATGGTATGGTCAGTACGTACTCCCCACACTTTAGCTAAGAAGATGCACCATGACTCTTGCCGAGACTGGGGAAGGTGCCAGTGTCTTGCTGGTGGTGACATAAAAGCAAGCCTTGTAAAGCGTACCCTTGCCAGTGCTGGACAAGCTGCCTGCTCGCCTAATCTCCTGCTACTTGTCCCGCAGAACTACGCACTCTGCCGCTAGCGCTGTCAGAAGGGAAATAGGGTTTCAGCTTGTGCACCAGGGCCCTGCTGGTATTCATGCATTCTCACATCTTCCTTCTCCAGGGATGAGAGTGGAAAGATTTTTGCATGTAACAGGGGTCCAGGAGATGGAATACCCCGTAATCGGTGCTGGAATATAATTCTTTGAACGCGAGGGGGTCACGGTAGCAGCCTAGCATGAAACTGCCATATGCGCCCGTAGTACCAACGCGTAAGAATTCACTCCCCTCACTGGCCTGACTGTCCTTTCCTCCTCCTAAATCCCTTCTTCTGCCATTACCGCTGAACAGTGAAGACTCAACAATGGTCCCCTCTTTGTTGTCTGCCAACATTTCCTACCTCTTCCGCCTCATCCTCCTCAACCTACCACTCCCGATATGACGCTGAGAAAACAGACCTAAGGGTGCTTTGGCTATCAACAAGGGAATCTTCTTCCCCGTCTCTTGTGACGAGCGCAAAGCTTCCGACTTTATGCTGATCAGAGAGTTTTCAACAGGCACAAGCAGCGGGATGGTGAGGCTGATGATGGCGACATCGCCACTGACCATCTGTGTTGACTCCTCAAAGTTACTCAGCACTGACAGATATCAAGACATCCCAGTCCACTCCTCAGTGTAGACTTGAGGAAGACGACTGGACCTGACTACCCAGTTCTGGTGGAAGTTGACATCTGGCAGTCTACAATGGCTCGGCGCGGCTGGTAAACTCTGGATAAACATGGTCAGTGTTGATTCCACCTCGTGTGCACGTCGCCACAAACAGTCGGTGAGAGGGCAAGTTGGAGGCGGCGCTGCGCTGCCCTGAGAGTGGCAGATCTCGTGTGCGGACTTCCTGAAATGCGCACAGATGACGGCGCACCTTCGTGAGCAAATCTGAAGATTGGGGTATGTCTTGAGGAAACGATGAACTATCAGATTTAACATGGGCCAGGCAGGCACATGTGTCAGTCTGCCGAGTTGCAGAGCCGCCACCAGGTTACGGCTGGTCACACACAACATGCCTGGCTTCAGGTTCAGCGGGGTTGTTGCCAGCCACCGATCAGATCGCGCCCGTGATGCCCTGTAATAGTCTTGGGCGGTGTGCTTTTAGCTAGGCCTCAGCAGTTGAGGCATCCGCCTGCTGTCGCTAGCAACGGCACTGTGCTGTGCCTAGAGCTAGGACTGTATGGCGCCATGCCACGGATTGTAGTTCGGAAGGAGGATTGGGAGGAGTGGTGGAGGAGGAGGAGGAGGATAGTAAGGCTGAAAGACCTGACGAGGTTCTTAGGCCCGAATCCTTGTGGTCGGCAGCAGTATATGAACTAGCCGCAGGGTCATGCTCTGGTATCCCAGCTCCACCAAGTGTCACCCAATGTGCTCGTCAGCGATATATAGTGCCCATGCCGCAAGCACGGCGAACGTGGCCGTCGGTTCAGGGGAATTGTCAAGAAACGGCGTTGGTCAGGGCTCAGGATATGATGTTGTCTCGACAAGTGCTGGTTTAGGGCTGGGACGGCACATGGGAAAGTAGTGGCAGGATGGGGACCGAATTACCGTAGGGGCGGCCGCCGCCATGGATGGTTTGCGAAGGCCTCGGTCCCTCTAGCCTAATAGGCAGCATCTCCAAGGCTAAGCAATTGGAGAGGTGTGGAGCTATTAAGGCTTGGCGGCGGTGGGTTGCACTATAGGATTCCGTTTCCCACCAGCGTTCTGGGGTCTGGAGAGTGAACGATGTGGTGGATGCGTGGGATCGTGAGGCGACGGATGGGGTTTTTGTTGCCAGGGTCCTGGGCGGGGTGACTATCCAGCTGAAAAAGGGGAGGAGCAGTGGTGTGCATGGCAGGAGTGAAACGGCTTGGTTGCACGAGTGGGGTGTTAGCATTCATTGGCCTGCGCATACTGGTGGTAGTTAAGCTAGTCTAGTGGTGGAACCCTGCTCGATCTCGGTTGTGCATAAGCTTTGCACCACACAGTCACGTAAGGTCAATCGGTTTGTTCCTTTAAGAGAGAACCTCAGACTGTGAAAATCTAGCCCCTAGCCGGGACCCTCGACCACGGAGACTGCACTACGTGACATATTTGGGCGCTGAGGTACCTGCTTGGCCTCGCCTGCTCAGTTTGATCCACACACTGCTTATTCGTCAACCTGTTACTGGTGACGGATCTCCTCCGTCTCAGAAGCACTGTGTTCACCGACCTCTAACCCAGTTGGTCTGTCACCATCACATCCTCTTGATCCTCAGGTCTGCTCCCCCCTCGGACTCTGCCCTGCAATGAATTCACCATGTCTGAAAACCGTGTCTCCTCTCATCGTCGGAACTCTCTTTTAAACACTTCTTCACTAATCGTCACAAGAAGGTATCATCACCACACAGACTGAGAATGGTGGAATAACCTGGGCATCGGAAAATTGTCGCAGCAACAGGACAAGTGGTTTGTGAGTGGGAAGGGTCCAGAAAACAGTTTCTCAGAAGTATGCCGGTTAAATGCAAAATTGTCTGGAGGGGGAAGGGACTGGGGAGGGGAGGAGGAGGGCAGTTTTTTGTTTTGAGCTGGAGGAGTGGCGATTTCGGTTACATGGGTGGAATTGACGTGAAGACGGACTGGTGGAACAAGATGCTCGAAGCATGTAGCAATACCACGACATCCCCTGTTCGCACTGTTCTGGCCTCACAGTGTCGTTACCACGAGCCAGTAACTTCAGACATGAACCTAGGGAGTGTAGCTCTGCGGCGTTCCCTGCTCCCTCAAAGAAGGTGGTTGTCTCACCCCGGCCAGGACCACGGCTTCTGACCTTGCCTAGTAGTTGGAGCCCACGTCCCGCCCTCGTCTCTACCTTACCTCGGAGTTAATACATTTAGAAAATGAAAGTTTATAACTTAATTGTTTTGTTTAACTTTTTTTTTTGTGTTTTGTTTGTTTTTTATGCGTTTATTAGTTGTTTTAAAACCATAAGTATGAGCTATCCTTGCTATGGCGATTTCTAGCCAGTATGAAAGCCACTGCTAGGCCAGATGAGCTGACGCGAGTTATGAAAAAAATAAACGTCTAAATAAAAAGGAGAAATGCCAGACTGTCTAATTGAAATCCAACCCCTAATACATTATTCCACTTCGGGTACTTTGCGTATGGATATGGTGCGTCACTAAGCGTAGAACAACAGCCGGGTCGCAAGTCTACTCCAAATTCCTCATCACCATATTTGGCTAGTATATCCATGCATGACGTGACAGCCTACCACTGCAGTCAACAGAAATAAATTAATATATAAAGACTATTGTAGACAGTTAGTAAGCCGTTGTGGATTCTCCTTATGGCCTATTTTCTAGCAAGTATGAAGCACCAATATCTATGCCAGATGAGATGACGCTGAGTATTAAAAAAATAAACGTACAATAAACAAGTAAAGGCGAGACGTGCCTTTTTCAATTGAAATCCAAACCCCTAATAAACTTACCCTATTCAGGTCTTTGCGATGGAATGTGTGTCATAAGAGCTAACAACACAACGGTTCGAAGTACCCTCAAATCCTCACAAATATTTGTACTAAGCTGACACTACTAGTGCAGCAAGCCAGCCACAAGGCAAACAAAAAAAAAAAAATATAACGTATTGTAGCCAAGAAGGGCGTTGGGTTCTTGTTGAATCACATGCTGCCTTACACACTATTTAATAGAAACTACCCAAGCTTTCCTGACCAGCTAGCAGCAGCTCTCTCCCTAGCGGCATCAGACACGAATGATATTCCGAGCAGCAGCGGCAGCGGTCTAGTCTATCCAGGGTCCACCTGATCTGGCAGCCAACACTGCTATCGACGTGGTAAGCGGTACCACGTCAGATGGGTGGAGTGCAGAGTCTCCTGGCTTGTGATTGGCTCTGTTTCTGGCCGCCAAAAGAGCAAACGGCGGGAGGCTGCAATTTTTTCGAGCGGCCCGAAGATTCGTTCGAGCAGGAGCAGTTATCGAGTACAGCTAACTGCGAAAGAGCTATCAAGCTCGGACGAGTATGTTCGCTCATCTCTAACTCGATATAACAGGATCTACGCACTTGGCCCTTCGTTCCATTTTTTTGCGTTGCTTTAAACAACGGATCCTGGCACTGGCTCCTATCGAGATATTACAGGATCCTCTCACATTGGTATTCCTTATCGTACTATATACCGGATCCTGGCACTTGGCTCCTAGCGTATAATACAGGATCCTCTCATCTGTGCTCACTATCGTACATATACAGGAACTCTGGGGCACTTGTGTCCTGGTCATAATAACGGATCCTGGGCACTTGGCTCCGTCATATTATACAGGATCCTCTCACTTGGCTCCTATCGTAATATACAGGAATCCTGGACACTTGGCTTCCGATCGTATATATACAGGATCTCTCTCACTGGCTCCTTCCCGTACATAACAGGATTCTGGCGACTTAGCTCCCTGCATATATAACAGGATCCTCCCACTTGGCTCTAGTCGTATTATACAGGATGTCCGTGGCACTTGGCTCATATCGTTATATAAGGATCCTCTCCTGCGCTCACCTATCGTATATATACAAGTCCTCTCACTTCTTGCGTACAGGTCTGCACTTGGCTCCACATAGCGGACCTGCCTGGATATATATCGGTTATAGGATCCTGGCACTTGGCTCCTATCGTATATATAAAAGATCTGGCACCTTGGCTCCATATTCGTATTACAAGGATATCGGCACTTGGCGCCTATATGTAATAGTACAGGCTCCTGGCATTGGCTCCTCATTAGTATAATGACAGGGATCCTCGCACTGTGGTTACTCATCCGAAGTACAGGATCGGCACTTGGCTCCTTGTTAGGTGTTGTGTTTAGCGTGATACGTTGAGACTAAGCCGACTTGCCGCCTCCAGGGCTACTTGGGCTGGATCGACCTCCAGTAGGCGTAGCTCTTCATTATTTGTAATAGTCTCTAGGGATTTCCTCGCTCATGAGCTGTCGCTGGCGATGTCTTGGCACTTGATACGGGATCCATCCCACTGTGTCTATCCCGTATAATACATGGCAGCCCGATTGCTCGCTGTCGAAGGCATATTAGTATAAGGATCTGCTCGCACTTGAGGTTTTATGTGTCAACCCTACTATTATGCCAGGCATTCCCTCGAACCTTTTGTGGCTATTCGCGTATCGCTATACGGTGCTCGCAGCTGGTCATCGCTGATGTATGAATAGGATCCAATGTGGTCTCGTTTATTATATACGAGGATGAATGGGGGATTTTACTGGATCTAGGCTTCGATTTTATATATACCGGGATCACTCTCACTTGGCTCCTCTAGTATAATAAAGGATCCTCGCACTTGGCTCTATCGATAATACAGGATTCCTCGCACTTGGTCTATCGTTTAATATACCGGATCCTCGCACTTGCATCTATCGTAGTATATACAGGATCCTCGCACTTGGCTCTCTAAGTATATATACAGGATCCTGCGACTGGCTATCTATCGTTATATAGCCGGATTTCCTTAACTGGCTCTATCGTATATATACAGGATCCTGCACTTGGCTCCTATCGTATATATACAGGATTGCCTCCACTATGGCTATGCTATACGTTCATATATACAGGATCCTCCACTTGGGCACTTATCGTTATATATAAAAGGATCCCGCACTTGGCTCATTGTATATATACAGGATCCTGCCACGGCTCTCGTATATATACAGATGGATCCCCTGGCACTTGGCTCCTATCGTATATATACAGATCCTCTGGCACTTTGGTCTTCGAGATATAAAGGATCTGGCACTTGGCTCTATCGTATATAACAGGAATCCTGGCACTTGGCTCCTATCGTATATTTCATATACAGGATCCTGGCACTTGGCCTATTATATATACAGATCCGCACTTGGCTCCTATGTATATATACAGGATCCTGGCACTTGGCTCCTATCGTATATATACAGGATCCTGCTGCACTTGGATCATTATCGTATATATACACAGGATCCTGGCACTTGGCATCTATCGTATATTATACAGGATCTCAACTTGGCATCTATCGTATATATACCGATCTCTGCACTTGGCTCTATTCGTAGATAACAGGATCCTGGCAACTTGGCTCCTACGTATATACAGGATACTGGCAACTTGGCTCCTATCGTATATAAAGGATCCTGGTCCACTTGGGCTCCTATCGTTATATACAGGATCCTCGCACTTGGCATCTATAGTATATATACAGGATCATGGACTTGGCTCCTATCGTATATATACAGGATCCTGTGCACTGGGCTCTATCGCATATCTATATATACGAGGGCATTCCTTGGCACTTGGCTCCTATCGTATATATACAGGATCCTGGCACTTGGCTTCTATCGTATATATACAGGACCCTGGCACTTGGCATCTATCGTATATATTACGGATACCTGGCCCGTGGCTTTATCGTATATATACAGGGATCCTGGCACTTGGCTCGTATTGTATATATACAGGAATCCTGGCACTTGGCTCCTATCGATATATACAGGATCCGGCACTTGGCATCCTATGTATGATTAAAGGATCTGGCAACTGGCTCCTATCGTATTATACAGGAGCTCTCACTTGGCTCTATCGTATATAAACAGGATCCCTGGATTGGTCGACTATCGTATATATACAGGATCCTCACTTGGGCATCCTATGTATATACGGATTCCTGGCACTTGGCCATCGTATTATACTGGATCGCTCTCCCTTGGTCCTATCTATATATACAGGATCTCTGGCAACTGGCTCTATCGTATATATACAGGATTCTCCACTGGCTCCTATCGTATATATACAGGATCCTGGACTGGCTCCTATCGTATAATACAGGATATCCTGGCACTTGGCGTTCCTATACGTATATATACAGGATCCTGCACTTGGCTCCTATCGTATATATACAGGATCCTTTGGCCACTGTGCTAGTATATTATATTACAGGATCCTGGCACTTGGCAAATCTAGCAGTTTATATATACAGGATCCTCCACTTGGCTCCATCGTATATAATAGGATACTACTCTCACTTGGCTCCTATCGTATATATACAGGATCTTGGCACTTGGCTCTATCTCTATATACAGGATCATTTGCAATGGCTCTATCGTATATATTACAGGATCCTGGCACTGGTCTTCTATCGACTCTATGTATAAGGATCCTAGCGTCTCATACTATGGAACGCACTATCGTATATATACAGGATCCTTCGATCCACTGGCGCTCATCGTATATAACAGGATCCTCGCACTGGCTCCTACGTATATAACAGGATCCTGCACTTGGCTTGTATTATACATCTATCGAGTTCGTATATTAACAGGATATCCTGCACTTGGCTCTATCGTATATATACAGGATCCTGGCACTTGGCTTCTTATCGTATATAATGAAAGGATACTAGGTCCAACTTGGCATCCATCGTATAATACGGATCCTGCCAATTGGCATCTATCGTATATATACAGGATCCTGGCACTGGCACTATCGTAATATATCAGGATCCTGCAACTTGGCTCCTATCGTATATATACAGGATTCTCTGCACTTGGCTTCCCTAATTCGATATTATAACAGGTCCTGGCACTTGGAATCTTCGTTATATATGACAGGATATCTGCACTTGGTCTCCTATCGATTAAATCAGGTCTCTCTCACATTGGTCTCTATCAGTTATTATATACAGGATCTCGTCACGTTTGGTCTATACGTATATATACAGGATCCTCATGGCTATCAATTAGGGACCCCTTGTCCTACGTATAGATATACAGGATCACTTCCACTGAGCTCCTTAACGCTATATTACAGGATTCCTATGACTGGCATCTATGTGTATATATACAGGATCATGGCACTTGGACATCTATCGTATATATCAGGATCCTCGCACTTGGATCTTATCGATATATAAGGACATCGCACTGGCTCCTATCGTATATTACGGATCCCTGGCACTGGCATCCTTCGTATCATATACAGGATTCTCACTTGGATCCTATTAGTAATATACAGGATCACGTTGGTGACACTTGGAGAGCATTAGGGTACTCGAAACTGCTCGTTACTCGGACGAATACTTCGGCCGCTCGAGAAAATGGCAGCTCCCGCCGTTTTGCTTTTTGGCGGCCAGAAACAGAGCCAATCACAAGCCAGGAGACTCTGCACTCCACCCAGCATGACGTGGTACCCTTACACGTCGATAGCAGTGGTTGGCTGGCCAGATCAGGTGACCCTGGGATAGACTAGCCGCTGGCCGCGCTGCTCGGATCATTCTGTCTCTGGATGCCGCTAGGGAGAGAGCTGCTGCTGGAAGTTGTTGTCAGGGCAGGAAGTCCGAGGGGGGAGCAGACTGAGGGATCGGAGGATGATGAGGTGACAGACCCAAGCTGGGTTGATAGGCCGGGTGAACACAGTGCTTCTGAGATGGAGGAGAGTCCTCGACGAGAACAGGTTGGAAGAGGCAGTGGTGGGGCCAGACGGAGAGGCAGGGCCAGAGCTGGTGCATCAGCGCCAAATGTTTCATGTAGTGCAGCTGCCGTGGCGAGGGCTAGATTTTAGGAAGTCTGGAGGTTCTTTAAAGAAACACCGGATGACCGATGAACTGCGGTGTGCAACCTGTGCCACACCAGGTTCAGCAGGGGTTCCACCACTACCAGCTTAACCACCACCAGTATGCGCAGGCATATGAATGCTAAACACCCCACTCAATGGAACCAAGGCCGTTCACCTCCGGCACACCACTGCTCCTTCCCCTGTGTCATCTGCTGCCTCTGCTAGTCAGCCCCCTGCCCAGGACCCCAGCCCAGACACCTCCCGTGCGAAAAACCACATCTTGGCCTCCACGATCCTCCATAGCATCCACCAATGTCTCCATGCACAGCATTCAGCTCTCCATACCCCAGACGCTGGAGCGCAAGAGGAAGTACAGTGCAACCCACCCACACGCCCAAGCTCTCAATGTCCACATCTCCAAACTACTTAGCCTGGAGATGCTGCCCTATAGGCTGGTAGAGACCGAGGCCTTTTGCAACCTCATGGCGGCGGCCGCCCCTTGGTATTTGGTCCCCAGCCGCCACTACTTTTCCCAATGTGCCGTCCCAGCCCTGCACCAGCACGTGTCAGACAACATCATCCGTGCCCTGACCAACGCCGTTTCTGACAAGGTCCACCTGACCACAGGCACGTGGACGAGTGCTGCCAGGCAGGGCCACTGTATATCGCTGACGGCACATTGGGTTAACTTGGTGGAGGCTGGGACCGAGTCTGACCCTGCGGCTGGTCATATACTGCCGACGCCAAGGATTGCGGGGCCTACCTTGGTCCAGGTCTCTCAGGACTACTATGCCTCCTCCTCCTCCCACCCCTCCTCCACCTCCTCCTTCGAATTACCATCCGTGGGCATGGCGCCATCAGTCGGTAGCTCTAGGCACAGCAGCAGTGCCATCGCTAAGTGACAGCATGCGGTGCTCAAACTGCTGAGCCTAGGCGATAAAAGGCACACCGCCCAAGAGCTATTACAGGGCATCACGGCGCAGACTGATCTGTGGCTGGCACCGCTGAACCTGAAGCCAGGCATGGTTGTGTGTGACCACGGCTGTAACCTGGTGGCGGCTCTGCAACTCGGCAGACTGACACATGTGCCATGCCTGGCCCATGTGTTAAATCTCATAGTTCAGCGTTTCCTCAAGACATACCTCAATCTGTCTGATTTGCTCACGAAGGTGCCCGCATCTGTGCACATTTCAGGAAGTCCAGCACAGATGCTGCCACTCGCCACTCTCAGGGCAGCGCAGCGCCGCCTCCAACTGCCCGCTCACCGACTGTTGTGCGACGTGCCCACGAGGTGGAATTCAACACTAACCATGTTATCCAGAGTTTACCAGCAGCGCCGAGCGATTGTAGACTGCCAGATGTCAACTTCCACCAGAACTGGTAGTCAGGTCA
>WNYA01000127.1:0-52659 GCA_019512145.1 Engystomops pustulosus
CCTCCCGCGTGTTACAATGACCACTCTTATATAGATTACACTGGACCCATCATTACTCACTCCTGACAATAGATGATTCTTGTCCACAGCTTATCTCATCCCCCTCCCTGCAATTGACCTCTTTATAGATAAACACTGACCCACATTACGACTGCACAGTACTGACCAACCTATGAGGCTTTGTCTAGCAGTCTATCATCTCCTCCTCCCTTACAATGACCTAACAACCTCTATACTAGGATAATGGATGCTTGGACCCATTGAGTCATTACAAATCAAGCTACTGACATATGTTGAGATGGATTTTGGATCACACATTGCTAGTGTGATCTCCTTCTCCCTGTACAATGACTGCCATCTAGTGTTGATAGCCTTAGAAAATGATAAAAATATTAAAAGTAAATAGTATAGTGAGAAATATGAGGTAGGATATTGTCACAGACAAGTATTTATCTAGGGTTCCATAATATATGTACAATGAAAATGGCCCCGCCAATATAGATAACACTGACCCCAATCATTTACGCACTACGACAGCTTAGCTGATTCGTCATCACTGGCCTTATCTCTGACTCTGTGTATCCGTTCTTTACCTCTGTACACCCTCCCTTAGATTACAAGTGGAACTTTTCTAATAGACGTTGAGGAAATATTTAACCAAAGGGAACTAAAAGCGAGAATAGAGAAAGATGCAAATAATGCTATAGGGATAATTTTAGGAGGAGGGTGAGGATATGCATATTGTCACTAGCTGATCTCCCCCCCCCCCACCACTCACTAGCGTAGAAATGAATACTTCCCGTGTTGTGTGTCATATATGGAACAAAAGTTGGGTTTGTATACGTCCACACACGACCTCCATGTAAGATTAACACTGTTATCTCAACGATCTAAAAATTCTTTACACAGTTATGCACATAATACTGGCACTGACAATATGTATGTGAACTACCGCGAGCTTGTCACGATCCTATCTTTCTAACGCACCATTTGTTCTCCCGGTCTGGCCCCGTTTTTAGTCAGGATCACACTAGGCACCCAGGTCGTTTAGGTATTTTCATTATGGAGAATCGATTAAGTCAAGATCCCATCATACATCACTATGCTCATGTAAGATAAATTTAAATACCAGATAGCATTGTTTGTCACAGCTTACTCCGCCACGTGAATTTGAGTCCTCCTGTACAATGATGCATCGGTACCCTCTGGTATAGATATACCCTGACCCATCATCATTACATCACTACAGTAGAGTTAGAAGCAAGAAGGAAGGAGGGGGACCTCAGGGGGGGTGGTGCGTTTTAGCCACGGGCGTGGGGTGTAGTTCGTTGCTGGGAAACAGTATAGTGTAGAGCAGAACTTCTTAATCAGACCAGTGAAGATGTCGGGGGGTGGAACAAGGAAAGAGTATAAGTAGGGATGATGAAAAATGAATCAATCAGTAACAGCACTAATGACAATAAGAATGAGTGTCACCAGCTTATCTCCTCCCCCTCCTGTAGCAAGATCCTTCTAGTTCCACGTATCACAGTAGTGTGGGTAACACATGCGGGATTTCGTCACTTTTGTTTACTTATAGACATTGCTTAGTCATCTATTTCCATAGTTTGACCCACACCATACACGATGATTTTGTTAACTGTGACAGGTCAGGTTTTAGGTGATGTTCGCTGTAAAAAGAATCCCCTCCCGGTGACAATGACCTCTTTGCTATTTATTGTTCTATGCAAACACTGACAGTCACCAGTTGAAATCGGATGACACATCGGCCTACTGCCGAGCATATGATCTGGCCATGATGTCAAGCTGGTACTTGGCTATTCTTACTTCTCTCCATGACAAGTTCCTCTCTATAGCTAACACTGGTCTCTCCATATCCGGGGCTACTGATAACCATTACAGTGACGACAAAAAGATGATTGAATCAGCAACACTTATCTCCTCTCCCCACCCTGTTCAATGTCCTCTATATAGATAAACGGATCGAACGTAATTACATCCTGACAACTGAGTATAAAGAGATTTGGCAGTCACAGCTAATCATCATCTGGCTGCATTCACACCCCTGTTACATGACTCTATAAGATTAACACTAACCCATCATACGGATCAAAGTACAGTATTTAGCACCAAACTATGAGCTGAATGCTCACATGACTTAATGTTACTCCCCCCACGTGATGTTCAGGATCCTCTATAGAGAATAACAAGAAGGTACCCAATAATTACATCACTACTGCCTATAGATGAGTCAACAGCTTATCTCCTCCCCCCCCCCTCCCTGGACAAATGACTCTATATAGATAACCACGACCCATCATTTTACATCACTACTGACAATAGGTGATTTGATTGGTCACAGCTTAGTCTCCTCCCATTCGTTGTCCGTGGTACAATGACCCCTACTCTTTAGATAACACGACTCCCCTATCTTGCATCGGTCTGATCCGATATCACTATGACAATAGATGAGTCACTAAGCTTAGTCTCCTCCCCCTCCTGGTGATTTCAGTTATTTGTTATCTTGTAGTATATAGATAAGGAGCACCCCCATGAGGCCCCAACCCTGTCTCTTCTTACATCTCGCTATTATCTCGCCGCACAAGTGTAGATTACCAAGTGTCAGAATGAGCTTATATGTACTCCCCCTTACAAACCCCTGTACCCCCCATTACATGGACTCTCTCATTAGGGATATTACACATCAGTCCTTGTATTAGCCCCCCCATCATTACACTTTTTTTATTGCAATCCTTTATCTGTCGCACAAATAGATTGCATAGCTGTGTGGTGGTCACGACGTGCTCGACATTTAGTTACTCCTCTGCCTCTCACCTCCTGTACAAGATTACTGAAGTCACAATATGTCGTCTGATATTTACCAGTAAAATGTTATTAGGATGATACCGTTTTTGAAACATTTTACTGCGCTTTGGATAAACGTCTACATTCGTGACCCATGATACCTCAGCTCTTCAGCATTCGCACGCTTGTACAATAGTAAATTGATATGCGTCACATAGTCAGCTTATCTCATATTGACATTGAATGACTGCCCGCTGTCGTGAGTATACAGAATCCCACCCCACCACTCTCATCGTCCACTGCACACGCTGTCTTTGGTATGTATATAGAAAAACTGTGGAATTGAGATTGAACTCGTTCCCGATATAAAAGCAGCAAGACACTCATTCGCACTGGTATGGCTAGTTCAACGGGTACGATGGATTTGTCACACAGTCTTAGGGCTTTCCTGCGCCCCCACGCCACACACCTCTGGTACAAGGTCCTCTATAGAGAGATAACACTGACCCCTTTTTAGGTTCTTATGTTGGTATACCATCACTCTTGTAGGTGACAATAGATGATTGTCACCGACTCGTGAGGCACTAAGATCTCCTCCTCCTCCCTGTACAATGACCTCTATATAGATAACACTGACCCATTACATACACCTACTGACAATAGATGATATGTCACAGCTTATCTCCTCCCCCCGTACCCTGTACAATGACCTCTATATAGATACCACGACCCATCATTATTCATCACTATGACAATAGAGTGTGACTGTATCATAACATTACGTTCATCCTTTCCTCCCCCTCCCTGTAACAATGTTCTTTATATCTTGCACTCATTAATCTCTTAATACATTATCACATGATTGTCCTACTAGTCCTTATTCATCAATATCTGCATGCACTACACCTATCACTATGATTCCTGCACACAGAGTGATGTCCTCGCCTCCTCCCCGTACAATGGACCTCTATATAGAAACACTGACCCATCATACACCACTAGACGACAAGATGATGCAGCTTATCTCCTCCTCCTCCCTGTACAATGACCTCTATATAGATAACACTGACCCATCATTACATCACCTACTGACAATAGATGATGTCACAGCTTATATCCTCCTCCCTGTACAATGACCTCTCTATAAGATAACACTGACCCATCATTACATCCACTACTGACATAGATGATGTCACAGCTTATCTCTCCCTCCTCGCTACAATGACCTCTATATAGATAACACGACCATCATTACATCACTACAGCATAGATGATGTCACATCTATCTCCTCCCCTCCCTGTACAATGACCTCTATAATGATAACACGACCCACATACATCACTACTGACAATAGATGATGTCACCAGCTTATCTCCTCCCCCTCCTGTACAATACGACCTCTATATAGATAACACTGACTCATCATTACATCACTACTGACAATAGATGATGTCACAGCTTATCTCCTCCTCCTCCCTGTACAATGACCTCTATATAGATAACACTGACCCATCATTACATCACTACTGACAATAGATGATGTCACAGCTTATCTCCTCCTCCTCCCTGTAAATTGACACCTTCCCTTTAAGCGTCTCGTTATATTCATATAAATCACTTATGTAGATTTTAGCCGTTCTCCGGAGCGATACGATAGGACGCGGCTCCTCTATAGTCGCAGTATAAATCTCCTGCTATGGGAACATATAAAGGTAATACAATATGGGACACGGCGTGACATCCATCGCGCCCACGTGTAAAAATGCTCATTTACGTTTCCAGTGACCTTTGGTGTGACTCCCGACCCCCCCATGTGATGTGCAGATTCCTTTATATGTAAATAGGGGGCGATGCGCTTAGTCAGGAGGGCGGCCGCGCACCGGGATTCTCCTTCTTAATGCGCTGATTAATTTTAATAATGTGAAAACAGGCAGAGATAATGTGTCCTGGAGTAATTGCTATGGAAATCCGCAGCCGAGCCCGAAACGCGATTTCTTTATTTTGGGCGACGAATGTTTGTTTTTTAACAATAAATGAATAATCAATAAGATCCGTGATATTCATTATACATTCATTAAAAATAAATATTTATTTTTAAATGCTAATAAGCGTATAAATGGTGCAAACGTAAAAAAAAAAAAAAAAAAAAAAAAGGCTGCTGCAGAAAACCTTAAAGGGATCTTACCGGATTTTACAGATTTTACGGATTTTACCCCATTAAACCTTTAGAATTTCCACTCTTATGGAAAATTTCATCCGTTTACCTATAAAAAAAAATCTCCTCTAAAGTCATGTGACAATGAGGCAGTTTTTATTTCAGATGAGTCAATTTTATATGTTGCTGGGGGACAGCAATTACTGATATAGCACCTAGAAGCATGGTGCTGGTGTCATATTAAAGATAAGAATCTCAATTACTAGCGGGGGACAGCTATTACTTATATAGCACCTAGAAGCATGGTGCTGGTGTTATATTAAAGAGAAGAATCTCATCTTTCAGATTGCATCAGACTGAAGATAGCAGTATCTGAAGTGACACTCCCCATGCAGCCTCATTATATGCAAAATATGACTGTTCTCTGTTTATTGTCACATGTTTTATAGATAAAGAGTTGAAATTTCACATATAAGAAGAGATATGCAGTTAGGGCAGATTTACTTACCCGGTCCATCGCGATCCAGCGGCGCGTTCTCTGCGGTGGATTCGGGTCCGGCCGGGATTCACTAAGGTAGTTCCTCCGACGTCCACCAGGTGGCGCTGCTGTGCTGAAGTTCCCAGAGGCCCGCCGGAATGCACTGAAGTTCACCGGCCTATTCCTGGTGAAGGTAAGCGCGAGTCCCGCAACACTTTTTTTTTTAATGCAGCGTTTTTTCTGAATCCGTCGGGGTTTCGTTCAGCCACGCCCCCCGATTTCCGTCGCGTGCATGCCAGCGCTGATGCGCCACAATCCGATCACGCGCGCCAATCCCGGGGCAATTCAGGGGAAAATCGGCGCAAATCGGAAATATTCGGGTAACACGTCTGGGAAAAACGCGAATCGGGCCCTTAGTAAATGACCCCCTTTGTGTTAAGACCAGGTATCTCTTTTAAAGGAACACTCCTCCCATGAACTTCATGAATAATGCATAGAGCAGGGCCTGATGGGAGGAGCATGACTCATTTTCACAGTCATGCCCCTCCCTTGAGACTCTGCACAAGACAGAACGGATCAGCTGTTCCTTTAAGGTAAAAAATCTGAATCCAATTTACAGATCCTGAAAACACAGCGAGAGCTTTCAGACTTTCACAGTGAGGAGGAAAAAATGACCCGTTTCCCAGCGGAATTCATTGAGATTGTTACATTGTTTCTTAAAGGGATTTCATGTGCAAAACCGGATTGTTCATGGAAAAGAAGCGGCTTCCCCCACGAGGCTCAGTTTTCAATATGACTTATGATTTTGGCGATAAAAGTCCGGATTTTATGTAAAAACTTTCTTTCTATTCTCTGGGCAGCGGGAAGTAAAATGTAATTTATCGAATTGAAATGACCAACAGTTAAACTTTAGTAGAAAGACAAATTTTTTGGTTCGGGAGGGTTTGGGGTAACATTGCCTTAAAGGCGTTTTTGCATGGAAACAGCTGGGCCCTATCCACATGAAAGGGCCTAGCTTGCCAATTAGTGGGGGCCTCAGTGATGGGACTCCCACAGATCATGAGAACGGGGTTCAATGGGGCCCGATGTACCCCAATAGGAGCCCTCGTCTATCCCCGAGTTGACTAGAGCATCTGATCCTGCATGGAGCTGACGGAGATTACCAAATGTGACCCCCACCAAACAGCAAGTTAGGCCCTAACTTTTTTCGTGGGAAAACCCCTTTAATGCTACTGATGTAGCCATCCTTATAGGGGTTGTCCTAAGTGTTATTGTTATATCCTAGCTACAGGATAAGAGATAATAACCTGATCAGTAACCTCATAAATCCCAAGAACAGGAGTTTCATTCTCACTAATTTTGTGCAGCAACAGGAGATTTTAATATAAAAATTCAGCTGGTTGGCTGCAGGCGATGCTGCTCTGTGTGTCCCCATCTTAAAGGGTTTTTTCCGAACTTCTGGTAGACCCTTTGGGGCTGGGGCAAGGGTAACATAAAAGTGTTCTTACAATGCTGCAACTTTCGATCCTGATGCCATCCGGTACTTCTGGAGAGGGTTCCTGGGGCGCGTGCCCCTGGGGCCCCACCACTTTACTTAAAAGGAGGCCTACACCAGAAATGTACTGTACGACAGTCCACTCACTGTCAGTGAGAGAGCCCGTGCAGCCCACCGTACTCTATCTCATTCTGCATCTAAAGCACTTTTACATGACCCCCATCTTCCATTTAGTACCTAACATTTGTTGGATGAACTGGTTGCCAGCCAAGTCCTAGCCATTAAGGGTTAGGTTTACTCACAGATCACTCGGCCTACCTTCCCCCCATCCGCTGAGTGAGAGGAGCAGAGAGAACTATCAGGGAAGCAGTGTCGCGTGGGACTGGCATGGAGACCACAACTAGTAGTAAGTACTACTGCCAGGGCCACTGTGCCATCGGGACCATCAGCTAGGCTGATATGTAAGTAGGAGAAAATAGAATAATAATGATAATTTAGAATAATTACGTATAACACTGTCTGGGCTACATCCAGTGAGGGACCTCACCAGATGTTGCACCCAGGGACCACCACCTACCTGAATCCAGCCCTGCGTCTGGTCTTCAGCTGCTGCACCTGGGTGGGAGATCCAGGGACTGCAGAAACTAATTTAGTAAAGCATTGGCTTCTTCAGACCGCAGGAAGTCACTTGTGATGGCGGAGGAATTGATGTCCCGTGGTCCGAGGAGACCACTGATTGGCTGATCAGTTCCTGGACAGCCCCAGTCCGGACACAGCACCCAAAGACTGGACGCACCGGGAGGCAGAGCTATGTATCTACATATTGTTGACGCTCCTGCCCCGGCCCCCCAAGGTTTTCCAGAAGTCCTTGTATCATTGCATTAAGTTAATTAATGTGTAGGGGTCCAACAGCAGAGACCCTCTGTGATCCACAAAGCCCCCTGACCTTTTGATTGATACCAGTGGGACGACCGGGTTACAGCAGGACACTACTTGGACTCCCATTGACTTTGATGGAACTTCCAGGTTGACTTGTTGGTATGAGGCAGGGCTTGTGTTCCCCTACTCTGCTTATTACGAGGGTCTTGACTTATCATGTCCTGGGTGTTGGGGGTGGAAGGAGGAGAAAATTTTCATTTTTAAACAACCCCTTTAAGACTTGGATATGCTGAGAATAGCCCCATATTTAATGAATGCCACAATGCAAGAGAGCGGCGGCAGAAATTTGCTGACAAAGCAGTTTATGATCTATTGCTCACAGAGCCACATATACAATGGATGTGACAGTAAAATGGAGCACTTTATTCTCCTAATTCCTTCATTAAATTGCACAGTGCCGAGCGCGACGCGTTACGGAAATGTTTCTAGTAGCAAACTTGTTGATTTACGACGGGGAGACCAGAAGAAGCTGATGGAAGGTAGAAGGGAGGAGAACAATGGAGTAATAGTGGTACAACAATGAAACTTATAAATCCCGAAGGGGGGGGGGTGGTATAATATGCCAGGAGGGTAAAGACTAACACAACGGTGGAGAAGGAAATATAAACATTATAATGTGGAGAAAGTCCTAGCACCCGGGGGTTTGTGGGGTCACGGGGCCACGTGCAGTCACCAATGTGCAGGGTGCGGCAGATACTGAATACTGGCGCCCGTTCTTCATGAATCTGACACTCCCTCGCTGCTCGGGAAGAGGGCACCATCTTTTTTGTTTTTGGTGTGGCTTCAACATAGAGTCGCGGTAATAAATGTGGCACAAACTCAGACTACACAATAACTTGCCCCTTAAGGTGCGCTGCTTTTTGCCGGACACAAAACTGGCGCAATCCCCAGGGTGTTATCCAAGTGTTCTCATTGGTATTCACTCTGTCACCCCTTTGCAGGAATCTGGACTTTGTAACTGGTGTATGAGAAAGGCCATGCCCCCCCCCCAACACTTGTCCCATCGGACACATCAAGAACAGCAGCCGCAGCCGCCAGGCGGAGCTACGCCAGGTCCAATTGCGCCCCTCTACCCCCCCTCCACATCCACATAGGCAAGTTGCAATTATTTCAGGTTCAGATAGGTTCCCCCATGGCCTCTACCTCTCGTTGAGTAGTCCTGGTGTAGGTGACAGCGGGCTCCGGTCATAGCAGAGACACTAGGAGTCACCGGAGCATCACTATAGTCTTTATGTCCAGGGAATCCATGCTACAGATGAGGCACCGATGGCCCATTCATTGGCTTCTGATGTCTTCTGAGATATCACATGATGATTAGGCACGAGTCGGGTTCGGGTTGGTGAGTTCAGCCACCCTGGAGCAATAGTTTGATTCAAGCAGCGGAACCTAAACCCAAACACAACGCTGTCACCCATGGTGCTCCTCTGGGATCATCGCTCCGTGTGATGTCATTGTCATTGGTTTAAGATCTTTTAAGCAATTGTAGATGTTAGTGGTGGGAGTGAAAAGCTGGTTGATGGGCTACTGCAATAGTCCCTAATTTCTAGAATCTTTAAAGGGGATGGTGCTAGTAGAAAAATGCCCCAGACACTGTTATGGCGCCATTACTGCAGCTCTGCTAAAATTTATATGAATAGGAGCCTTCAATATCCAACACTTGTTGTCAAACCTCTCCAATCAGACATGACCCTATAATTGCCCGGGGTAGTCAGAAAATCCCTTTAAATACCAACCAACATAATGGGGCTTATTTACTAAGGGTCCGCGGATCGCATTTCCGCCGGACTTCCCAACGTTTTCAAGATTTCCGCTGCTTTGACAGGTATTTAGAAGGGGAGTGTGTCGCACACGATCGGATTGTGGTGCAGCTGCGCTGTTTTCATGTGACAGAAATCGGGGAGCGGGCCGTCAGACGATCCGACTGATTCGGACTGAGCACAGGATTTAAGATTCAAATTGTGTCGCAGGACAATGCACTTTCATGCACCAGGAAGAAGAAGGTGAACTCCGGGGACCTGAGCGGGTAAGCGACACATGCAGGATATCGGGCACAGGATCTTAGTGACTCCCCGCACAGCATTATACACGGACAATGCACTTACATGCACCAGGAAGAAGAAGGTGAACTCCAGGGACCTAAGCGGGGAAGCGACACATGCAGGATATCGGGCGCAGGATCTTAGTGACTCCCCGCACAGCGCATTATACACGGACAGGGATGTCTGTAGTGTAATAATATCACATGTTATGGAGGATACATGGAACAGGGTCAGGAGGGCCCGGGATGTCTGCAGTGTAATAATATCACATGTTATGGAGGATACATGGTACAGGGTCAGGAGGGGCCGGGATGTCTGTAGTGTAATAATATCACATGTTATGGAGGATACATGGTACAGGGTCAGGGAAAGATGGGCGGAGCTTTTCTACATGACAGTGTTGTGGGCATGCTCAGACCTGTGCAGAGATTACTGTGCAAGGAGAAGGAAGAAGAGGCAAAAAGTATCTACCTGTTCATGTAGTTTATCACTTTACGCTTGTGACAGAGGACATCAATCTCTCCCGCTGTAGTTCCCCTTTACGCTTGTGACAGAGGACATCAATCTCTCCCGCTGTAGTTCCCCTTTAAATCCAGTAAATGGCTGATAATAGCGCCCGCTCATCCTGCACCAGCGCGTAACCTTCAAGGCTGCAGAATCAACTCTTTGAAAAATGCTTTCTGCACAAAGCGTAGGGAGCGTCTGACAGCGGCCGGGGCAGATAACATTTGTCACCGGTGTCACTGTTAATTTAAGCTGCGCAGTGTAAGGCCACACACACAAGTGGATTAGGGGTCACTGCCTTAAACAAATGCTCATCCAAACTTAACACGTGTCAGCAACACCCCCCCCCCCCCCCCTCGCTCTCCGTGACTGGCGAAGCCGCGAGCCCGGGAGCCGACAGCCGATCGATAAATTCCAATTGTCATATAAAGAGGCGACGTAATGGCCTCTCTAACGCCATCATCCCCGAATCGCGCTGACAATTCTTTCAGCTGAAACATCGTTTCATCTGGTTTGATTGAATGAAAATAAAAAATTACATGTTTAGAGTTCAGCTGCTCCCAAAAAATTGGTTTTTAAAGGGAAGCGATCAGCAATTTGGATCATGCAAAGAGATCGGCTCTGCAGAGATGAGTCATCAGACCTTTGTGTATGTTGTTAGTAGCAGCAGGACTGTGATACAAATTATATTCCAGGATTGCAGCTTCTCTAAATGCACTGAGTAAAAGCTGAAGCAGGCCCTTGTTTGAAATTGCAGCTGTCACTCAGAGCAGTGTAGAGATTTTGTCCAGGATTACTGTTAATAGGAATCTACCATCAAAATCAGAGAATTATACCAGCAAAAAGTCAAACTAAACTTTGCTCCTCACGTGTTACATAAAAATCTGTGATTAGGAAGGTCAAGTGTCTCCAGGAATGGCAATTTTTATAACAAAAAAAAAAAAAAAACATTTTGTTCAGGTTCAAAAATAAAACAAAATATTAGAAGAACATTCTTCTGTTACACAATAGACGTCATAGATTGTTCTCATCAAACTGACAACCTTCAGCTTGATACAATGTAGCGAGAGAACAATGGAGATAAACATTCACTGGAAATGAGTGCAAAGTTACATCAATCCCTATTAAAGGGATATTTATGGATGTAATTAGTCACCTACACTTAGGGGGTCATTTACTAAGGGCCCGATTCGCGTTTTCCCGAGGGATGTCTGCAGTGTAATAATATCACATGTTATGGATGATACATGGTACAGGGTCAGGAGGGGCAGGATGTCTGCAGTGTAATAATATCACATGTTATGGAGGATACATGGTACAGGGTCAGGAGGGGCCGGGATGTCAGCAATGTAATAATATCACATGTTATGGAGGATACAGGGTCAGAAGGGGCCAAAGGAGTTTTCACCTTCTTCCGGATCAGCGCTGCAGGATTATAGGTTTGCTATGATACATTGAGATACAGTTAGAGGCGTCTGGTCTTTCTGTTATCTGTATGTGCTGGATGCGATCGCTCCGGTCTTTGCCTCTTATTGACAGAAATAGCTGTAAATCTCTGCTCCCCGAGTACAAAGCTGCTCGTCACTCAGACTCTGCACATCAAAGCCCGGGAAGCTTTTTGTTGTTTGTTTTCCCTGGTTTCTGGTGCTGTGTGATGTATCTGAGCCTCGGCGTCTCCCCGTACCTGCAGCTCCCGTACCTAGACGCGGGCGGGAGACATCACAGGGCGACGCTCTGCGCCTTCACACGGCCGGGACACTCTGAAACCTCAGGAGAGATTCCCATCATCTGTCTGATTCCCAGAGGTCCTCACACATCTTCTCCTTTCATCCGGGTGCCAAAAAGTCTGTCCAATTATCTCTAACTGCACAATCCGATGTTCAAGGACAATGTCCGCCAGGGGGTGACCCAGAAAGACCTGACCACCGCAGACACGATGCTTAGCGAGGGAGGTGACCGCAGTCTGATGGTCACTATCTAGGACCACAGTAGGAGAGATGTCCTCCATGCAGATCTTCACCAGATCTTTCAGGTCAATGGGCAACAAGAAGATCTTTCACAGATTTTGGATTGGGTTGAGGTCTCCGTGATTTGGAGCCGCTCCTTAGTTGTCCTGGCCGTGTGTTTCGGGTCATTGTCCTGCTGGAGGACCCAGCCACGACCCATCTTCAATGTTCTTGCTGAGGGAAGGAGGTTGTTGTGATGCATGGACCCATCCTTCCTTCTATTGGTGCACTGGTCCTCTGCTCTTTGTCCCCAATCTCTGATGTCTCCACCCCCGTGCTCCACGGTTGGGATGGTGTTCGTAGGGTTGTCCTCATCCTTCTTCTTCTTCCAAATACGGCGGGTGACGTTGATGACCAAAGGTTTTGGTTCCATCTGACCACATGACCTTCTCCCGTGCCTCCTCAGTAAGGAACTTCAACGGGGCCTGGAGATGTGGCGGTGAGAGCAGGTGGACCTTGTGGGTCCTGCAGCATATAATCCATGGTGGAGTAGTCATCTATGAGACTGTGTTCCCAGCCGGCTTCAAGTCATTGGCCAGGTCCTCCAGTGTGGTTCTGATTCTAGATCTTCCACACCCGACAAGACGAGATCTTACACGAAGCCCCAGATCGAGGAAGCTTGACCGTCATCTAGTGTTTCTTCCATTTTCTGTTGTTGCCTTATCACAAAGCTGCTGCTTATTGTCCTGTATCTTTGGTCGTGGTGTCCTCTCTTTGGTCGTGGCGAAGATGGAACATAATTGACTGATTATGTGGACAGACGTCGTTCATACAGGTGCAATTAATAAATGAGTGCAGAGTAGGAGGAGCTACCGGTAATGAGTGCAGAGTAGGAGGAGCTATCGGTAATGAGTGCAGAGCCAGGATTGCAGCTTCTCTAAATGCACTGAGTAAAAGCTGAAGCAGGTTCTTGTTTTAAATTGCAGCTGTAACTCAGAGCAGTGTAGAGATTTTGTCCTGGATTACTATTAATAAGAATCCACCACCAAAATCCGGAAAAAACGCCGCATTTAAAACAATAAAAGTGTCGCTTGGGACGCGCTTACCTTCACTTGGTCCGGCTCGGTGAAGTTGAGTGCGTTCAGATGCTTTTCAGCGCGGCAGCGCCACCTGGTGGGCGGCGGAGGAACTACCTTGATGAATCCCGGCCGGACCCGAATCCACCGCAGAGAACGCGCCGCTGGATCGCGAACGGACCGGGTAAGTAAATCTGCCCCATTGTATTGGTATGACTAGGGGGTGCATTTATCACACCCAGGACTTTTTTTTTTTTGGTTTGTGGACCGTATAACCCCTTTAAAGGAAATCTACCATCAATATCAAGCATGATAAACCAGGGACACTGACTCATAGATCCAGACACCGTGACTGTGGTAATCTTCTTATAATTGTTATCTCTGGCCTCCTTCCTTCTAGAATCAACTTTGAAAATTATGCTAATTAACCTGAAGTACTCCTGGGGATGTTACCATAGCCCCTGCTTGCTGCAGCTTCAGAGACTGCCTTCTCCCTCAACAATTACCTCTCCCTTTGTTTGCTGTAATCTTCTTACTCAGGATGTGGTGAGGGCAATCTCACATATCTGTATCCTTGGACAGCAGGATGTCAACCCCCTTTTATTATGGGAATGTCACTCAAACTCTCCAGGGACAGTTATCTAGAGATGCTTCACACCTCTATGCCAGGATGGAAATCCGGGATCTCTGTTATTCCTACCTGAGGGAGTCTGGATGGGTGACTAAATACACATCCTGTATTGGAAATACAGGATAGGAAGGGTTATACAACTGTTGTCCACCATCTTGGGGGAAGGGACAGAGGAGAGACTTATAAGGGGATGATAGTGGAGGACAGAAGAGGAAAATCTTCCCTACAGACCAACTAGGAAAGGAGAAGGAATCTGCCATCACCACCAGCTAAGAGGATCACCACAGAGAAGACACTATAGCACCTTCCCGGATTTGGCTGAGTACCTGTATCTCTGTACCCCAACTCCCCTGTTCTGTATCTCTGTACCCCAACTCCCCTGTTCTCTATCTCTGTACCCCGGCTCCCCTGTTCTCTATCTCTGTACCCCTGCTATCAGAATATTAGGGATCAGTGCTTCTCTATAATGTCCTATAGGATCCTTCTGATGCTTCTAAGTGAGACAGGAGAGACACAGGCACAGACAGAGGCTGCTGGAGATAGTAGTAAGTTTCTTTTCTCACATCGAGTGATTTTTGCTCATCAGAACAGGTCAGTGCTTCTTTAGAATGTCCTATAGGATCCTGTTGATGCTTTTGAGTGAGAGAGAAGAGATAAAATGTACATACAGAGGCTGCTGGAGATAATAGTAAGTTTCTATCTCACCCCAAGTGCTTGATTCCTATTAGTACTGGTCAGTATATCTACATAATGATGTATATGATTCTGTTGATGCTTCTGAGTGATAGAGGAGAGACACAGGTATAGACAGAGGCTGCTGGAGATAATAGTAAGTTTCTATCTCACCCCAAGTGCTTTATTCCCATTAGTACTGGTCAGTACATCTCCATAATGATGTATATGATTCTGCTGATGCTTCTGAGTGATAGAGGAGAGACACAGGTATAGACTGAGGCTGCTGGAGATAAATATAAGTTTTCTATCTCACCCCAACTGCTTTATTCCCCTCAATACAGGTCAGTAACTTTCTATAATGTCCTTTATGACCTTTATGATGCAAGAAAGTTTTTCCCCTTCTCTCCGTGTGCAGTGAATGGGAGATATTATAGTAAATCGTCTCCAATCACCAAGTATGATCACTAAGACCACAATCACTAAGACCCCGTATAACTAGAGATAAAGTTTGGAGAGGGGAAAACGGTTGCTGCAGATTTTAAGTCATACCATGGTCAGAAATAGAGGCAAGAAACTGGAAACTCCAGATGTTAATACTTGGGCAGATTTATCGAAAGTGTTATAAAGTAAGACTGCACCAGATTTATCAAATTAGAAATCTGGCGCAGTATAGGTCTGTCGCATTTTGCACCTCCTATTCCTAAGTTTATACCAGAAAACTGTACCCATTCTGCTGCACTAACATAACTTTTGGTGCACAGAGTTTTGTGTGAAGCCACGCCCCTTTTTAGAGGCCACACCCCTTTGCCAAACTAGTCAGAAATTGTGTAAAACTCTTGATAAATGCGGCACAGACGGACAGTCTTTTTGGTTCAACTTACGACATTGATAAATTTGCCCCACTAGGGTTAATTTTGGTTGATATCATCCAGATCCTGGCCTCCTCAATAAGTCTTTGCTCTTAACACTATGGACCCCTATAACCAATTAATGGCATCACCAAGATCTTATTGTCAAGATTGGAAACGGTTCTCTCTAAGATAAAAACAGATGCAGTAGAAGAAGACGTATTCACGTAGTCAAGTTACTAAAATATCCAATTATTACCCAGGGAAACTTGTCATCACATAGAAACCTAGGCAGTGCATGCGAGGAAAAATCTATTAATCACCAATGAAGAGACAACCACTCATTATCAGCCGGAGGAAACTCATCATTATCAACATAGGAAGCCTCATCATCTCCATTAACCAAGGAGAACTTAGTCATCATCAAGAAGAGGGAAAGTATTCATGTATAAGAAGAATAAAACTTGTCATTAGTGACGTAACAAGTGCAGGAAAGAGATCCTACGAGAAGACTAGTCATGTACAACGCTAGAAACCGAGCCTAGGCTATTCTTAGAGAAGAACTAAGTGGTGGACGCATGAGGAATACTAGTCCATCTTTACCGACGTTAGAACTGAGCCTAGGCTATTCTTAGAGAAAACGAAGTGGTGTCATCGCAATTAGAAGCCGAGAATGCTACAACGTCTATAGAAACCAGCTTAGGGCTAGTTCTTAAATACACAGAACTAAGTTCGTGGGACCCATGGACAGCCGAGACATTTAACACACGCGTAGAAACCTGAGCGCCTAGCTATTTCTTAGAGAAGAAGTCAGTGGGGACCCATGAGAAGCCTAGAACATGTCCAAAACGCTAAAACCCGAGCCTCAGAGCTATTCCTCTAGACAAGAAACTAAGTTGTGGAACCAATTGAGAAGCCTAGAACATGTACAAACGCTCATAAACGAGCCTAGGCTATTCTTATACGAACTAAGTTTGGACCATGAGAAGCCTAGACCATGTACAACGCTATAAACCGATCCTAGGCTATTCTCTAGAGAAGAACTAGTGTGGACCTGAGAGACTAGTCATGTCAATACTAAAACCGCGCGCTAGGGCTATTCTCTTTCTTAGAGAGAATAAGGGTGGACTCATGAGAAGCCTAGACATGTACAACGCTAGAAACCGAGCTAGGCTATTCTTAGCGTAAGAACTAAGTGGTGCGACCCATGACAAGACTAGTCATTTACAATTCTCAGAGGAACGCGAGTCCTAGGTTTCATTGAGAGAAGAACAAAGTTGGTGGTGTCGAACGCTTGATAGCCTAGACCAATGTAACACACTCTAGAAACCGAGCCTCGGCATTCTAGACAAGAAATTATTGGTGGACCATGAGCAGTCTAAGCCATGTACAATGTGTAGAAACCCGAGCCTTCAGCTATTCTTAGAGATGACCTAAGTTGTGGACCATGAGCAAGACTAGTCATTACAAACGCTAGGAACAACCAGGACCCAGAATAGCTATTCTTAGAGACAAAGGAACTTATTGTGGACCATGACAGAAGTCTAGCATGTACATGTTAGAAAACCGAGCCTAGCTATCTCGAGATGAACTATTGTGGACCATGAGAAGACTTAGTCATTTACAACGCTAGAAACCGAGCCTCGGCTATTCTTAGAGAGAACTTATTGGTGGACATGACCGAAGCCTATCCATTTAAACGTTAGAAAACCGAGCCTCGGCTATTCTTATAGCAGAACTTATTGTGTGGCACCTGAGAAGTTAGTCCATGTACATTGTATAGAACCGAGACCCTAGCTTCTTCCTTAGAGAAGAACTTATTGGTCGGACCATGAAAAGGATAGGACTAGTCATGTACAACGCTAGAAACCGAGGCCAGGCTATGTCATTGAAAGAAAACTCTTGGTGCGGACCATGAGAAGTCTTCGTCATGTACATATGTTAGTGCAAACCGCGCCTAGGCATATCTTAGAGAAACTAAGTTGTGGACCATGATAAAGACTAGTCATTTACACGCTAGAACCCGAGGCCTCGGGCTATTCACTCTAGGAAGAACGTATTGGTGGACCATAGAGAAGACTAGTCATTTACAACGCTAGAAACCCGAGCCCTCGGCGGATTCCTTAGAGAAGAACGTGTATTGGGTGATTACCTGAGAAGACTATAGTCATTACCACGTTAGAAACCGAGCACTAGGCTATTCTTAGAGACAGAGCTTATGTGGTGACCAATGGACAAGACTAAGTGCATATTACGAACAGGTGAAACCCGACAGCCTCGTCTATTCTTAAGAGAAGAACTTATTGGTGGACCATGAGAAGTCTAGTCATCGTACACGTTTTAGAAACCGAGCCTATGGCTCTTCCTAGACACCAGAAAAGGTGGTGGACCATTTAGAAAGCCTAGACCATTATCAACGCTAGATAATCCGAAGACTAGGCTATTCTTAGAGAAGACTAAGTTATGGACCATGAGAAGACTAGTCAGGTACAATGCTAGAAACCGAGCCTAGGCTATTCTTAGAGAAGAAGTACGGTGGTGGACCCATGAGAAGCCTAGACATGTACAACGCTAGAAAAAACGAGCCTAGGCTATTCTTAGAGAAAACTAAGTGGGGACCAGAGAAGACTAGTCCAGACACTGCTAGAAACCGAGCCTAGGCTATTCTGAGAGAGAAACTTAAGGGGTGGACCATGAGTAAGCCTAGACATGTAACACGCTAGAAAACCCGAGCCTAGGCTAATTCTTAGACAAGAAATTATTGGTGAGACCATGAAAGTCCTAGCCTGTACAATGTAGAAACCGAGCCTAGGCTATTCTTAGAGTTGAACTAAGTTGTGGACCATGAGAAGACTATCATGTACAACGCTAGAAACCGAGCCTAGGCTATTCTTAGACAAGCACTTATTGGTGGACTCATGAGATCCTAAGCCATGTAACAATGTTAATGACAAACCGAGCCTAGGCTATTCTTGAGATGAACTCACGTTGTGGACCAGGAGAAGACTAGTCTTTAAAAAAAAACGCTGAAATCCGAGCCTCGCTATTCTTAGAGAAGAACTTATTGGTGGCCATGAGAAGAACTAGTCCTTTAAAACGTAGAAACCGAGCCTCGGCTATTCTTAGAGAAGACTTTTGGTGTACCATGAGGAAGTCTGTCTGTACAATGTTGAAACCGAGCCTAGGCTATTTCCCTTAGGAAGAACTTATTGGCGGACATGACAAGACTAGTCTGTACGACGACTAGAACCGATCCTACTACTTCCTTAAGACGACTTATTTGGCGGACCAGGAACAGTCTGTCATGTACAATGTTAGAACCGTAAGCCTAGCCTATTCTTAGAGATGACTAATGTTGTGGACCATTGAGAAGACTAGTCATTTAACAAACCGAGAAACTAGCCATTCGGCTATTTTTATAGAAAACTTATTGTGGACCATTAGAAGACTAGTCATTACAACGCTAGAACCCGAGCCTCAGCTTTCTTAGAGAAGAACTTATTGGTGGAATGACCAATGAGAAACTAGTCATTTACAACGTAGACACCGCGGCCTCGCTATTCTTAGAGAAGACTTATTGGTGGACCCATGAGAAGACTAGTCATTACAACATTAACGTTGAAAACCGAGCCTCGGCTATTCTTAGAGAGAACTTATTGGTGTAACCATGAAAGTCTAGTCATGTACAATTTAGAAACCAGCCTAGGCTATTCTTAGAAGAAGAACTTATTGGCGGACCATGAGAAGTCTTTCTGTCAATTTTTAGAAAACCGAGCCTGGCTATTCTTAGAGATGAACTAAGTTGTGGACCATAGAGACTAGTCATTTACAAACGCAGAAACCTAGCCTGTCGGCTATTCTTAAGAAGAACTTATTGGTGACCATGAAAAGTCTATTCATGTACAATGTTAGAACGCGAGCCTCGGCTCACTCTTAGAGAAGAACTTATTGGCGGAACCCATGAAAAGACGAGTCCATGTACAAACGCTAGAAACGAACCTCTGCTATTCTTAGAGCAGAACTAAGTGGTGACCTGAGAAGCATGGAAGATGAGAAGAAAACTTACCAAGATATGAAATTGATCCATCAACAGTTGAAAAATAACTTCACATTCATTACTGCTCATGGAGGCACAACCTTGTCTATACTTTACAGGGAAAGGGAGTCCTCAAGACGAGATGGATACGGACAAATCAGTGTGACCAAAAATAACCAACCTAAACCCTCGAAAAGATACCAATCATATTACTATTCAACGAGGAGGACCTCGTCATGACCACAAGATAAGACCATTCTCACCTTTCCTCATCATCTATCCACCATGAGGAGTCTGGTCACAGTAATCAAGGACAGAAACTAGTCAACGTACAACATCGGAATGAACATGATTAAGAAATCATTATCATTCAGAAACAAAAAAAATCTGATCTATCAGAAACAAGAACAGAAACTAGTTATGTCTCAACCTAGGAGGACATTATAATCAGAAAAAAATATCTCATCCTCCTCAAGATAAGGAACCTATTTATTAGTATTCACAGAGCAGGACCGAGGAAAAACTGGTATCTAAGGTGGAAGTCCAAAATCCATGTTTCAATATAGGATTCTAATTAGACCAATAAGAAAAATGGAAACCCATCAACGAGATAGGATGCTCCTTGATGTAGTCAGGTGCAAGGGATATACACCTGGCATCATTTTACCAGACCTGCAAAGTGGTCATCAAGACGAAAAGGATGGATTATGGATGTTCTAATCCGTCAACAAGAAAGAACCATTCTACTACTAGTTCAGGTAGGAAATGACCAGTTTATTGGCCATAAGATGGCAACCTAAGTATATCTGTTTTCAAAAACGTGAAGCTATACCATGAACAAGGGCAAAAACACTAGTCAAGGATATAATTATTTCAGCAGGTAAACTCATCCCACAGACAAAGGACCCTCATTATTGGTGTTTCACCAAGTGGATCCGGCCTCGACACAACAAGAGTCAAACCTAGAGATTATTTTTACAAAAAGGGACAATTATCATTCATGACAATGAGGAAATGTATTCCATTGATACATAAGAATGAGTATGTATCATTGATTACATAGATTACAGGTAAATTAGTCACCTCGCCAATCTAAGGATAGGATGTAGTCACATTGACGACGTAAGGATGAGGAAATGTAGTCATCGACAAACCTAAGGCTGAGGAAACGTAGTCATTGACACGTAAGGATGAGAAGTAGTCATCGACAACCTAAGGATGAGAAATGGTAGTCATTGACGACGTCAAGATGAGGAAATGTAGTCATCAACACCTAAATGAGGAAAGTGTCATTGACCGACGTTAGGATGAGGAATGTAGTTATTTACTATTTAAGGATGAGGAATGTATCATTGCAATGTAAGGATGAGGAAATGTAGTCATCGACAACCTAGGGATGAGGAAATGTAGTCATTCGAAGACGTTAGGAATGAGGAAACTTAGTCATTGACGACGTTAGGATGAAGGAATGTATTCATTGACGACGTAAAGGATGAGAAATGTAAGTAATTGACGACAGTAGGAATGAGTAAATGTAGGCATTGCGACGTAAGGTGTAGAAATGTAGTAAATTGATCACGTAAGGATGAGGTAAATGCTAGTCATCGACACCTAAGGATGAAGGAAATGTGTCATTGACTAATTGTAATGATGAGGAAATTGTAGTCCGTTTGCCCGATCGTAGGATGAGGAAATGTAGTCATTGCTCCCAAAAAAATTAAGGATGAGGAAATGTGTCACTGACAACGATATGGATTACCAAGAAGAATTCCCAACATCTTCACCAAGGATAAGGATCTTGTTGTTCAGTTTATTGAGAAATGATCTCTCATCAGCAAAGAAGATAAAACTTAGTCATTATTTGTCCACGATGGAGAAGCTCGTCCATGAAGAACGCAAAGACTAGTCATGTACCACATGAGGATGTAATGATGGTCAACAAAAACTCCGAATCCTGAAGAATAGGAAGCTTCTACTGACGTCACGAAAGACAACCTGGTCAATGACAACAATATGGAGCTTAGTCTTCTTTGTTAACACATAGAAGCTCATCATCGTGAAGAGATGAGAACAGTCATGTACAATATAAGGACTATTATAACCCGATGAAATCAAATCTTCCACCAGGCAAGGAACCTTGTTATTAATGTACAGCCTGAATGTTTCTAGTCATGAAGAATAAGAATACAACCGTGTCAGATATTATCCAAAAGGCTTCACAAGGAAGACGAAAACTGTTTATACACAACTACAGATCTAATTCTTTGTCACACCACAGGATCTTCTACTCAGAAGATAGAATTCACCTTAGAGATTAACTGGTTCATCAATGATGTCCTAATCATGACTAAGCATTTTTCTCTAATAAACGATTAAAGTTCATTCAGCACCTACAAAGGAAAACAGTACCATCGTATAACTTCTCGGGATGTTTTATACCAAGAAGAGAACCTAATCCCGCAACCATGTTATTACAATTACCCATGACGAGGACACCTATTCGCATGGACCCGCAAGTATCAACGAGTGTGTGTGAGATCCTTCAAAAATGCAATGCCTGTGAGGAGGTCCGATTGAAGGTAGGCCAGATCAACAATAAATGGACACTGTCCATCAGGACATGGTGGTGATCTATGGAACACCTTGTTTGGCCTCAGATAGACCTTTGATTGATGGAAGACTCCTACATAAGCCTAGTCACACCTCATTAAAGTCAAACATTGAATGTCCAACATTTAGTCCAACATTTGGAATGTATGTCATCCCCGAGTTGGTGGAGATGTTGAGACAAGAAGCCAAGATGGGCTTGATCTTACAGACGATCAGTGAACCCAAACTTTTAGGTCCAACCATCGAGAATTCCAACAGAAGCTTTACGCCCCTAGCAGTTTGGCATGGCTTCTTAGGCCAGATCGCAGGTCATACAAGCAACATGTCCCAGTAGTAAACAATGGAGCACCAAATGGAGGGCGACACCCCAACCCAAAGGTTAAGGTTCAGGCTCATCTCTAGTACTTGACTGACTTCAATATGGGGCAGGTTACTAAGGGCACAATTCATCACAGTTTTTTCCCCACACGTGTTTTAACCACGAATATTTCCGATTTGCACCGATTTTCCTGTATTGAGCCCTCGGGAGTTTTGACGTCATGCAATCGTATATTGTGTTGCCTCGGCGCCGGCATGCACGCGACAGAAATAGGGTGGCATGGCCACGACCGAAACACCCGACGGATTTACAACGTTAGAAACCGAGCCTAGGCTATTCTTAGAGAAGAACTAAGTGGTGGACCATGAGAAGACTAGTCATGTACAACTTTAGAAACTGAGCCTAGGCTATTCTTAGAGAAGAACTAAGTGGTGGACCATGAGAAGCCTAGTCATGTACAGTGTTAGAAACCGAGCCTAGGCTATTCTTAGAGAAAAACTAAGTGGTGGACCATGAGAAGCCTAGTCATATACAACGTTAGAAACCGAGCCTAGGCTATTCTTAGAGAAGAACTAAGTGGTGGACCATGAGAAGCCTAGTCATGTACAACGTTAGAAACCGAGCCTCGGCTATTCTTCGAGACTAGAGAAGAACTAGTGTGGACCTGAGAGACTAGTCATGTCAATACTAAAACCGCGCGCTAGGGCTATTCTCTTTCTTAGAGAGAATAAGGGTGGACTCATGAGAAGCCTAGACATGTACAACGCTAGAAACCGAGCTAGGCTATTCTTAGCGTAAGAACTAAGTGGTGCGACCCATGACAAGACTAGTCATTTACAATTCTCAGAGGAACGCGAGTCCTAGGTTTCATTGAGAGAAGAACAAAGTTGGTGGTGTCGAACGCTTGATAGCCTAGACCAATGTAACACACTCTAGAAACCGAGCCTCGGCATTCTAGACAAGAAATTATTGGTGGACCATGAGCAGTCTAAGCCATGTACAATGTGTAGAAACCCGAGCCTTCAGCTATTCTTAGAGATGACCTAAGTTGTGGACCATGAGCAAGACTAGTCATTACAAACGCTAGGAACAACCAGGACCCAGAATAGCTATTCTTAGAGACAAAGGAACTTATTGTGGACCATGACAGAAGTCTAGCATGTACATGTTAGAAAACCGAGCCTAGCTATCTCGAGATGAACTATTGTGGACCATGAGAAGACTTAGTCATTTACAACGCTAGAAACCGAGCCTCGGCTATTCTTAGAGAGAACTTATTGGTGGACATGACCGAAGCCTATCCATTTAAACGTTAGAAAACCGAGCCTCGGCTATTCTTATAGCAGAACTTATTGTGTGGCACCTGAGAAGTTAGTCCATGTACATTGTATAGAACCGAGACCCTAGCTTCTTCCTTAGAGAAGAACTTATTGGTCGGACCATGAAAAGGATAGGACTAGTCATGTACAACGCTAGAAACCGAGGCCAGGCTATGTCATTGAAAGAAAACTCTTGGTGCGGACCATGAGAAGTCTTCGTCATGTACATATGTTAGTGCAAACCGCGCCTAGGCATATCTTAGAGAAACTAAGTTGTGGACCATGATAAAGACTAGTCATTTACACGCTAGAACCCGAGGCCTCGGGCTATTCACTCTAGGAAGAACGTATTGGTGGACCATAGAGAAGACTAGTCATTTACAACGCTAGAAACCCGAGCCCTCGGCGGATTCCTTAGAGAAGAACGTGTATTGGGTGATTACCTGAGAAGACTATAGTCATTACCACGTTAGAAACCGAGCACTAGGCTATTCTTAGAGACAGAGCTTATGTGGTGACCAATGGACAAGACTAAGTGCATATTACGAACAGGTGAAACCCGACAGCCTCGTCTATTCTTAAGAGAAGAACTTATTGGTGGACCATGAGAAGTCTAGTCATCGTACACGTTTTAGAAACCGAGCCTATGGCTCTTCCTAGACACCAGAAAAGGTGGTGGACCATTTAGAAAGCCTAGACCATTATCAACGCTAGATAATCCGAAGACTAGGCTATTCTTAGAGAAGACTAAGTTATGGACCATGAGAAGACTAGTCAGGTACAATGCTAGAAACCGAGCCTAGGCTATTCTTAGAGAAGAAGTACGGTGGTGGACCCATGAGAAGCCTAGACATGTACAACGCTAGAAAAAACGAGCCTAGGCTATTCTTAGAGAAAACTAAGTGGGGACCAGAGAAGACTAGTCCAGACACTGCTAGAAACCGAGCCTAGGCTATTCTGAGAGAGAAACTTAAGGGGTGGACCATGAGTAAGCCTAGACATGTAACACGCTAGAAAACCCGAGCCTAGGCTAATTCTTAGACAAGAAATTATTGGTGAGACCATGAAAGTCCTAGCCTGTACAATGTAGAAACCGAGCCTAGGCTATTCTTAGAGTTGAACTAAGTTGTGGACCATGAGAAGACTATCATGTACAACGCTAGAAACCGAGCCTAGGCTATTCTTAGACAAGCACTTATTGGTGGACTCATGAGATCCTAAGCCATGTAACAATGTTAATGACAAACCGAGCCTAGGCTATTCTTGAGATGAACTCACGTTGTGGACCAGGAGAAGACTAGTCTTTAAAAAAAAACGCTGAAATCCGAGCCTCGCTATTCTTAGAGAAGAACTTATTGGTGGCCATGAGAAGAACTAGTCCTTTAAAACGTAGAAACCGAGCCTCGGCTATTCTTAGAGAAGACTTTTGGTGTACCATGAGGAAGTCTGTCTGTACAATGTTGAAACCGAGCCTAGGCTATTTCCCTTAGGAAGAACTTATTGGCGGACATGACAAGACTAGTCTGTACGACGACTAGAACCGATCCTACTACTTCCTTAAGACGACTTATTTGGCGGACCAGGAACAGTCTGTCATGTACAATGTTAGAACCGTAAGCCTAGCCTATTCTTAGAGATGACTAATGTTGTGGACCATTGAGAAGACTAGTCATTTAACAAACCGAGAAACTAGCCATTCGGCTATTTTTATAGAAAACTTATTGTGGACCATTAGAAGACTAGTCATTACAACGCTAGAACCCGAGCCTCAGCTTTCTTAGAGAAGAACTTATTGGTGGAATGACCAATGAGAAACTAGTCATTTACAACGTAGACACCGCGGCCTCGCTATTCTTAGAGAAGACTTATTGGTGGACCCATGAGAAGACTAGTCATTACAACATTAACGTTGAAAACCGAGCCTCGGCTATTCTTAGAGAGAACTTATTGGTGTAACCATGAAAGTCTAGTCATGTACAATTTAGAAACCAGCCTAGGCTATTCTTAGAAGAAGAACTTATTGGCGGACCATGAGAAGTCTTTCTGTCAATTTTTAGAAAACCGAGCCTGGCTATTCTTAGAGATGAACTAAGTTGTGGACCATAGAGACTAGTCATTTACAAACGCAGAAACCTAGCCTGTCGGCTATTCTTAAGAAGAACTTATTGGTGACCATGAAAAGTCTATTCATGTACAATGTTAGAACGCGAGCCTCGGCTCACTCTTAGAGAAGAACTTATTGGCGGAACCCATGAAAAGACGAGTCCATGTACAAACGCTAGAAACGAACCTCTGCTATTCTTAGAGCAGAACTAAGTGGTGACCTGAGAAGCATGGAAGATGAGAAGAAAACTTACCAAGATATGAAATTGATCCATCAACAGTTGAAAAATAACTTCACATTCATTACTGCTCATGGAGGCACAACCTTGTCTATACTTTACAGGGAAAGGGAGTCCTCAAGACGAGATGGATACGGACAAATCAGTGTGACCAAAAATAACCAACCTAAACCCTCGAAAAGATACCAATCATATTACTATTCAACGAGGAGGACCTCGTCATGACCACAAGATAAGACCATTCTCACCTTTCCTCATCATCTATCCACCATGAGGAGTCTGGTCACAGTAATCAAGGACAGAAACTAGTCAACGTACAACATCGGAATGAACATGATTAAGAAATCATTATCATTCAGAAACAAAAAAAATCTGATCTATCAGAAACAAGAACAGAAACTAGTTATGTCTCAACCTAGGAGGACATTATAATCAGAAAAAAATATCTCATCCTCCTCAAGATAAGGAACCTATTTATTAGTATTCACAGAGCAGGACCGAGGAAAAACTGGTATCTAAGGTGGAAGTCCAAAATCCATGTTTCAATATAGGATTCTAATTAGACCAATAAGAAAAATGGAAACCCATCAACGAGATAGGATGCTCCTTGATGTAGTCAGGTGCAAGGGATATACACCTGGCATCATTTTACCAGACCTGCAAAGTGGTCATCAAGACGAAAAGGATGGATTATGGATGTTCTAATCCGTCAACAAGAAAGAACCATTCTACTACTAGTTCAGGTAGGAAATGACCAGTTTATTGGCCATAAGATGGCAACCTAAGTATATCTGTTTTCAAAAACGTGAAGCTATACCATGAACAAGGGCAAAAACACTAGTCAAGGATATAATTATTTCAGCAGGTAAACTCATCCCACAGACAAAGGACCCTCATTATTGGTGTTTCACCAAGTGGATCCGGCCTCGACACAACAAGAGTCAAACCTAGAGATTATTTTTACAAAAAGGGACAATTATCATTCATGACAATGAGGAAATGTATTCCATTGATACATAAGAATGAGTATGTATCATTGATTACATAGATTACAGGTAAATTAGTCACCTCGCCAATCTAAGGATAGGATGTAGTCACATTGACGACGTAAGGATGAGGAAATGTAGTCATCGACAAACCTAAGGCTGAGGAAACGTAGTCATTGACACGTAAGGATGAGAAGTAGTCATCGACAACCTAAGGATGAGAAATGGTAGTCATTGACGACGTCAAGATGAGGAAATGTAGTCATCAACACCTAAATGAGGAAAGTGTCATTGACCGACGTTAGGATGAGGAATGTAGTTATTTACTATTTAAGGATGAGGAATGTATCATTGCAATGTAAGGATGAGGAAATGTAGTCATCGACAACCTAGGGATGAGGAAATGTAGTCATTCGAAGACGTTAGGAATGAGGAAACTTAGTCATTGACGACGTTAGGATGAAGGAATGTATTCATTGACGACGTAAAGGATGAGAAATGTAAGTAATTGACGACAGTAGGAATGAGTAAATGTAGGCATTGCGACGTAAGGTGTAGAAATGTAGTAAATTGATCACGTAAGGATGAGGTAAATGCTAGTCATCGACACCTAAGGATGAAGGAAATGTGTCATTGACTAATTGTAATGATGAGGAAATTGTAGTCCGTTTGCCCGATCGTAGGATGAGGAAATGTAGTCATTGCTCCCAAAAAAATTAAGGATGAGGAAATGTGTCACTGACAACGATATGGATTACCAAGAAGAATTCCCAACATCTTCACCAAGGATAAGGATCTTGTTGTTCAGTTTATTGAGAAATGATCTCTCATCAGCAAAGAAGATAAAACTTAGTCATTATTTGTCCACGATGGAGAAGCTCGTCCATGAAGAACGCAAAGACTAGTCATGTACCACATGAGGATGTAATGATGGTCAACAAAAACTCCGAATCCTGAAGAATAGGAAGCTTCTACTGACGTCACGAAAGACAACCTGGTCAATGACAACAATATGGAGCTTAGTCTTCTTTGTTAACACATAGAAGCTCATCATCGTGAAGAGATGAGAACAGTCATGTACAATATAAGGACTATTATAACCCGATGAAATCAAATCTTCCACCAGGCAAGGAACCTTGTTATTAATGTACAGCCTGAATGTTTCTAGTCATGAAGAATAAGAATACAACCGTGTCAGATATTATCCAAAAGGCTTCACAAGGAAGACGAAAACTGTTTATACACAACTACAGATCTAATTCTTTGTCACACCACAGGATCTTCTACTCAGAAGATAGAATTCACCTTAGAGATTAACTGGTTCATCAATGATGTCCTAATCATGACTAAGCATTTTTCTCTAATAAACGATTAAAGTTCATTCAGCACCTACAAAGGAAAACAGTACCATCGTATAACTTCTCGGGATGTTTTATACCAAGAAGAGAACCTAATCCCGCAACCATGTTATTACAATTACCCATGACGAGGACACCTATTCGCATGGACCCGCAAGTATCAACGAGTGTGTGTGAGATCCTTCAAAAATGCAATGCCTGTGAGGAGGTCCGATTGAAGGTAGGCCAGATCAACAATAAATGGACACTGTCCATCAGGACATGGTGGTGATCTATGGAACACCTTGTTTGGCCTCAGATAGACCTTTGATTGATGGAAGACTCCTACATAAGCCTAGTCACACCTCATTAAAGTCAAACATTGAATGTCCAACATTTAGTCCAACATTTGGAATGTATGTCATCCCCGAGTTGGTGGAGATGTTGAGACAAGAAGCCAAGATGGGCTTGATCTTACAGACGATCAGTGAACCCAAACTTTTAGGTCCAACCATCGAGAATTCCAACAGAAGCTTTACGCCCCTAGCAGTTTGGCATGGCTTCTTAGGCCAGATCGCAGGTCATACAAGCAACATGTCCCAGTAGTAAACAATGGAGCACCAAATGGAGGGCGACACCCCAACCCAAAGGTTAAGGTTCAGGCTCATCTCTAGTACTTGACTGACTTCAATATGGGGCAGGTTACTAAGGGCACAATTCATCACAGTTTTTTCCCCACACGTGTTTTAACCACGAATATTTCCGATTTGCACCGATTTTCCTGTATTGAGCCCTCGGGAGTTTTGACGTCATGCAATCGTATATTGTGTTGCCTCGGCGCCGGCATGCACGCGACAGAAATAGGGTGGCATGGCCACGACCGAAACACCCGACGGATTGGCTATTCTTCGAGAAGAACTAAGTGGTGGACCATGAGAAGACTAAAACTTAACAAGGTATGAAACTGATCCATCAAAAACTTGAAAAAGAAAAAAAATTCGGAGCATTATTACTACTCATGGAGGAGAACCTTGTCTATAAAGTACAGGGAGAAGCGAGTAATCAAGAAGAAGACGGATAAGGACACAAAAATAACCAACCTAACCCTCGAAAAAATTCCATCCTAACCCTCAAAACCTACTATTCCCCGAGGAGGACCTAGTCATGACCAACAAGATAAGGCCTCGTCAGCATCATCTACCAACAAGAGGAGTCTGGTCAACAGTAACAAGACAGAAACTAGTCGCGCACAACATAAGGATGAACATGAAGAAGAGATCTTATTCTCATCAAGGAGGAGGACCTATTCATGGCCACCAAGGTGAAACCTCATCAGCATCTTCTTCTAAAAAGAAAAATCAGAAACAAGACAGAAACTGGTCGCATTCAACATAAGCATACAGCCGGTCCCCAACGTAAGAACACTTGACTTACAGACGATCCCTAGTTACAGACAGTCCTCTGGATGTTGGTAATTTACTCTACTTTAGTCCCCGGCTACAATGATCAGCTGTAACAGTTATCAGAAGTGTCTGCAATTAAGTTTTATTTTTAATCCCGGTTCTTAGGACAACCCAACATTTTCAAAATCCAGTTGTCACAGAGACCAAAAACATTTTGGCTGTGGTTACAATTATAAAATATACAGTTCCGACTTACATTCAAATTCAACTTAAGAACAAACCTACAGAACCCATCCTGTACGTTACCCACCTGTAGAAGCATTAAAAAGAAGAAGAAATCTTATCCTCATGGATAGTCAGGAGCAAAGGGATTGCACCTGGTCATCATTTTACCGACCTGCAGAAGGTGGTCATCAAGACGCACCTGGTCATCATTTTACCGACCTGCAGAAGGTGGTCATCAAGACAAAAAGGATGGAATTATGGAGTTCTAAACATCAACCTGAAAAGAAACACTTCTACTACTAGTCAGGTAGGAAATGACCCAGTTATGACCAATAAGATGGAACCTAGAGTAGACATTTTTTCAAAAACAGTGAAGCTAACCATCATGAACAAGGCAAAAACTAGTCAAGGATATAATTATTGTCAAGAGGTAAACTCATTCTCAACAAGATAAGGACCCTCATTATTGGTGTTCACCAAGTTGGACCTGACCATGACCAACAAGATGAAACCTAGACATTATTTTACAAAAAAGGGGAAATAATCATCAGGAAATGTAGTCATTAGAGATGAGCGAGTATACTCGTCCGAGCTTGATGCTCCTTCGAGTATTAAGGTACACGAAACGGCTCGTTGCTCGGACGAGTATTTCCCCTGCTCGAGATCGAGCATTTAATTAAAAAAACACAGTGAAGAACAATGAAGAATAGAATAAAAACAGTGAACACAGTGACCACAGGATCATTTAAGTGAAAAACACAGTGAAGAATAGATTACAGATGTTCGGCACATCTGCTTACTTGTCGGGAGATACGGCGGAACGGTGCCGGGGGACAGGACAGAGACATCGGGGGACAGGACAGAGACATCGGGGGACAGGACAGAGACATCGGGGAACAGGACAGAGACATCGGGGAGTGGCACAGAGAAATCGGGGAGCAGGACAGAGAGATTGGGGAGCGGCACAGAGAAATCGGAGAGCGGGACAGAGACATTGGGGTACAGCACAGAGACATCGGGGAGCAGCACAGCATTCCTTGAGAAGCTCTATTGTTGTGACCAACCCATCCACAACTTCGAACCGATCGACCTTTCTTAAGATAAGTCCCATGAGAAACTAGTCATCACCGTTCACCACCCCTTCCTTATCTCGGAACTAGGGAGCATCTAAGCCTCGGAATACTTAAACCCGACCCTTAGGTCTCGGAGACTAGGTGGGACCAGAAAGCTATCTACAACGTGAAAGAAAAACCACCTCGCATTCTCTAATACTCATTGTATTGCAATAAACAAAACTTAACAGTATAACTGATACCTCACAACTGAAAGAAACAAACTTTTCGTAACATTTCTTACACTACTCTGCAACCCCTTGTTTCTTTAATTACACGTGACACTCGTCAACTCTATAACTACGTATTGACCAAGAATAACTCACCTAACCCTCAAAATAACCTCCTACCCCGAAACCTACTATTCCCCGGAGACCAGCCCATGACCACAATATGCTCTCACATCAACAGCTACCAACAGAGATCTGGATCACAGCCATACAAACTCTTCGCTCACAACAATAACATAAAAATTTATTCTCATCAGGAGGAGGACCTATTCAGGCCATCCAAAATGAACACTCCATCACATCTTTCTCTTCTGAAAAAGAAAACAAAACCTGACGAAACTGGGCAGCGTCAACATAAGCATACAGACCGTCCCCCACTAATACCCTTGACTTACAACGCTCCCCTATTACTAACATTCCTCTGATGTTTGTAATTTACTCTACTTTTATCCCCCTGCTACAATGATCAGCTGTAACTTATCAAGCATTTTCTGCCATACGTGTTATTTTTGATATGCCCGGTGCTAGACAAAACCCGAACCTTTTCAAATCCAGTTGGTCAACGAGACCAAAACCATTTTGGCTGTGGTTTTACAATTATAAATATAACAGTCCGACTTACATTCAAGTTCAACGTAAGAACCCACCCTACAGAACCCATCCTAGACTTTACCCCACCCCCACCTTAGAGCATTGAAAAAAGAATACCTCTTAAGCCTCATTGAATAGTTCAGAGCAAGGGAGTGCCCCTGGGGTCATCATTTTAAAATATTACGCCTGCAGAAGGTTGTCATCAAGACAAAAAGGATTGAATTATGGAGTTCGAAACATCAACCTGAAAAGAAACATCTTCTCCGACGGTCAGGTAGGAAATGACCCAGTTGAACCAATACGATGGAACCTCAAGTAGACTTTTTTTTCAAAACAGTGAACTAAACCATCAGGACCAAGCAAAACTAGTCCAGGATATAATTAATGTCAAGAGGTTAAACCTTCTCTACAAGATAAGGTCCCCTCATTATTGTTTGTTCCATTGGGACCTGACCATGACAACAAGAAACCTAGACATATTTTACACAAAAGGGTAAATAATCATCATGACAATGTAGTCATTAGATCTGAGCGAGTATACCGTCCGAGCTTGATGCTTCCTGTCGAGTCTTACGGTAACACAAACGCTCGTTGCTCGACGAGTTTTCCCCTGCTCGCATCGAAGAGCATTAATTAAAAAACACAGTGACTAACAATGTACGAATAAATAAAAACAGTGAACCAACAGTGACCAAGATCATTAAGTGAAAAACATCATGAAGAATAGATTTACCGCTGTTCGGCCCATCGCTTACTTGTCTGGGAGATACGAACGCGGAACGGTGCAAACAAAATAATAATGTGAAGAACATATGATATGTGTGAAGAACACATTGAAGGAACACGGTAAGCAGGCATAATACATCGGGGACAGGACCGATACTCGGGGGGACCAGGACAGAGAACATCGGGACAAGGACATAGACAATCGGGTACAGGACAAGAGACATCGGGGACAGACATAGACATCGGGGATGGGCACGAGGAAATCGGGATCAGGACAGAGGATTGGGGATCGGCACAGAGAAATCGGAGAGCGGGAACAGAGACATTGGGGTACATCCCAGAGACACATCGGGGAGCAGCACAGAGAAATCGTGGATCAGAACAGAGACCTGGGTGAGCAGTACAAGACAAATCAGGGAGCAGTAAAACTAGAGATTGGGGATCGCAACAAGAGAAATCGTTGAGACGGGACAGACACACGAATCGGGAACATACAAATGAGACATTGGGGACAGCACTAGAGACATCGGGTAGCATCACAGAAACATCGAGGAGCAGCACGAACAACTACGGGGAGCAGCACATAGACAACAAAACCGGGGAGCAGCACAGAACAAAAAGGGAGGACATAGACAATCGTTGAAACTAACATAGACCATCGTGGAGAGACCGATAAACAGGAACAGGAACAGAGCCAATCGGGATGGCAGGACCTCGTGAGCATCACATAGAGATGGGGTAACAGGAACAGAATAGTACACTAGGTAGGGTAAAAAGTGGAAGGCAAGAGATCGGGAGACTTCAAGTGGAGAAGAAGGAGCGATCCCGGGACAAAGACTCTCCTGATATCATCACCAATGACAAGAAATTCGGGGAGACTCCAGACCCGCAATCGGTAAATCTGGTGTGGGTGGTGAATGGGGGTCTCACACGAAAGTCCCTAGGCCTCAGACACTTGCTTTAAAGTCATAGAGAAAGTGATGACAACGTTATAAGAGGGGTTTCACCATGATAGGGGGGAAGGGGCATAGAGGCATGATTGGCAAAACTTTTAGGAGGCCGAGTTCCCAAACTACAACAAAGACCCACGCTAGTTTATCGCAAAATGGCCCACACAAGAAATGTAATTTTGATTATAACTCCCACTCCCTGCTTCTGTTAACTGTTTTCATTGAATACCAAGAGCCCTGAAGCGACACCAAAAAAGCGAAATAGTCCCAGGTACAGCTGGTCACTTAAAATAGCTCTTGCAACAGCAAGTCCTGGTCCTGTCTGGACTGCAGAAGATTCCTGGAGTGATCTCTGGTGATGTCCTGATGGCCAACAGGCAAAAAGGCTTCGGGTGCCACCTCTGGCACCTTGCCATAGGTAGCCATCACTGGCATAGAGTAGGTAAGGAAACTCTGCAATGTGTTTCGTCACCCATATATATTGTTCTTAACATCCTATTTTGTTCGCAAACCGCTCCGCGCCGTATCTCCCACAAGTAGCAGAATGTTGCAGCACATCTTTATCTATTCTTCACTGAGTTTTTTCACTTAAATGATCCTATGTTCACCCCTGTTTTTATATTCTATTCTTTTTCTTCACGTTCTGCACCATGTCGGATCATATGTCGGGTAGATATATTACGCGCGGACTGTGAAAGAATAATTGCAGATGTTTGCATACATCTGAGCACTATCATAGAAGACCCTCTTTTTCATTACTTAACACATTTTATTTCCTGAACCATGGTCCCTTTGAATGCTCGAGTCTCCCATTGACTTCAATGGGGCTCGTTATTCGAGACGAGCACTCGAGCATCTGGAAAAGTCCGTCTCGAATAACGAGCACTCGAGCATTTTAGTGCTCGCTCATCTCTAGTAGTCATTGATGACATAAGGATGACCAAGAAGAATTCAGATCTTCACCAAGATAAGGAATCTTGTTGTTCATGTTTATTGAGAAAGAGATAAAACTTAGTCAATATTTGTCCAAGATGGAGAAGCTCGTTACCATGAAGAAGGCAAAAACTAGTTATGTACAACATGAGGATGTAATTATGGTCAACAAGGAACATCCGAATCCTAACGAAGATGGAAAGACTTATACTGATGTCACGAAAGACAACCTGGTCATGACCAACAAGATGGAGCTTAGTCATTCTTTGCTTATTAATATGCGAATTTTAAAAGTTGACGGAAGCAGGTCGAACTTATAACCAGCGAACAAGAAGATAGTACCGCACAAAAGACACAGTGGGCAGATTTCTTACCCGGCCCATTCGCGATTCAGCGACGCGTTTCTCTGCTCTGGATTCGGGTCCTTCCGGATTTATATTAAGGTAGTTCCCTCCGCCTTCCACTCAGGTGCGCTGCTGCGCTGAAAAGCATTCGGAGTTCGCTCTGAGGGTCAGCCTAGCCTGGCGGAGTGAAGGTAAGCCTAGCAAGTCCTCGCGAGCACACTTTTTTTAAATGCGGACAGTTTTTCCAGAATCGTCTGGGTTTCGTTCGGCTACGCCCCCCGATTTCCGGCGCGTGCATGCCGGCGCCGATTCGCCACAATCCGATATGCGTGCTCCAAAATCCCGGGGCAATTCAGGACCAAATCGAAATTGGAAATAGTCAGGTACCACGTCGGGAAACACGAATCGGGCCCTTAGTAAATGACCCCCAAGGCCTGGATCTATGAAGTAAGAGTGTCCACGTTTCTATTCCATCCTTGATTAGTGATGGTAGATTTTCTCTAAGATCATAACCCTAATTTTCTAGACCAATTCTTTGCTTTGACCTGAATTTGTCGCTAATGGAGTCATTAAGTAATTTAAAAAAAAAAAAAAAAGACAAAACCAATAGTACCCATTCTTAAAAAATACTTTATGGACATCTCAACAAAGCAAAGTCCTCCTATAAGTATCCTTTGAAAAGGAGATCTCTACCATGTATCTCCCACTGCGTCTGACGTGGCTACGCGATGAGCAACTTTTAAATCATTAAGAAAAATGACCTACCATAACCGCCTTTGCTTTTGGACATCACACAGAGGAGGTTCTCTATAAGGATCCATTGAAAAAAGAAAATTTCTACTCGTGTAATGCCCGAGGCTGGCCTTAAAGAGGGCTCTAGGGAGTAAATTAAGAATTTGAGAAAAAGACACTTAATACAACTCCTTCCATTCCTTTACTTGATGGACATCACAGAGGAAAGTCCTCTATCAGGATCCCTCTGAAAAGCAACACTTCCTACCTGTTATTCTCTGCTGTGGCCTGAATTGTCCGCTAGGGAGCAACTTAAATTTGAGAAAAATGACAACACACATACCCCTTTGCTATAGGACTTACAATGGAGGTTCTCTATTAAGGATCCCATTGAAAAAAATAAAGACTTCTACTCGTGTAATTCTCCAAACTTGGCCTGAAATGGCCCTATGGACGCACCCGTCTGAAAGGCTCTGGGGGTGTTACCGTAGCCCTTTCATGCTGCAGCTCAGCGCTCGTTTTAAAGGTATCTTTGGCAGAGGACCTTCCTTTGTGATGTCCATAAGGAAAGGAGTTTTATTATTATTATTATTATTATTTTTATTATGTTTATTGTTTATTATGGTTGTCCATTAGTTTTCACTTTTATGCTGCTCTATAGCGCCCTCTACAGGTCAAATATAAAATTCAATCTAAAAATGAAGATTTTGGGGCAGATTTACTTATCTGGTCCATTCGTGATCCAGTGGCGCGTTCTCTGCGGTGGATTCGGGTCCGGCCGGGATTCACTAAGGTAGTTCCTCTGCCGTCCACCAGGTGGTGCTGCTGCGCTGAAAAGCATCAGAACGCACTTGAGTTCACCGAGCCGGGTTGAGTGAAGGTAAGTGCAAGCTCCGCAAAAGATTTTTTTTTTTTTTAAATGCGGCGGTTTTTCCGAATCCGTCGGGCTTTTGTTCGGCCACGCCCCCCGTTTCCGTCTCGTGCATGCCAGCGCCGATGCGCCACAATCCGATCGCCTGCGCCAAAATCCCGGGGCAATTCAGGGGAAATCGGCGCAAATCGGAAATATTCGGGTAACACGTCGGGGAAAACGCGAATCGGGCCCTTAGTAAATGAGCCCCATTGGGGCAGAGTTATCAGAGTTCGTACGGCTGAAATCTGAATCACAAGCCATGGATCAGGTTGCAATTAGTAGTGATTATAATTATTGAAAAATTAATTAATTAAATAATTAATAAAAATAATAATTATTTATATTGGATTATTTTTTTTTTAAAAAAAACCTGAAACAGAAGTGTGAGGTCAGACTCATACTTCCATAAAATTTCCCCAAATTTTGCGTCTGCCATCGGCTCCGGCGCGGTGACAGGCCGTGATTGTAATTGAATAGGGTTCAATGTGTAACAAATGTTTCATTGTGTAATGACATTATCAGAAGCGGGTGACGGTGTGAATATCAATCGGCGGCTTTGTCTCCCCGGGATCCCTTCCTGCTTTTTCCTTTTTGTGTTATTTTTTTCCCCCTTTATTTGTAATAGAATATTAATTAAATGAGATTCCAAATGAAATACAATGAAGCGCATTAGTAATATATCCAGCCGTAGAAGCGCCATAATTAGATTCGCTGCCGTTATTGAAAGCCGCGCAGCCACTTCCCTTTATTACATCTGAAGAGAATGATGAAATTGTCAGATTGATTACAATGGCGTTTTTTTTTTCCTGTAAAAATTGATTCGGTTTTCAGCGTAATATAATTGGGAATATTTCTGCTGTAACAATGTGATATCAAATGTGACCGTGTCTTCTCAAATGTCACAAAAATTAAGCAGTTTGTAACGCAGACACGAGATCCAATGTTGTGTCTTGAATCATTTCTGATACAGAGCTTCAAAATCCTGCGCAAACAGGAACATATTTCTCTCTTTCTGCAGTAACCACTAGGGGGAGCTCAAGAGGTGACGGCATACTGGGCTCTAGCTGTGAGATTGTCTATGAGGGCGCATGGTTCATGCAGGGGTGCGGAGCTCTGAACCAGATAGACGGAGCCCTGATTGTCTTCATCATTGTAGCGCAAAGTTATGAATCTGCCCCTTTACTGAGCACTTTTAAAGGGAACCTATCATGTAAGTAATATGTAGTGAGTGAATTGTACATAGTGTCCTATCTGCAGGTAACATGTTATAGAGCAGGAGGAGCTGAGCAGATTGTACATAGTGTCCTATCTGCAGGCAGCATGTTATAGAGCAGGAGGAGCTGAGCAGATTGTACATAGTGTCCTATCTGCAGGCAGCCTGCTCTATAACATGCTGCCTGCAGCATTCCTTGAGAAGCTCTATTGTTGTGACCAACCCATCCACAACTTCGAACCGATCGACCTTTCTTAAGATAAGTCCCATGAGAAACTAGTCATCACCGTTCACCACCCCTTCCTTATCTCGGAACTAGGGAGCATCTAAGCCTCGGAATACTTAAACCCGACCCTTAGGTCTCGGAGACTAGGTGGGACCAGAAAGCTATCTACAACGTGAAAGAAAAACCACCTCGCATTCTCTAATACTCATTGTATTGCAATAAACAAAACTTAACAGTATAACTGATACCTCACAACTGAAAGAAACAAACTTTTCGTAACATTTCTTACACTACTCTGCAACCCCTTGTTTCTTTAATTACACGTGACACTCGTCAACTCTATAACTACGTATTGACCAAGAATAACTCACCTAACCCTCAAAATAACCTCCTACCCCGAAACCTACTATTCCCCGGAGACCAGCCCATGACCACAATATGCTCTCACATCAACAGCTACCAACAGAGATCTGGATCACAGCCATACAAACTCTTCGCTCACAACAATAACATAAAAATTTATTCTCATCAGGAGGAGGACCTATTCAGGCCATCCAAAATGAACACTCCATCACATCTTTCTCTTCTGAAAAAGAAAACAAAACCTGACGAAACTGGGCAGCGTCAACATAAGCATACAGACCGTCCCCCACTAATACCCTTGACTTACAACGCTCCCCTATTACTAACATTCCTCTGATGTTTGTAATTTACTCTACTTTTATCCCCCTGCTACAATGATCAGCTGTAACTTATCAAGCATTTTCTGCCATACGTGTTATTTTTGATATGCCCGGTGCTAGACAAAACCCGAACCTTTTCAAATCCAGTTGGTCAACGAGACCAAAACCATTTTGGCTGTGGTTTTACAATTATAAATATAACAGTCCGACTTACATTCAAGTTCAACGTAAGAACCCACCCTACAGAACCCATCCTAGACTTTACCCCACCCCCACCTTAGAGCATTGAAAAAAGAATACCTCTTAAGCCTCATTGAATAGTTCAGAGCAAGGGAGTGCCCCTGGGGTCATCATTTTAAAATATTACGCCTGCAGAAGGTTGTCATCAAGACAAAAAGGATTGAATTATGGAGTTCGAAACATCAACCTGAAAAGAAACATCTTCTCCGACGGTCAGGTAGGAAATGACCCAGTTGAACCAATACGATGGAACCTCAAGTAGACTTTTTTTTCAAAACAGTGAACTAAACCATCAGGACCAAGCAAAACTAGTCCAGGATATAATTAATGTCAAGAGGTTAAACCTTCTCTACAAGATAAGGTCCCCTCATTATTGTTTGTTCCATTGGGACCTGACCATGACAACAAGAAACCTAGACATATTTTACACAAAAGGGTAAATAATCATCATGACAATGTAGTCATTAGATCTGAGCGAGTATACCGTCCGAGCTTGATGCTTCCTGTCGAGTCTTACGGTAACACAAACGCTCGTTGCTCGACGAGTTTTCCCCTGCTCGCATCGAAGAGCATTAATTAAAAAACACAGTGACTAACAATGTACGAATAAATAAAAACAGTGAACCAACAGTGACCAAGATCATTAAGTGAAAAACATCATGAAGAATAGATTTACCGCTGTTCGGCCCATCGCTTACTTGTCTGGGAGATACGAACGCGGAACGGTGCAAACAAAATAATAATGTGAAGAACATATGATATGTGTGAAGAACACATTGAAGGAACACGGTAAGCAGGCATAATACATCGGGGACAGGACCGATACTCGGGGGGACCAGGACAGAGAACATCGGGACAAGGACATAGACAATCGGGTACAGGACAAGAGACATCGGGGACAGACATAGACATCGGGGATGGGCACGAGGAAATCGGGATCAGGACAGAGGATTGGGGATCGGCACAGAGAAATCGGAGAGCGGGAACAGAGACATTGGGGTACATCCCAGAGACACATCGGGGAGCAGCACAGAGAAATCGTGGATCAGAACAGAGACCTGGGTGAGCAGTACAAGACAAATCAGGGAGCAGTAAAACTAGAGATTGGGGATCGCAACAAGAGAAATCGTTGAGACGGGACAGACACACGAATCGGGAACATACAAATGAGACATTGGGGACAGCACTAGAGACATCGGGTAGCATCACAGAAACATCGAGGAGCAGCACGAACAACTACGGGGAGCAGCACATAGACAACAAAACCGGGGAGCAGCACAGAACAAAAAGGGAGGACATAGACAATCGTTGAAACTAACATAGACCATCGTGGAGAGACCGATAAACAGGAACAGGAACAGAGCCAATCGGGATGGCAGGACCTCGTGAGCATCACATAGAGATGGGGTAACAGGAACAGAATAGTACACTAGGTAGGGTAAAAAGTGGAAGGCAAGAGATCGGGAGACTTCAAGTGGAGAAGAAGGAGCGATCCCGGGACAAAGACTCTCCTGATATCATCACCAATGACAAGAAATTCGGGGAGACTCCAGACCCGCAATCGGTAAATCTGGTGTGGGTGGTGAATGGGGGTCTCACACGAAAGTCCCTAGGCCTCAGACACTTGCTTTAAAGTCATAGAGAAAGTGATGACAACGTTATAAGAGGGGTTTCACCATGATAGGGGGGAAGGGGCATAGAGGCATGATTGGCAAAACTTTTAGGAGGCCGAGTTCCCAAACTACAACAAAGACCCACGCTAGTTTATCGCAAAATGGCCCACACAAGAAATGTAATTTTGATTATAACTCCCACTCCCTGCTTCTGTTAACTGTTTTCATTGAATACCAAGAGCCCTGAAGCGACACCAAAAAAGCGAAATAGTCCCAGGTACAGCTGGTCACTTAAAATAGCTCTTGCAACAGCAAGTCCTGGTCCTGTCTGGACTGCAGAAGATTCCTGGAGTGATCTCTGGTGATGTCCTGATGGCCAACAGGCAAAAAGGCTTCGGGTGCCACCTCTGGCACCTTGCCATAGGTAGCCATCACTGGCATAGAGTAGGTAAGGAAACTCTGCAATGTGTTTCGTCACCCATATATATTGTTCTTAACATCCTATTTTGTTCGCAAACCGCTCCGCGCCGTATCTCCCACAAGTAGCAGAATGTTGCAGCACATCTTTATCTATTCTTCACTGAGTTTTTTCACTTAAATGATCCTATGTTCACCCCTGTTTTTATATTCTATTCTTTTTCTTCACGTTCTGCACCATGTCGGATCATATGTCGGGTAGATATATTACGCGCGGACTGTGAAAGAATAATTGCAGATGTTTGCATACATCTGAGCACTATCATAGAAGACCCTCTTTTTCATTACTTAACACATTTTATTTCCTGAACCATGGTCCCTTTGAATGCTCGAGTCTCCCTGACTTCAATTGGGTGCTCGTTATTTCAGCACGCACGGTCGATGGGCCATCTGGAAAAGTCGCGTCTGCGAAACGAGCACTCGCGCATTTTAGTGCTCGCAAGGCTTAAGTTAGTCATCTCGTAGTATTCATTGATACATCCGGATGACCAAGAAGAATTCCAGATCTTCACCAAGATAAGGCATCTTGTTGTTTCATCGTTTATTGAGGAAAGAGATAAAACTTAGTCAATATTTGGTCCAAGATGGAGAAGCTCGTTATACCTGAAGAAGCAAAAACTATTATGTACAACATTAGGATGTATTTATGTCAACAGGGAACATCCTAATCCTAGCGGAAATGGAAAACTATACTGTGTCACTAAAGACAACCTGGTCATGACCAACAAGATGGAGCTTAGTCATTCTTTGTTAACACATAGAAGCTCATCATCGTGAAGAAGATGAGAACAAGTCATGTACAATATAAGGACGTAATTATAACCCGGATGAAATCAAATCTTCCACCAGGCAAGGAACCTTGTTATTACTGTACAGCCTGAAGGTTCTAGTCATGAAGAAGAAGATACAACCGTGTCAATATTATCCAAAAGGCTTCACAAGGAAGACGAAAACTGGTTATACACAACATACAGATATAATTCTGTCCACCAACAGGAATCTTCTACTCCAGAAGATAGAACACCTTAGAGATTACTGTTCATCAATGAGGTCCTAGTCATGACCAAGCATTTTTTCTCTAACGTTGAGAAGTTATTCAGCACCAACAAGAAGAAAACCAGTCACATATAACTTCCGGGATGTATTTATGACCAAGAAGAAGAACCTAATCCTCAACCATGTTATTACAATTAACTGACGAGGACCTAGTCATGACCAACAAGATCAACGAGGTGGAGATCTATCAAAAATGCTAATCCTGGAGCAGGTCAGATTGAGGAGGCCAGAAACAAAATAAATGGACAATGGACAATCAAGGACATGGGTGATCTAGGAACCTTGGTGCTCAGGAGCCTTTGATTGACGGAAGGTGCCTTACATAAGCTAGTCAACACATCATTAAAGTCAAACATTTGGAATGTCCAACATTTAGTCCAACATTTGGAATGTATGTCATCACCGAAGTTGGTGGAGATGTAGAGACAAGGAAGGTCTTGATTAAAGATCAGCGAACCCAAACTTTAGGTCCACCATCAGGAAGCTTTACGCCCCTAGCAGTTAGGCATGGCTTTTATTGGCCAGATAGCAGGTCATCAAGCAACATGTCCAGGTAACGTGGAGCACCCAAATGGAGGACACCCAACCCAAAGTTTAGGTCCGCTCATCTCTAGTCTTGATGACTTCAATGGGGGTCATTTACTAAGGGCACGATTCACGTTTTCCCAACGTGTAGGATATGTAAATTGCGCTCCGTAACCTTGAGCGAGAGTCTGATGTCATTTTAATTTAGTTGTAGAGCTCATAAAATAAACTATTTGACCCCAATTTATTCTGTTAGAGTGTCAGTCATCCGACTGCCGGAGCGGCACCTATAGGGGGCAGTATTATAGTAGTTATATTCCTGTACATAGGGGGCAGTATTATAGTAGTTATATTCCTGTACATAGGGGGCAGTATTATAGTAGTTGTATTCTTGTACATAGGGGCCGTATTATAGTAGTTATATTTGCTTTACAATCAAGGCATCAACTCTACATATATTTTTAACATTTGTGTAATGATGATAAATATCCTATTGTCCGCTCCGCTCCCTCCTCGCTCCCCGGTTCCGTCCTCCATGCTGAGTGTTTACCTCGCACAATGTGACTGTTTGTAGACTTGGCCTTTGTTGGCGGTAATTATAATTGATCACATTAGCGCTCACTTTTGTAATTATCATCCAGCAGTGATGACTAAATTGTTCTTCCTGACTTGATTATTGGCAGGAGGTCTGGATTGTAACGTTGGCCCAAGGCGCCATTTTGACTGTGTTTATGGAGAATTTTCCCCAGTGGGCGCAATCTTACTAATTACATAAGTGCGGGATTGTGTTCTGAGGGGGAGGAAAAGAACGTAATAAGCAGTTGTAACGCAGAAACGAGATCCAATGTTGTGTCTGATTCATTTCTGATACAGAGCTTCAAAATCCTGCGCAAAACGGAACATATTTCTCTTTCTGCAGTAACCAATAGGGGGAGCTCAAGAAGGGTGACAAGGCTCATACTGGGCTCGAGCTGGGAGATGTCTATGAGGGGCATGGTTCATGCAGGGGTCGGAGCTTGAACAGATAGACGGAGCCCTGATTGTCTTCTCATGTGTAGCGCAAAGTTAGAATCTGCCCCTTTACTGAGCACTTTTAAAGGGAACCTATCATGTAAGTAATATGTAGTGAAGTGAATTGAACATAGTGTTCCTATGCAGGTAACATGTATAGAGCAGGAGGAGCTGAGCAGATTGACATAGTGTCATCTGCAGCGGCAGCATGTATAGAGCAGAGGAGCTGAGCAGATTGTGACATAGTGTCCTATCTGCAGGCAGCATGTTATAGAGCAGGAGGAGCGGAGCAGAGTGTACATAGTGTCCTATCTGCAGGCAGCATGTTATAGAGCAGAAGGAGCTGAGCGGATTGTAATAGTGTCCATCTGCAGGCAGCAGTTATAGAGCAGGAGGAGCTGAGCAGATTGTATATGTGTCACTATCTGCAGGCAGTATATTATAGAGCAGGAGGAGCTGAGCAGATTGGTACATAGTGTCCTATCTGCAGGCAGCATGTTACAGAACAGGAGGAGCTGAGCAGATTGTGCATAGTGTCCTATCTGCAGGAAGCATGTTATAGGCAGGAGGAGCTGAGCAGATTGTACATAGGCTGTCTGCAGGTAGCATGTTATAGAGCAGGAGGAGCTGAGCAGATTATACATAGTGTCCTATCTGCAGGCAGCATGTTATGAGAGGAGGAGCTGAGCATATGTGACATAGTGTCTATCTGCAGGCAGCAGTTATAGAGCAGGGGGAGCTGAGCAGATTGTACATAGTGTCCTATCTGCAGGCAGCATGTTATAGAGCAGGGGAGCTGAGCAGATTGTACATAGTGTCCTACCTACGGAAAACATGTTATAGAGCAGGAGCAGCTGAGGAGGTTGAACATAGTGTCCTATCTGCAGGCAGCATGTTTAGAGCAGGAGGAGCTGAGCACATTGTACATAGTGTCCATATCTGCAGGCAGCATGTTATAGAGCAGGAGGAGCTGAGCACATGTGTACATAGTGTCCTGTCTGCAGGCAGCATGGTTATAGAGCAGGAGGAGATGGCAGATTGTACATAGTGTCCGATCTGCAGGCAGCAGTGATAGAGCAGGAGGTTGCTCTGTTGCCTTTCTTGGAAGAGGCGGAGGGAGAGCGTGAAAAAAAAGAGTCCTTGAGCAATTTGGTGCACAAAAAATATGGAAATCAGTGGTTTGCAGCTTTTTGTTCTATGCCAAGAAGGCCGGCCTGTAATGTAGACAAATGGAGCCCGGGTCACACAGCTCCTTTCACAGAAGGACATGTATTTGATCAGTTAGATCCCAGCAGGCAGACTCCAGGAAGTGGCAGTGGTGGGACATCCCTTTAAGTCTCACTATTAGGTTGGTAGTACATGACAAGTGAATCCTTTTCCTCCCTTCTTTTATCTTATTCTAAAAATGTTTTTTCTCACAAATGGTCAAGTGAGGTTTTTGATACAATTAGAGACACATTTGAATCCATAAGACATTCTGAAGACTTAACCCGAAAATTCGAGCCCCCCACTCCCTGCCCCCGGCTCTCGCCTTCATTGAAAATGTTAATTTGATCTTCGCTCCATGGTATTTAGAGGAATTTTCCCTTGAATATGATTTTCTCTGGATTGAAATCATCTGTCAGGTTTATAAATGGCATTTAGGAAGAAAGAGGGTGCGGCGATGGGGCGCGGGGGAAAGCTGGGGTGCCGGACCAATGGCGTCTATTTGATGATTTTAATCATGGCCGCTAATTGTCTCTTTTATTCTTTGCTCGCTTCCATATACTGCGATGTGTGAAATGGAAGGATTTCCCGTGGATAAGTGGCCTCTTGTAGTATCTCCTTGTCGGCTTGATCTGCGGCTCATGAAAGGTAGGATGATCCATACGTGCCGCACTCACAATTACTCATGAGAGAAGGGCCCACATCTATTATCTCTTCTCCTTAATAATAATTCTCCTCTCGGCAAGCCACACTATTTATGATCCGAACATGACCTGGAGGAGGATTCCTTAGTCTAAGAATCACTAAATTCTATCCTCTTCCATTACCCCATGTACCATCGGGGTGCCGACAAGTCAGTTTGGGGGAAGATCCATACTTGGAAAATCAAGCATTTCCCAAAGGGCCCCACATCTATTACTCTTCTCCTTGATAATATTCTCCTCTTCGGCAGCCCCACTCATTTATGACCAAACTGACTTGAAGGAGGATCATTAGTCTAAGAAGCCTAAATTCTCTTCCTCTTCCATTACCCCATGTTCTTATCGCGGGTCCCGGACAAGTCAATTGGTCTGGGGATGATCAAAACCTTTTTACCAAACCCATTCCAACCAATAGACTCATTGTATCTTGTCACTGACCAATGGGGCATTAGTGGGCGGTTAGGGTCCATGGCTAGGGGGGTCTACAGCACCATTGTTCAAAAACCATAGAAGAGTAACGAAAGGTCCATGAGTTCCAAACTTATCTCTCGGGTTAAGCATTGGTGGTAAGTGACCAACTACTGGGATCTCCACCGGTCATGAGAACGTGATCTCCTATGAATTAGATAATCAAACCATCTTTCTGTAGAAGACTAAAGTAGACCACAATTACTCTGGTGCCTGGCAATGCCCAAATCAGGAATGAGAGGGATCTACTTAGCAGGTCTATAATTTGGTTACGAAGAAGATAGTGTCGGAGGAAGTCCTGAGATAGTCAGGTTACATGGCCTTAAAACCTAATGAGCCATTAGTATATAGTGGATACTCATGTTCATGTTGTTGGGTTCCCAGCTATAAAGATCTTCGAGTGGTTAAAGTTGCTTTATGGGGCTCGCTGTGGGGCAATCCACACGGGCGTGTTGTCGACAAGGATTCGGGTCTGGCGCGATTCACTAAGGTCGTGCGCCAAATAATCTCTGCAGGTGTTGCTTCTGGCCTGAGGTCCGCCGGAGTTCACCTTCTTCTCCCGGTGCATGTAAGTGCTTGATCTGTGCAACACATTTCCTTTTTAAATTCGGCGGTTTGTCCGAATCCGTCGAGTTGTCTGATGGCCACGTCCCCCGATTTGTGTCGCATGCAAGCGGCGCCGATGTGCCACAATCCGATACGTGCGCCCAAAAATACGGAGCAATTGGGGGCAAAATAGAAATATTCGGGAAACCGACAAAAGTGCCGAGTTTAGACCCTTAGTAATGGCCCCACTGTCTTTGTTGTGTTTGAGTGAGAGAGGGTCGCTTCCCTACACCTCGGATAAGCCACATTTTACTTTACGAGCAGTGAGACTATAGAAACCTCTGCCGCAGGAGGTTGTTATGGCGACTCTATGTACATGTTAAGAGAGGCCGGGATGCCTTTGGAGAGCAAAATATCACGGGTTATGGGGATAAAACATTTATTAATTCTTGAAGGTTGGATTGATGGAACTGAGTCCTTTTCAGCTTATATACTATGATACATGATATGCGATTCTATTTATGGTTTTGCAGGTGAACCAAATATTTTTTCTCCTGATTGCCCCACCCCAAGGTGCCTTGCTTTTGTGTTGAAGTGATGGTTGAAGTGCCAATCACTTTCCATTGTATAAGATTATGAAATGGAGTCCATGGACAGATAAATAGAGTCCAATAAAGTCCAGGGGGTGGGAGTGCATAATATCAGTAAAATAGTCAACTACAGGCCAGTGGATGGACCCTATAGATCCCATAGATTCAAGAATGGCCGTAGTATCCAGCGAGTAGACCTATAGTAGGGTCTATTAACCAATAGCTTCGATGGAGTCAAATGAATGGACCAATACAGCTTAGAAGTTTTCCAACAGCTAGTGTGTGGACCATATGGAGTGTGAAGAATCGGTGGGTAGACCAATAGTGTCCAACAGAGTCCAGTAGGTGGAACCTACTAACTGCAGTGCAGTGGATGGGGTATAAAGCTTTCTGTAGATTCCAGTGGATGAACCAAATAGTGTCCAAAGAGAGTCCAGTGGGTAGACTGAATAGAGTCAAGGAGTGTCCGGTGGGTCACCAAATAACTTGTGAAGAGTCCAGAGGATGGACCAAGTAGAGTCTTGTGGGTGAACATATAGAGTTCAATAGAATCAGTGATTGGGTATAATAGAGTCCATTAGAGTCCGGTAGGTGAACGAATAGACTCTAGTGGAGTTCGTGGTCGGTCAAGTAGGACTAGAAAATAATAGAGCCCAGGGACCGACACAAATAGAGCCAAAATCATTTTTTGTTATTGCTGAGGGTCCAGGCATCTTATAACATTGGTAACATAAATTATATCTGGGAAATGATGCGAGAAGCGAGCGAAATGAAGGTTTTGTTTTTCTCCCTCAAAAGAGAGAACACCGACAGAACAAATTGGGGCTCATTTACTAAGGGCTCCGCGGCTGCAACTTCGTCGGGTTTTCCGAATTTTTTCGTTTTGCGTTTTTCCGAATTCCGCCGGGGATTTTGGCACACGCTCCGGCTTTCACGTGACGAAGAACGGGTGGGGCAGGCTGTCAGACAAACCCCAACGGATTCGGAAAAGCGTGACGTGAATTAAAAAACGAAATGTGTCGCAGATCAAGCACTTACGTGCACCGGGAAAGAAGCAGGTGAACTCCGGCGGACTCGGCACAGCAGCGACACCTACTGGGATACCAGGCGCACGACCTTAGTGAATCCCAGCAGAACCCGAAACATGGCGGACAATACGCCAACGGGATGCAACAGGAAACCGGGTAAGTAAATGAGCCCCAGTGTTTTGTGAGTAATAACATCTGTTCAGGGCTGTGAAGGATTCATTGTATGCTATAAAACATAATAAATAAAAATAAACTGGTTAATTCCCACCATAGGGGGAGCTAATCATAGATAGATTCATTATTGGCTCAATAGGAGCTGTATAAAATCTGACAGCGCTCCCTAGGGTGGCTACAGTAAGAACAAATTATTCTAATTAGGTTATGCTGAGAGAGGCCATTATCTACAAAAGCCACAAGTGAGGAGCAGTATAATATAACAGCTGATGGGTGTGTGCCATATAATGTATCACCGCGCAGTCATTTATTGCTGCACTTACAAAACCAGGACAATGGAAGCAAGAGGGTTTTTTTTTTTCCGAAGACGTATTACTTCATCCTTCTGGTTAATCTGGAATTACATTCCATTATCCAAGGTCTTGCAAGATCCCTCAAGTACCTAGGTTGTCATCCAGTGTCATTTTAACTCTAGTGATTGAACTGAATCAACTCAATTACCCAGTGATGGAACCAATAATCTAATTCCTGGGAAGCGATGGAAAATAATTTCATTGGTTCCAGTGGTGTTACCAAGGACGGGCTGACTGGTCCCTAATGGGCAATACAAGTAGACAGCGCAGTCAAGTGGCCTTGGAATGAGCTGGACGCGGACGGATAGCCTTCAAGAGCGGCGGTTGCACCTGCCCGCGCGCCGACAACTGACACAGGACCATACGGATCAAGGAAATAGAAGCAGAAAACAATGGGAAATGTATCAACGAAACACTTCTCAAATGTATCACTATTAGAAATTATTTATAATGTATCCATCAATAGAAGGATGACCACCAGGGGCGTAAGGATCACGGTCACAGGGGGATAGAGGGGTCCACAAGAGCAGGAAAGAATCCATTGTACACATGTAAGATACACATACATTGATTATGAGAGAGCACAGACTGACACAGAATCTATACGCTCGCCTGTGCGCACTCTATGATGTCATCAGGAGGGCCGACTGCTGCATTATACACATGGATTGTCTTGCCTGCTGCTTGCTACAGGGGAGTAGAGGAAACCCTGGGAATCGCCAGAGCGTAGGAGGGAATTACTGAATATGGTTTTTGGGCTTGTGTCTGCTGCGCTAGACATTTTATTGCTGAGGGGAGGCTGCTGGACATTGTATTGGTGAGGGGAGGCTGCTGATAGACAATGGGGCAGATTTACTTACCCGGTTCATTGCGATCCAGCGGCGCGTTCTCTGCGCTGGATTCGGGTCTGGCCGGGATTTATTAAGGTAGTTCCTCCGACGTCCACCAGTGGCGCTGCATGCGCTGAAAAGCATGGGAACGCGCCGGAGTTCACCGGCTCGGACTGAGTGAAGGTAAGTGCAAGCTCGCGACAGATTTTTTGTTTAAAGCGGTGGTTTTTCGATCCGTCGGGTTTTCATTAGCCCACGCCCCGATTCCGTGGCGTGCATGCCAGCGCCGATGCGCCATATCAGATCACGTGCGCCGAAATCACCGGGGCGAATCAGGGGAAATCGGCGCAAATCAGAAATATTCGGGTAAACACACGGGAAAAAGTGAATCGGGCCTTAGTAAATGACCCCCATTGTATTGGTGAGGGGAGCTGCTAGACATTTATTGCATTGGAGGGGGAGGTGCTGGGAACATTTTATTGGTGAGGGGAGGCTGACTGATAGACATTGTATTGGAGAGGGGAGGCTGCTGGACATTTTATTGGTGATAGAGGGTGCTGATAAACATTTTATTTGTGAGGGGAGGACTGCAGGGCATTTATTGGTGAAGGGAGCTGCTGGACCATTTTATTGGGAGGGGAGCAGTGGATTCCTCTCTCTAGTAGTACTCAGTAGTGGATCTTCTGTAATTCCTTAGTAGTCACAGAAGTGGATCGACTCTCTTAGTAGTCACAGAAGTGGATCGACTCTCTAGTAGTCCAAAAGGTAGTGAGGATGAATCCTCTCCCTTAGTAGTCACAGCTGTGTCTGTCCTCCCCATGTAGATCCTTGTATATGTGTGCACTGCTTCTTTGTCAGTGTCAATCACTGTCACCTACTTCCCATTAGTAGTTGGGACACAGCCCTATCCCCCCCCCTACTAATCACAGTAGAGACTTCTCCCCCCTTAGTAGTCATTGTGTAGATGTCAACGTGTTTTCCTTGCAGTAGAGACTCCTGCATCTCCCTCTCCCTAAAAGTATGAAGTATTGTCAGTGCCAGGTGGGTCAGTGCCGGGGAAGTTGTGGGGGGGGGGGGGATTGTCGCCACCATCGGACCACATAATAGGAAGATACATGGTCACAGGCTGCTGCAATGATGTAAACCCAACACTATAACCGCTCATCTCTACAAAACAAAACCTCTTGGATGAATGACAAATGTGACACTACACTGAATGAATGAGAGAGGCAGCGAATGCGGAGTCACCTACCTGCAGAAACTTAATAAGAGAACTCCGGCTCTCTTCATTGTACCTGCTCTTACAATAATGATAATACACATCCGCACTCAGCGTTTGTAACGATTTATATATAAAATAGTAATCGCAACCTTGACTTGTGTCACCGCCACTAGAGAGCGCCACGTGATCACAGCTTCGAGAGCCATAAGAGGAAAGCCTGGATGTACAGGAAGCAGCCTACATACAGGGGCACTTACAGGTGGGGGGCAGGGAGGGACATGTTATTACATTATTACATATACAGGATAGGAGTAGTAGTACTTGCTGTGCCATATATACAGGATAGGAGTAGTATACTGTGCTGTGTCATATTACAGGATGGGGGAGGTGGTTGGGGGTGAGTAGTAGTACTGTGCGTGCCCATATATACAGGATAGGAGTAGTAGTACTGTGCTGTGCCCATATATACATGATAGGAGTAGTAGTAATGTGTGTGCCCCATATATACAGGATAGGAGTAGTAGTAATTGCTGTGCCCATATATACAGGATAGGAGTAGTAGTACTGTGCTGTGCCCATATATACAGGATAGGAGTATTAGTCTGTGCCGTGCCATATATACAGGATGGAGTAGAATACTGTGCTGTGCCCATTATACAGGATAGGAGTAGTAGTACTGTGCTGTGCCCATATACAGGATAGGAGTAGTAGTAGTATGTCTGGTGTGCCAATATATAAAGGATAGGAGTAGTAGTACTGTCTGTGCCCTATATACAGGATAGGAGTAGTAGTACTGTGCTGTGCCCATATATACAGGATAGGAGTAGTAGTTACTGTGCTGTGCCATAATACAGGAGGAGTAGTAGTCTGTGCTGTGCCCGTAATACAGGAGAGGAGTAGGCACTGTGCGTGCCATTATATAGAAGGATAGGAGTAGTAGTACTGTGCTGTGCCCATATATACAGGATAGGAGTAGTGTACTGTGCTGGTCCAAATATAAGGATAGGGTAGGAGTACTGTGCTGTGCCCATATATACAGGATAGGAAGTAGTAGTACTGTGGTGCCCATATATGACAGAATAGGAGTAGTAGTACTGTGCGGTGCCCATATATTACAGGATAGGAGTAGTAGTACTGTGGGTGTCCAATCTATTACAGGATAGAGAGTAGTTACTGTGCTGTGCCCATATATACAGGATAGAGTAGTAGTACTGTGCTGTACCCAATATACAGGATAGGCAGTAGTCGTAGTATGTGCTGTATCCATATATACAAGGATAGGAGTAGTAGTACTGTGCTGTGCCCATATATACAGGTAGCAGTAGTAGTACTGGCTTATCCATATATACAGGATAGCAGTAGTAGTATGTACTGTGCCCATATAGACGGATAGGAGCAGTGTACTGTGCCTCATATATACAGGATAGGAGTAGTAGTACTGTGCTGTGCCCATATATACAGGATAGGAGTAGTAGTACGTGCTGTACCCATATAACAGGATAGGAGTAGTAGTACTGTGCTGTACCCATATACAGGATAGAGTAGTAGTACTGTCTGCTGTACCCATATATACAGGATAGGAGTAGTGTACTGTGCTGTACCTAAAAAACCTTCATTATGTAGAATATTTGATAAATTTTCCAAAGGTTTTGACATCTTGATGCAATTTTTCAGTTATCAGAATATGAAATGCGTGGCGATTCAGATGCTACATACGGCCAGCCTCCGAGCGAGACCCTGCCAGAAAAAAACCTCAGGACCTGAGCAAACTAAAGAGTTTATCGTGAGATCTGGAAA
>WNYA01000127.1:52667-266193 GCA_019512145.1 Engystomops pustulosus
GAAACCCCAATCATTGGACCCCGAAAAGTCCTTCTGTAGATGGAGCAGGGGTCCCAGGGCTAATTCCCATAGCAAGGTTTAATGGATTGAGATGCCCATCAGAGCTATTTACATAACATTTCCCCAGAAGCTTGCTTGTTTAGAACATTGACCTGCAGGGTAGCTGCAGTGCCTATAGTGGCGCTAGAGGGACAATGACCTCTCTTATGGGGAGACCTATTTACGTGAATTAACAAGAAGAAAAAAGAGTAGTGGAGGTTTACTGATGTGAGTGGATACATTGTTTGTTACACTGCTGCTCATGAGATACAATGTTTGCCAAATCTAAACACATAGAAGAATCAGAAGGGCAAATCTGTGTAGGTTTAACCCAGTCATGGGCGTAAGAAGGCAGCTCAGCCGCGACCATCCCTCACCGCCATCCAGATTGTAAATTGCCGCTCGTACTTGAGCGAGAGTCGGATGTCATTTTTAATTTAGTTGTAGAGCCATAAACATCACCTATTTTGACCCCAATTTAGTCGTTAGAGTGTCAGTCATCCGTACTGCTGATCGTCACCTACAATATCCATGACAAGCGAGACACAAAGATTTTACCGAAAACAATCCAATATTTTATGTTGTTAAGCTGAATTAATGGTAATAACAACCGACAATTACATGGAACACATCTGATATAGTATTATAATATTCTTCTAACATAGGGGCTTATTAAGAGTAGTTATATTCTTGTACATAGTGGGCAGTATTATAGTAGTTTTCATAATTCCTGTAGCATAGGAGCAGTAGAGAGTAGTTATATTCCTGTACTAGGGGGCAGATTAGGTAGTTATATTCCCGGTACATAGGGCAGTATTATCGTAGTTTATTCCGTACATAGGGGGCCATATATAGTAGTTATATTATGGTTACATAGGGGGTGCAGTATATAGTAGTTATATGCATGTACATATGGGGCAGTATTATAGTAGTTAGATTCCTGTACATGGGGGTCATATTATAGTAATTATAATTCCTGTACATAGGGGGCAGTATTATAGTATGTGATTTCTTGTACTGAGTCTATTAAGTAGTTATATTCCTGTACATAGGGGCAGTAGTATAGTAGTTATATTCTTGACTAGGGGGCAGTATTATATTAGTTATATCCTGTATATAGGCAGTATTATAGTAGTTATATTCTTTGTACATAGGGGGCAGTATTATAGTATTATATCCTGTTTACATCGGGGCAGTATGATAGTAAGTTAGATGCTGTACTAGGGCAGTAGTTAGTAGTTATATTCCTGTACATAGGGGGATTATAGTATTAGTTATATCCCTGTACATAGGGCAGTATTAGAGTAGTTAGTATTCCTGTAATAGGGGGCAGTATTATAGTAGTTATATCCTGTACATAGGGGCAGTATTATAGTAGTTATATTCCTGTACATAGGGGGCAGTATTCTGTAGTTATATCCCTGTACATAGGGGGCAGTATTATAGTAGTTTTATCCCGGTACTCGGGGCCTAGTATAGTAGTTATATCCCTGTACTAGGGGGGCCGTATTATGTAATTATAATTCCATGTACATAGGGCAGTATTATGTAGTTATTCCGTACATAGATGCAGTATTATAGTAGTTAATCCCTGACATAGGGCAGTATTATGTAGTTATATTCCCTGTAATAGGGGCATTATATAGTAGTTTATATTCCTGTACATAGGGGGCAGTATTATAGTAGTTTATCCCTGTACATACGGGCAGGTGTATAGTAGTTATATTCCTGACATTGGGGGCATATTATAAGTAGTTATAGCCCTGTACATAGGGGGCAGTAATTATAAGTTATATTCTTGTACATAGGTGTCATCATTATAGTAATTATATTCTGTACATAGGGGGCAGTATTATAGTATTATATTCCTGTCCATAGGTGGCAGTATTATAGTAGTGATATTCTTGTACATAGGGGCGTTTATAGTCGTTTATATTCCTGTCCAAGGTGGCAGTATGAAGTAGTTATATTCCTGTACATGGGGGCATTTATACTAGTTCTATCCCTGTACATAGGGGGCAGTATTATAGTAGTTATAGTCCTGTACATAGGGGCAAGTATTATATTAGTATATTCCTTACCATAGGTTCAGTATTATAGTAGTTATATTCCTGTACATAGGGCAGTATATAGTAGTTATATCCCTGTACATAGGGGCAGTATTATAGTATTTATATTCCTGTACATAGGGGCAGTTTATAGTAGTTATATTCTTGTACATAGGGGGGCAGTACTTATATTGTTTATTCTTGTACATAGGGGCATATGATAGTAGTTAAGATCTTGTACTAGGGGCATTAATTATAGTAGTTTATTTCCTGTACATAAGGGGCAGTATTATTAGTTATATTCTTGTACTAGGGGGCGTATATATGTTATTTCCTGTACATAGGGGGCAGTATTAATAGTAGTTATAATCCCTTACATAGGGGCAGTATTATAGTAGTTTATATTCCGTGTACTAGGGTCAGTATTATAGTAGTTATATTCCTTACATAGGGGCATTATGTATTATATTCTTGTACATAGGGGCATATTAGAGTAGTTATATTCCTGACAATGGGCGTATTTAGTAGTTAAATTCTTTACATATGGGCAGTAGTATAGTAGTTGAAATATTCTTCTACATAGGGTAGTATTATAGTGTTATAATATTCTTCTACATAGGGGCAGTATTAGAGTATTATATTCTTGTACATAGGGGCAGTATTAGAGGAGTTAGATTCTTGTACTAGGGGGCATTATAGTAGTTATATTCTTGACATAGGGACCGTATTATAGTAGTTATATTTCTCATTACATAGGGGCAGTATTATAGTAGTTATTTTCTTGTACATAAGGGGGCAGTATTAAGTAATGATATTCTTGTACATAGGTGGCCGATTAGTATAGTTATTATTCTTGTACTAGGGGAAGCGTATTATTGTAGTATATAGTCTGTACATAGGGGGCAGTAGTTAGTATTATTTACCTGTATCATAGGTGGCAGTATTATGTAGTTATAATACTTCTATCATAGGGGGTAGTTATGTAGTGAATATCTCTGTACATAGGGGCAGTAGTAAGTAGTATAATTCTCGTAATAGGGGGCAGTATATAGTAGATTATATTCTTGTACATAGGGAGCAGTATATAGTAGTTATATGTCGTTAACATAGGGGCAGTATTATAGTAGTCTATTCTTTTACATAGGGGGCAGTGCATTATATAGTCATTAATTGTATATGATTTCTATTTTCTTTACATCGGGGGCAGTATATATGTAGTTATATTCTGTGTACATAGGGGGGCGTAGTATAGTAGTATAGTTCCTGTACATATGGTGCAGTCTGAGAGTAGTTATTTCCTGTACATAGGGTACAGTATAGATAGTAGTATATTCCTGTACGTGGGGGAGTAATATAGTATTTATATTCTTTTACATAGGGGGCTAGATTATATAGTTATTAATTTCTTCGTACCTACGGGCCGTCCAGTATTGATAGGTTATAATTTCTCGTACATAGGGGGCCAGTATTATTATGTATATTCTACTGTACATGAGTGGGGCAGTATATGTCTTTATATTCTTACATAGGCGAGTCTGATAGTGTTATATGTCCTGTACATAGGGGGCAGTATATAAGTAGTTATTTCATGTCAAGGGGGCAAGATATAGTTTTATTATGACTAGGGATTTAGTAGTTGCATTACGTACAGAGGGTGGACAGTATATAGTAGTTATATTCTTTTACATAGGGGTAGTATTTAGTAGTTTTATAATTTTTCGACATAGCGGGCAGTATTATATGTATTATAATATTCTTTACTACTAGGTGGGTCTGTATCATATTTATAGAGTTTATCTTGATGACATAGGGGGCAGTATTATAGTCGCGTCATATTCTTGTACATAGGGGGCAGTATTATAGTAGTTAGTTTCTTGTACATAGGGGCAGTATTATAATATTATATGTCTTGTACATAGTGGGCAGTATTATAGTAGTTTATTCTTGTACATAGGGGGCAGTATTATAGTAGTTATTTCTTGTACGATAGGGGGCAGTATTATAGTAGTTATTCTTGAACATAGGGGGAATATAGTAGTATTGTGGGCCATCTAAGTAATTCTTCTGTACATAGGGGGCAGTATTATAGTAGTTATGATTGCGTATGATTATTCTTATAGGGCAGTAATATTATAGGTATCTGTAAATATGCGATATAGTGTTCCTTGTACATAGGGGCAGTAGTTATGTAGTATATATTACGGGCATTAAAATCTTACAGGCATTTATGCCCCCAAAAAAAATAGTTATTTGACAGGGTCTATAGTGTCATCTTAAGTGGAGATTATTATAGAGGTATATTCATTCGTCATAGGGGGCATAATATATCGTAGTATTATATTCCTGTACCATAGATGGGCAGTTTATATAGTTTATATTCCGTAATATGGGGCAGTATTAATATGTATATCCTGTACATAGGGGGCATTTATATAGTAGTTATATCCTGTACTAGGGGGCGTTTTAGTATATAATGTACTAGGGTATTATATTCTTGTAATTCCTCATAGGGGCAGTATTATATAGTTATATGCTCTGTACATTAGATGGCAGTTCTAGTAGTTATATTCTTGACATAGGGGGCAGTTGATTGATAGTATAATTTTTTGTAATAGGGGCAGTATTATAGTAGTTAATTCCTGTAAATAGGGCAGTATTATAGTAGTCTTATAATTCTGTACATAGGGGCAGTATAGTAGTTAGTTATTCTTGTAACATAGGGGGCAGTATTAATAGTTATAGTTCCTGGTACATAGGGCAGTATTTAGTATTGATAGTAGTTATATTCTGTACATAGGGGCAGTATTATAGTATTATATCTTGTAAATAGGGGGCAGATTATATACATCTATATTCCTTGTACATAGGGGCGTGATTATATAGTTATTTCTTCTTTGGTTTCTGTCATGGGGCAGTATTATAGTAGTTATTTCCTGTACAGAGGTTGGCAGTATTATAGTCGTTATATGTTTGACATAGGGGGCAGTTATTCGATAGTTTATTTCTTGTCACATAGGGGACAGTATATAGTATGTATATTCTCGTACATAGGGGGCAGATTAGTAGAGTTATATTCCTGTACATAGGGGGCAGTATTAAGTGTTATATTCTTGTACATAGGGGAGCAGTAGATTATAGTATTATATTGCTTGTACATAGGGGCAGTATTCATAGTGTTATATTCATGTAACATAGGGGGCCCAGTATTATAGTAGTTATATTCCTGAACATAGGGGCAGTATTATAGTAGTTATAATTTACATAGGGGGGCAGTATATAGTATGTTTATTCTTGTACATGGGAGCCGGTATTAATAGTAAGTTATATTGCGCTTACAATCAAGGGCATCCAACTCTAACATAGTATTTTAACATTTTGTAATGATGATAAATATCCTATTTCCGCTCCGCTCCCTCCTCGCTCCCGGTTCCGTCTCCTCTGGTGTTTACCCTCGCACAATGTGACTGTTGAAGACTTGCCTTTGTTGGCGTATCGTATTATCAATTGATCACATTAGCGCTCATTTGTAATATTCATCCAGCATGATGACATAATTTTCTTCCTGAGCTTGATTAATTGCCGGAGGTCTGGATTGGTAACGTTGGCTCCAAGGCCGGCATTTGTTGGACTGTGTTATGGAGAATTTTCCAGGTGGGCGCAATCTTAAGAATTACATATGCGGGGATTGTGTTCTGAGGGTGTGCCAGATTCAATGGGGCTCGTTATTCGAGACGAGCACTCGAGCATCGGGAAAAGTTTGTCTCGAATAACGAGCACTCGAGCAGTTTAGTGCTCGCTCATCTCTAGTAGTCATTGATGACATAAGGATGACCAAGAAGAATTCAGATCTTCACCAAGATAAGGAATCTTGTTGTTCATGTTTATTGAGAAAGAGATAAAACTTAGTCATTATTTGTCCAAGATGGAGAAGCTCGTTACCATGAAGAAGGCAAAAACTAGTTATGTACAACATGAGGATGTAATTATGGTCAACAAGGCACATCCGAATCCTAACGAAGATGGAAAGACTTATACTGATGTCACTAAAGACAACCTGGTCATGACCAACAAGATGGAGCTTAGTCATTCTTTGGGCGCAATCTTACTAATTACATAAGTGCGGGATTGTGTTCTGAGGGTTTCCAGATTCTCACGATAAACTCTTTAGTTGCTCAGGTCCGAGGTTTTTTCTGGGCAGGTCTCGCTCGGAGGCTTGGCCGTATGTAGCATCTGATCGCCAGCGCATTTCATATTCTGATAACTGAAAAATTGCATCAAGATGTCAAAACCTTTGGAAAATTTATCAAAATATTCTACATAATGAAGTTTTTTAGGTACAGCACAGTACTACTACTCCTATCCTGTATATATGGGTACAGCACAGTACTACTACTCCTATCCTGTATATATGGGTACAGCACAGTACTACTACTCCTATCCTGTATATATGGGTACAGCACAGTACTACTACTCCTATCCTGTATATATGGGCACAGCACAGTACTACTACTCCTATCCTGTATATATGAGCACAGTACTGACTGTCTCCTATCCGTTCTTATGGCAAAAAAAAAAAAAAAGAAAAAAAAAAAAAAAAAAAAAAAAAAAAAAAAGCAGTACATACTACTACTGCTATCCTGATTATGGATACAGCACGTACTACTACGCTATCCTGTATATATGGGCACAGCCAGTACTACTCCTATCCTGTATATATGGATAGCAAACATAGATTGACTACTACCTATCCTTATATATGGGCAGCACAGTACTACTACTCTATATCCGGTATGATATGGGCACAGCACAGTACTACGTACGCACATCCCGGTATATATTGGACACCACAGTGACTACTACTCCTATCCTGGATATATGGGCACGCACAGTACTACTACTCCTATCTGTAATATGGGGCACGCACAGTACTCTAACTCCTATCTGTATATATGGGCACAGCACAGTACTACTACTCCTATCCTTGTATATTTGGGACACAGCACGTACTACCACTCCTATCCTGTATATATGAGGCACAGCACAGTACTACTACTCCTATCCGTATATATGGTCACGCACATGATACGTACTCGCTATCCTGTATATACGGGCACAGCACAGGACTACTACTCCTCTCTGTATATATGGCAAGCAAACAGTACTACTACTCCGATCTGTATATGTTGCACAGCACAGTACTACTACTCCTATCCTGTATATATGAGCACAGCACAGTACTACTACTCCTATCCTGTATATATGGGCACAGGACAGTACTACTACTCCTATCCTGTATATATGGGCACAGCACAGTACTACTACTCCTATCCTGTATATATGGGCACAGCACAGTACTACTACTCCTATACTGTATATATGGGTAGTGCACAGTACTACTACTCCTATCCTGTATATATGAGCACAACACAGTACTACTACTCCTATCCTGTATATATGGGCACAGCACAGTACTACTACTCCTATCCTGTATATATGGGCACAGGACAGTACTACTACTCCTATCCTGTATATATGGACACAGCACAGTACTACTACTCCTATCCTGTATATATATCTGGCACACCCTCAGAACACAATCCCCGCATATGTAATTCTTAAGATTGCGCCACCTGGGAAAATTCTTCCATAAACACAGTCCAAAAATGGGCCTTGGAGCCAACGGTACAATCCGGACCTCCGGGCCATAATCAAGTCAGGAAGAAAATTATGTCATCTGCTGGATGATAATTACAAAAGTGAGCGCTAATGTGATCAATTATAATCACGATACGCCAACAAAGGCCAAGTCTTCAACAGTCACATTGTGCGAGGTAAACACCAGAGGAGACGGAACCGGGAGCGAGGAGGGAGCGGAGCGGACAATAGGATATTTTATCATCATTAACACAATAGTTAAAAAACTATGTTAGAGTTGATGCCCTTGATTGTAAGCGCAAGTAGTAACTTACTATAATACGGCTCCCTGTACAAGATACAACATACTAATATACTGCCCCCCTATGTACGAAGCTATAACTACTATAATACTGCCCCTATGTCAGGAATATAACTACTATAATACTGGGCCCCCTATGTACATGAATATAACGACTATAATACTGCCCCTATGTACAAGAATATAATACTTAATACTACTGCTCCCCCTATGTACAAGAATATAACTGACTTATACTGCCCCCTATGTACAGGAATATAACTACTACTAATACTGCCCCTATGTACAGAAGAATATATACTATATACTGTCCCCTACTGTACAAGAATGAACTACAATAACTGCCCCCTATGTAAAGCATTAACGACTATAATACTGCCAACCTTGTACAGGAATATAACTACATAATATGCCCCCTATGAAGATTAATCCTAAAAGCCCATACGATAATACTACTATAATCCTGCCCCCTATGTAAGTATAGATGCTACTATAAATCTGCCCGCCTATTTACAGGTAAATATAATACTATAATACTGCCCCTATGTACAAATATAACTACATCAATTAATACTGCCCTATGACAGAGAATATAATATTAATACTGCCCCCTATGTTACAAGAATAACTAACTACTATAACTGCCCCCTATGTACAGAATTATAAGACTACTATAATACTGCCCTATCAGGAATACACTACTATATACTGCCTCCTATTACGAAAAATATATCTACTATAATTCACTGCCCCCTATGTTAAGGAATATAACACTAAACTGCCATCTAATGTACAGAATATAACTATATAATACTGCCTCCTTGGCGGAATACACTAGAATAAGATACCTTACATGATATAACTAACTAACTGGCCCCCTAGTACAGGATATAACTACTATAAATGCCACCTATGTACAGGGTATATCACATATTAATACTGCCCCATATTTACAGGATATAACTATAAACTGCCACTATGTACAGAGAATATAATACTACGATAACTTACTGCCCCCTATGTAGAGAAATACTCTATAAACTGCCACTATAGATAAACATAGACTCCCCAGCAAGACATTTTGTTGGGGGCTAACTGCTGTAAGAAATTCAATATGCCCTGTATAAATAACTATATACTACTGCCCCTATGTACAAGAATGGAACTAATCTGCCCATATGTACAATAATCTATATATACTGCCCTATTAAAGATATATCTAATCGCCATATTAAATAAACTACTATAATATGCCCCCTATGTACGAAGAATACTAGATGGCCATTCATAATATAACTATATAATCCCCCTATGTCAAGACATAACTACTATAATACTGCCCCCTATCGTACAAGAATATAACTTACTATCAATACTGCCCCCTATGTACAAGAATGAACTCTATAATACTGCCCCTACTTACAGACTATAATTTATAATACTGCCCCTATGTACAAGACTAACTACTATAATACTGCCCCACTATGTACAAGACATTAACGCTACTATAATACTGCCCCCTATGTACAGAGACTAACTCCACTCATAACATAATATACATGACCCCCTATGTAGAAGAAATTATAATACATATAAACTGACCACGGCTATGTACAAAAGATTATAACTACTAAATACTCCCCTATGTAAAAAATATAACTCTAATACTTCCACCCTATGTACCGAGAACATATATATGTCCTAGTCTGAATAACTACTATCTTGCCCCTCTGTACAATGAAATAACTACTAATACTGCCCCTATGTCAAGGACTATAACACTATCAATACTGCCGCCTATGTAAGAATATAACTACTATATACTGCCCCCTTGTACAAGAATATAACATAATAATACTGCCCCCATGAGAGAAATATAACTACTATATACTACCCGCGTTAGGTACGAAGATATTATAACTATATAATACTCCCTATGTAAAAAGAATATAAATACTATAATTACTACCCCCTATGTAAGGAATATACTACTATCTCTGACCCTATGTACAGAATAAAACTACTTAACTGCCCTATGTACAGGAATTAATACTATAATACGCCCCCTATGTACAGAATATAACTACATAATACTGCCCCCATGTAAAGGAATATAACTACTATAAAACTGCCCCCTATGTAAAAGAATAACTACTATAATACTGCCCCTATGTTACAGAATATAACTACTATACTACTGCCCCATTGTACAAGAATATAACCTATATACTGCCCCCTATGACGAATTAACTACTATACTACTGCCCCTATGTACAGAATATAACTACTATAATACTCCCCTATGCAGAGAAATATAACTACATAATACTGCCACCTATGTACAGAAATAACTACGATAACTACTGCCCCCTATTGTACAAGAATATATACTACAATAATTACGCTTCCCCTAGTACAAGAATAATAACTATATAACTCGCCATCCTATGTACACGGAATATACATATAATACTGCCCCCTATGTACAGAATATAACTACTATAATACTGCCCCTATGTACGAGAGAATATAACTACTATAATACTGCCCATGTACAAGAATATAACTACTATAATGACCTAGACAGATCACCCTCATAGTACGAACCTGATGTACTCAGATAGCTATGAGGAATAACTACTATCATAGCCTCTGACCGATAACTTCATACTGCCTAGACAGAATATTATACACTATAATACTGACCCATAGTAGAAGAATATTAACTACATTTATATACTGCCCTATGTAAGGAAGAATTAACTACTAATACGCCCATTGTCAAGCGAATATAAACTAAATTAATACTGCCCCTAGTACAAGAATATAACTACGATAATATGCCCCTATGTCAAGAATTAAACTACTATAATACTGGCACCCTATGTAAACGGATATAAACTACTATAATACTGCTCCCTAGGTCGATAATGAAGCCGATGTAAATTAAACTACTATAATATGCCCCCCTAGTACAGGATATATCCTAAAGTCATAACATCAAATACTATCCTGCCCCCTGTACAAGAATATAAACTATAATACTGCCCCCTATGTACAAGGAATAAACTACTATAATACTGCCCACTAGTACGAAATTTAACTACTATAATCCATGCCCCTCATGTACAAGAATAAACAAATCCTAGTAAGACTCATACTAGCAAACTCCCCTAGTACAAGAATCATAACTACTATATACTGCCCTCTGTACAAGAATATAGAATACTATAATACTGCCCCCTATGAGAAATTTAAATTATACAGAGAGGAAGTATAACTACTATACTACTTGCCCTATTAAACAGGATAATATACACTACAATATACTGAACCTATAAGTAAGGTACATTATTCCCCTATGTACAGGAATATAAATAACTACTATATATATGCCCCCATGTACAGGAAGATAGATACTATTAAATGCCCCCTGTCACAGATATAACTACTCATACTGCCACCTTGACGGAATATAAACGACTAATACTGCCCCTATGTACAAGAATATAGACTACTATAATACTAGCCACCATGTACAGGAACAAACTACTATAATATGCCCCTATGTCAGAAATATAAAATGACACTATAAGTACACAGAATACTACTATAATACTGCCCCCTATGTACAGGAAGTAAAACTACTTATAATTACTGCCCCCAATGTACAGGAATATAACTACTTACATCTGCCCTATGTACAGGATAAACTACATAATACTGCCCCCTATGTACAGGAATGGATAACTATATATATGCCCCCTATTACAGAACTATAATAATAATGTTTTTACTTGCTCCTATGTTCAAGAAACTGATAATAACTACCTGTAAGCATAATACTAGAAGACTCTATGTACGGAATAACTACATAATACTGCCCTATGTACATGGAATATACCTAATTATAATAGGCTCCCCTATGTACTGGGAATATAACTACATATACTGGCCCCCTTGCAGATATACTATACGCCAGTAAAGAATTAATAACACTATATACTGCCCCCTATTGTGAAGAATATATAACTACAGAATACTCCCCCATGTAAAGGAATATTAACTACTATAATACTGCCCCTATGAAAGAGATATAACTACTATAATACTGCCCCCTATGTACAGGAAACTAACTACTATAATACTGCACCAGGTACAGATATAACTACTAACTAAATGCCCCTCTGTACAGGAATATAAATTACTAACTACTGCCCTAGACAGCATTAACTTACATACATACGGCCCCCTGAGTAACAGGATATAAACTACTATAATACTGCCCCCTATGTACAGAGAATATAACTACTATAATACTGCCTATATACAGGATACTAACTATATAATACGCCCTAGTCGAAGAATATAACTACTATATACTGCCCCTATGTACAAGGAATATAACTACTTAATAGCCCAGTACAAGAATAATTACTATAATACTGCCCCCTATGTACCAAGTAGAACTCTATAAAGCCTTACGACATATAGATATACTATCCCCATGTACAGGAATCTAACTACTATAATACTGCCCCTAGGTCCAGTGCATATAACTACTATATACCACCTATGTAACAGGAATATAACTACTATATACTGGCCCCTATGACGGAATAAATACTGATAATACTGCCCTATGTACAGGGGGATTATAACGTATACCTAACTGCCCCCTATGTACGAGGAATATAATATATATACTGCCTCCTATGGTACAGGAATATGACTACTATAATACTGCCCCTATGTACAAGAATATAACTACTCTTAATAAGCCCCTATGTTAGAAGAATATTATAATACTATATCAGATGTGTTCCATGTAATTGTCGGTTGTTATTACCATTAATTCAGCTTAACAACATAAAATATTGGATTGTTTTCGGTAAAATCTTTGTGTCTCGCTTGTCATGGATATTGTAGGTGACGATCAGCAGTACGGATGACTGACACTCTAACGACTAAATTGGGGTCAAAATAGGTGATGTTTATGGCTCTACAACTAAATTAAAAATGACATCCGACTCTCGCTCAAGTACGAGCGGCAATTTACAATCTGGATGGCGGTGAGGGATGGTCGCGGCTGAGCTGCCTTCTTACGCCCATGACTGGGTTAAACCTACACAGATTTGCCCTTCTGATTCTTCTATGTGTTTAGATTTGGCAAACATTGTATCTCATGAGCAGCAGTGTAACAAACAATGTATCCACTCACATCAGTAAACCTCCACTACTCTTTTTTCTTCTTGTTAATTCACGTAAATAGGTCTCCCCATAAGAGAGGTCATTGTCCCTCTAGCGCCACTATAGGCACTGCAGCTACCCTGCAGGTCAATGTTCTAAACAAGCAAGCTTCTGGGGAAATGTTATGTAAATAGCTCTGATGGGCATCTCAATCCATTAAACCTTGCTATGGGAATTAGCCCTGGGACCCCTGCTCCATCTACAGAAGGACTTTTCGGGGTCCAATGATTGGGGTTTCCTGTATATATGGGCACAGCACAGTACTACTACTCCTATCCTGTATATGTAATATAATGTAATAACATGTCCCTCCCTGCCCCCCACCTGTAAGTGCCCCTGTATGTAGGCTGCTTCCTGTACATCCAGGCTTTGCCTTCTTATGGCTCCTCGGAAGCTGTGATCACGTGGCGCGCTCTAGGTGGCGGTGACACAAGTCAAGGTTGCGATTACTATTTTATATAATAGATCGTTACAAACGCTGGAGGTGCGGATGTGTATTATCAGTTATTGTAAGAGCAGGATACAATGAAGAGGAGCACGAGGAGTTCATCTATTATAAGTTACTGCAGGTAGGTGACTCCGCATTCTGCTGCCTCTGTCATTCATTCAGGTAGGTGCACATGTGTCATTCATCTCAAGAGGTTTGTTTTGTAGGAGATGAAGCGGTTATAGTGTTGGGTTTTACATCATTGCAGCAGCCTGTGACCATGTATCTTCCTATTAGGTGGTCCGATGGTGGCGACAATCCCCCCCCCCCCACACACTTCCCCCGGCACTGACCCCCACCTGGCACTGACAATACCTCATACTTTTAGGGAGAGGGAGAGCAAGGAGTCTCTACTGCAAGGAAAACACGTTGACATCTACACAATGACTACTAAGGGGGGAGAGTCTCTACTGTGATTAGTAGGGGGGGGGATAGGGCTGTGTCCCAACTACTAAGGGGAAGTAGGTGACAGTGATGTGACAACTGACAAAGAAAGCAGTGCACACATATACAAGGATCTACATGGGGGGACAGACAGCACAGCTGTGACTACTAAGGGAGAGGGAATTCACTGCTGTGACTACTAAGAGAGTCGATCCACTTCTGTGACTACTAAGGAAAAAGATCCACTACTGAGACTACTAAGAGAAAGGGAATCCACTGCTCCCCTCACCAATAAAATGTCCAGCAGCCTCCCTTCACCAATAAAATGTCCCGCAGCCTCCCCTCACAAATAAAATGTTTATCAGCACCCTCTATCACCAATAAAATGTCCAGCAGCCTCCCCTCTCCAATACAATGTCTATCAGCAGCCTCCCCTCACCAATAAAATGTCCAGCAGCCTCCCCTAAGCAATAAAATGTCTAGCAGCCTACCCTCACCAATACAATGGGGGTCATTTACTAAGGGCCCGATTCGCGTTTTCCCGACGTGAGAGAACGCACCGCTGGATCGCAAATGGACCGGGTAAGTAAATCTGCCCCATTGTTTATCAGCAGCCTCCCCTCTCCAATACAATGTCCAGCAGCCTCCCCTCAGCAATAAAATGTCTAGCAGCCTCCCCTCACCAATACAATGTCTAGCAGCAGCAGACACAAGGCCCAAAAAACATATTCAGTAATTACCCTCCTACGCTCTGGCGATTCCCATGGTTTCCTCTACTCCCACTGTAGCAGCGCAGGCAGAGACAAGTCCATGTGTATAATGCAGCAGTGGCGCCTCCTGATGACATCATAGAGTGCGCACAGGGCAGAGCGTATAGATCTGTGTCAGTCTGTGCTCTCTCATAATCAATTGTATGTGTATCTTACATGTGTACAATGGATTCTTTCCTGCTCTTGTGGTCCCCTCTATCCCCCTGAGACTGCGATCCTTACGCTCCTGGTGGTCATCCTTCTATCGATGGATACATTATAAATCCTTTCTAATAGTGATACATTTGAGAAGTGTTGGGTTGATACATTTTTTCCATTGTTTTATGCTTCTATTTCCTTTTGGAAATGATCCGGTATTGGTCTGTGTCAGGTGTCGGCGCGCGGGGCAGGTGCACGCGCCGCTCTTGAAGGCTATCCGTCCGCCGTCCAGCTCATTCCAAGGCCACTTGACTGCGCTGTCTACTTGTATTGCCCATTAGGGACCAGTCAGCCTCCAGTCCTTGGTAACACACTGAACCAGAATGAATTATTTTCATCGCTTCCCAGGGAATTAGATTATTGGTTCCATCACTGGGTAATTGAGTTGATTCAGTTCAATCACTAGAGTTAAAATGACACGGGATGGACAAACTAAGTGGTACTTGAGGGATCTTGCAAGACCTTGGATAATGGAATGTAAATTCCAGATATAACCAGAAGGGATGAAGTAATACGTCTCGGAAAAAAAAAAACCTCTTGCTTCCATTGTCCATGGTTTTGTAAGTGCAGCAATAAATGACGTGCGGGTGATACATTATATGGCACACCATCAGCTGTTATATTATACTGCTCCTCAACTTGTGGCTTTTGTAGATAAATGGCCTCTATCAGCATAACCTAATTAGAATAATTGGTTCTTACTGTAGCCACCACTAGGGAGCGCTGTCAGATTTTTATACAGCTCCTATTGAGCTCAATAATAAATCTATCTATAATTAGCTCCACCTAGTGGTGGCAATTGATCAGTTTATTTTTAATTATTATTTTTATAGCATAAAATGACTTCACAGCCCTGAACAGATGTTGTTATTACTCACAAAACAATGGGGCTCATTTACTTACCCGGTTCTGTTGCAATCCCGTGGCGCATTGTCCGCCGTGGATTCGGGTTCTGCTGGGATTCACTAAGGTCGTGCGCCTGGTATCCAGTAGGTGTCGCTGCTGTGCCGAGGTCCGCCGGAGTTCACCTGCTTCTTCCCGGTGCACGTAAGTGCTTGATTTTGCGACACATTTCGTTTTTTAAATTTCACGGCTTTTCCGAATCCGTTGGGTTGTCTGACAGCCATGCCCCTCCGATTTCTGTCGCATGAAAGCCGGCGCGTGTGCCAAAATCTCGGCGGAATTCGGCGCAAAGCGGAAAAATTCAGGAAACCCGACGAAAGTGCAGCCGCGGAGCCCTTAGTAAATGAGCCCCAATTTGTTCTGTCGGTGTTCTCTCTTTTGGAGTGGAGAAAAACAAAACCTTCAATTTCGCTTCAGCTCTCGCATCATTTCCCCAGATATAATTTATTTACCAATGTTATAAGATGCCTGGACCCTCAGCAATAACAAAAAATGATTTTGACTCTATTTGGTCGGTCCACTGGGCTCTATTATTTTCTAGTCACTACTTGACCGACCACTGAACTCCACTAGAGTCTATTCGGTTCACCTACCGGACTCTAATGGACTCTATTATACCCAATCACTGGATTCTATTGAACATGGTTCACCCACTAGACTCTACTTGGTCCATCCTCTGGACTCGTTCACAAGTTATTTGGTTGACCCACTGGACTCTCGTTGACTCTATTCAGTCTTCCCACTGGACTCTCTCGGACACTATTTGGTTCATCCACTGGAATCTACAGAAAGCTATATGACCCATCCACTGCACTGTAGTTGGTATGTGTTTCACCTACTGGACTCTGTTGGACACTATTTGGTCTACCCACCGGATTCTATCACACTCCATATGGTCCACACACTAGGCTGTTGGAAAACTTCTAAGCTGTATTGGTCCATTCATTTGACTCCATCGGAAGCTATTTGGTTAAATAGGACACTACTATAGGTCTACTCGCTGGATACTATCGGACCATTCATTGGAATCTATGGGAATCTATAGGGTCCATCCACTGGCCTGTAGTTGACTATTTTACTGATTTATGCACTCCCACCCTCTGGACTTTATTGGACTCTATTTAGTCTGTCCAGTGGACTCCATTTCATAATCTTATACAATGGAATGGATTGGCACGTTCAACCATCACTTCAACCAAAAAGCAAGGCACCTTGGGGTGGCAATCAGGGAGAAAATAGTTTGGTTCAACTGCAAAACCTAAATAGAATCTGCATAATCATGTATCATAGTATATAAGGCTGGAAAAGGTCCATCAAGTCCAAACCTTCAAGAATTAAATAAATGTTTTATCCCCGTAACCCGTGATATTTTTGCTCTCCAGAAAGGCATCCAGGCCTCTCCTGCACATACATAGAGTCCGCCATAACAACCTCCTGCGGCAGAGAGATCTATAGTCTCACTGCTCGCACAATAAAGATGTGGCTTATCCGAGGTGTAGGGAAGCAGACCCTCTCTCACTCAAACACAACAGAGACAGTGGGGCACATTTACTAAGGGTCTAAACTCTGCACTTTTGTCGGGTTTCCCGAATATTTCTATTTTGCCCTCAATTGCTCCGTATTTTTGGCGCACGTGATCGGATTGTGGCACATCGGCGCCGGCTTGCATGCGACACAAATCGGGGGGGCGTGGCCATCAGACAACCCGACGGATTCGGACAAACCGCAGAATTTAAAAAAGGAAATGTGTTGCAAGATCAAGCACTTACATGCACCGGGAAGAAGAAGGTGAACTCCGGCGGACCTCAGGGCAGAAGCGACACCTGCAGGATATTGGGCGCACGACCTTAGTGAATCGCGCCAGACCCGAATCCTTGTCGGACAACACGCCGTGTGATTGCCCCACAGCGAGCCCCATAAAGTCAACTTTACCAACTCGAAGATCTGTATAGCTGGGAACCCAACAACATGAACATGGAGGCCATCTATTACTAATGGCTCATTAGGTTTTAAGGCCATGTAACCTGACTATCTCAGGACTTCCTCCGACGACCATCTTCTTCGTAACCAAATTATAAAACCTGCTAAGTAGATCCCTCTCATTCCTGCTTTGGGCATTGCCAGGCACCAGAGTAATTGTGGTACACTTTAGTCTTCTACAGGAAGATGGTTTGATTATCTAATTCATAGGAGATCATGGTCTCATCACTGGTGAAGGTCCCAGTAGTTGGTCACTTACCACCAATGCTCAACCTAAGAGATAAGTTTCGTTGCTCTTCGATGGTTTTTGAACAATGGGGCTGTAGACCCCCCATGGACTCTAACGCCCACTAATGCCCCATTGGTCAGTGACAATGATACAATGAAGGTCTTTTGGTTGGAATGGGTTTGGTAAAAAGGTATTTGATCATCCCCAGACCAATCTGACTTGTCGGGACCCGCGATAAGAACATGGGGTAATGGAAGAGGAAGAGAATTTAGGCTTCTAAGACTAAGGAATCCTCCTCCAGGTCAGTTTGGATCATAAATGAGTGGGGCTGCCGAAGAGGAGAAATATTATCAAGGAGAAGAGATAATAGATGTGGGGCCCTTTGGTGAAATGCTTGATTTTCCAAGTAGTGGATCTTCCCCAAACCAAACTGACTTGTCGGCACCCCGATAGGTACATGGGGTAATGGAAGAGGAAGAGAATTTAGGCTACTTTGTCTAAGGAATCCTCCTCCAGGTCAGTTCGGATCATAAATGAGTGGGGCTGCCGAAGAGGAGAAATATTATCAAGGAGAAGAGATAATAGATGTGGGGCCCTTTCTCCGATGAGTAATTGTGAGAGCGGCACGTATGGATCATCCTACCTTTCATGAGCCGCAGATCAAAGCCTGACAAGGAGATACGACAAGGAGGCCACTTATCCACGGGAAATCCTTCCATTTCACATCGCAGCATAATGGAAGCGAGCAAAGAGTAAAAGAGACAATTAGCGGCCATGATTAAAATCATCAGATAGACGCCATTGTGCCGGCACCCGCCTGTCCCCGCGCCCCATCGCCGGCCCCTCTTTCTTCCATAAATGCCATTTATAACCTGACAGATGATTTCATCCAAGAGAAAATCATATTCAAAGGAGAAATTCCTCTAAATACCATGGAGCGAAGATCAAATTAACATTTTCAATGAGAGGCGAGAGCCGGGGGCAGGGAGTGGGGGGGCTCGAATTTTCTAACAAAACGGGTTAAGTCTTCAGAAATGTCTTAGATGGATTCAAATGTGTCTCTAATTGTATCAAAAGCCTCACATTGACCCATTTGTGGAAGAAAAAATAACATTTTTAGAATAAGATAAAAGAAGGGAGGAAAAGGATTCTACTTGTCAGTGTAACTACCAACCTAATAGTGAGACTTAAAGGGGATGTCCCACCACTGCCACTTACCTGGAGTCTGCCTGCTGGGACCTAACTGATCACAATACATGTCCTTCTGTGAAAGGAGCTGTGTGACCCGGGCTCCATTTGTTCTACATTACCAGGGCCTTCTTGGCATAGAACAAAAAAGCTGCAAACCACTGATTTCCATATTTTTGTGCACCAAATTGCTCAAATGGACTCTTTTTCACGCTCTCTCGCCTCTTCCAAGAAAGGCAAACAGAGCAAACCTCCTGCTCTATAACATGCTGCCTGCAGATAGGACACTATGTACAATCTGCTCAGCTCCTCCTGCTCTATAACATGCTGCCTGCAGATAGGACACTATGCACAATCATAGTGAATGTGTCTCCATGTGGTCTCCATGTCCCCCATTCACTCGTGACGCCTCATTCTTACAGTATTTGTGAATATCGATGAGGTCTTATATACGGAATCATCTTTGCATCAGTATTTATAAGCTACAGTCCAGGGTGGGTCCAAAGCATAGAAGAGGCGCATAAAATACGACCCATAATAACCAATGTCATGTGACCCACACAGCTATTGTCCTCTGCTCCACCTGGTGAGCAGATCCATCAGTACTCAGGTCCAAAAGACTCTACCAAAGCCGGACTGGAATCTGAACACCTGAGGACGGTGCTCGCTCCAATCGCAGGTGTAAATCCATTAGATGGGTCAACTGGCCCCCCGGTAACATCCATGATCGGTTCTGGCATGTAAAGGATAACACCCACGGCCGCTGGGTGACCCCCGATTTCTCACGGAAATCCAGGTTCCTATTCTCTGGGCCCGAACCCACATGTTTAATACATCACAATCTGGAAGTATCCACAAGGAACACAGGACTTTGGTAGGTCATCCTCTGTGGATCATAGATGATGGGAGGGGATTAGATGAGGCTATTTCCATATGTAGGACTCCTCGGGATGTCCATATTATAGAGACGACTCCTGTAGGGTTTATGGTTATGCCAATTGACATATTATGACCTTTTATGTAGATGACAGGAGAGAGGTCTTAGTTTTCATTCAGATGTTCATATCCTGAGCCTCGCTGTCCTCTACATGGAGCCACGTCAGGACCTTCTGCAAAAAACCAATGTTTTCTACATAGACCCGAAGTCCCATTGGAAATCACTGACATCACGTCATCCAGAGGACACGGACTTGGTCTCCTTCATGGACATTTGGACTGAATTTGAGACCAAATGCTGCAGAAGACACTTGTCTAATATATTAGGATGCGTCTTAGGGTCTGCAGTGATTCCAGTTATCAGATCTTCACCGAACCAGAAGTAATAAAACAAGAACAATGACTATTATTATCTTTATATCTCCATCTGTCTACATGAAATACGGAGCCTCTTCATATATAAATACTAAATCCTGTGATGTATGTGATCACTGTGCTGCTTTACAAGTTAAACAATATAAAAGTTATACATAACATTGCGTCTTATGACCTTTTCTTTATGGATGTTTTGGCTGTTGTTTTACTTTAATTAACGTCTGTTTTACAAGTACAACAAGTATCATGCATTCACATATAGGCATAAGGATGATAGATACTAAGTACAATCTACTCCTCCTGCTCTATAACATGCTGCCTGCAGATAGGACACTATGCATAATCTGCTCAGCTCCTCCTGCTCTATAACATGCTGCCTGCAGATAGGACACTATGTACAATGTGCTCAGCTCCTCCTGCTCTATAACATGCTGCCTGCAGATAGGTCACTATGTACAATCTGCTCAGCTCCTCCTGCTCTATAACATGCTGCCTGCAGATAGGACACTATGTACAATGTGCTCAGCTCCTCCTGCTCTATACCATGCTGCCTGCAGATAGGACACTATGTACAATGTGCTCAGCTCCTCCTGCTCTATAACATGCTGCCTGCAGATAGGACACTATGTACAATGTGCTCAGCTCCTCCTGCTCTATAACATGCTGCCTGCAGATAGGACACTATGTACAATGTGCTCAGCTCCTCCTGCTCTATACCATGCTGCCTGCAGATAGGACACTATATACAATCTGCTCAGCTCCTCCTGCTCTATAACATGCTGCCTGCAGTTAGGACACTATGTACAATCTGCTCAGCTCCTCCTGCTCTATTACATGCTGCCTGCAGATAGGATACTATGTACAATGTGCTCAGCTCCTTGTTCGTTTGTCCTTTTCTTTCTTTCGCCCCTCTTCCCTTCCATGTCCTAGGTCAATGATAGCCGTACACGAACTGGAAGACACACAGCAGGAGCACACCTCCCTTTTCTTCCCACTCGGGGCTCCGGACTATATTGGCCAAAGGAGCGAGGGCAGACGACTGAACGGGTGACCAAGCTCACCACACAGAATGACACCTGCTACTCTCACAGTTTGCGGCAAGATGACCAACCCCACCGCAAATGCGACTTCTGCACATTGGCAGTTGGCGCAAAGTGCGTGGGATCACCGCTCTGTGGCAGACCTTTGGCTGCCCCTGGGAAAAGATCAGGATTCTGTCCTCCCCAAGAAAGCGAGGAGGGAATGTGGGTGACAAGTGCCTCCTGAACGCCTCAACTTAACCATGAGGTCCGAGGTCCTGACCAGGATGCCAAACTCATCCAAGTACTTTTTAGGAAATGCCACCAGTCGCCATACCTGTTACAACCGGGTGATAAATCCATGCATGAAAGTGACTCATTACATGTTAAAACGGTATCTCTTGACCTCATTTTGACGGGACACCGCTGCACATGCGAAATCCCGCCAGCCGGGCCATTGCACTTCAAAGCTAATAATTCGACCAAAAGAGCTCAAGGCCCTCCGGCCGAACAAAGCTGATGGCAAAATGGGGGTGCCATAGGGATGTATCAAGGCAAAGATGTCAACTGCCTTGAAGTTATCCATCAGAAGGAGCTCTCATACTTTTTGCCTTGGAGGGAGGGCACGCATCACTGCCCTCCAGCGAAGACGGAACACATTCCTACAAGTCCCACTGGGCCGGCTGTCGGGAGAGACCACACAGTGTGCTCCCCCGTCTTCCTCTCGGAAGGCTGACAGCCAAACCTGTCATTCAGAAGGATAAATCAACCTCCTGCCCCTCTACATTCAATCGTTCTCTCTCCCCTTCTGAGGGCCTCGGAGAGACGCCGTGTGCAACATGCCGCCCACAAAGTCTGGTGATGGGGAGTATATCACCAGCAGCCCCAGCAGCGACACTCGCATAATGCTGCGCGGCCTGAGATGGCCGCCACCGGGGGGGGCAGATGGACCAGCCCCCACTGACCCTACAGCCCACACACTACAACAACAATTAACCACCACCACATTCACCACTATCACAATAGCAAGATGGTACACTAGCTTCCACACACACAGTGGCTGGAAAGCTGACAGTCTTTGCGCAGGGGATAGACCATGCTCCCCAGGACAGGCGGCGGCCATGGCTTGAGATCAGCCCATCCAGTCCAGCGTCTCCTTTTTTTCCTCAGGAGGATCGGGTCCTTGTGCCCCAACTGCCCCTTCACACGACAGGCAACCGCTCAGCAGCTGCCACAGAGCTCCAAGGGCAGCCGAGCCTCACAGCGGGCTCTAGGCCAGGCCCGCCCCCCCTCTACTGAGGGACGGGACATGAACACCAGAACCAGAACATGCGTGCCCGCTGCCGCGGCCGCCCTCAACTGTCGGCCTCAGCCGATGGTCTGCCCACACGCCACCTTTGATACCACAAGCAGACGAATGACGTCCTTGCCATTAGCGATGCCACAGGTTTTATCTTTCCACTCCCTTGCTCAGGGTCCACAACAGAACTCGATGTGGGGGGGAAGTGGGACTCACACAACGGGCTTTCTGCCGCTGGCGGGGGTATCACAGGGTGGGGTAAATATACAAGTCTCAACTCCTTCTTGGCGAGATCTTCTTAGCCTTGGTATTTATTTTCATCTCCGGTCCCAGATCATCACCAAACGCCAAGTCTCATAGTGGACGGAGGACTGAGGAGGCGATCTGCGCCATTCAGCCTCCCACCCTGGCCGCTGGTGTCATCTTCCCCTCACAGCAGAGAGCTGGAGTTGATGGCAGAGCCATCTGCTCTGCAAGGGCCCGCTGTACGGAGTCTGCTGAGTGTGCAGGACTATCAGATGGACACTGCTGATGCTCTGGTGCAGTCTCTTCCACCACCTCTATCCATCTGCGACTGGAGGCCCTCCAGTTCCGGGTTTTCTCCTCCTCCATGGCCGGAACCTGGTCATCATTCTCTAGTTCTCTACTCAGAAGGGGCCCGCTGTGCTGCAGGATGATGGTTCTCCTTCCCTCAGAGACGTGATGTTATTTCTTAGCCGTTTTACAAATCTCTGCAAGCTCCACCTTGCTGGTCCTGGTCGCGGTCGCCATCTTGGCCCGGGTCTCTCGCAGCTCCTCCGGAGCCGCCACAAGTCTACTGGCTTCCTCATACTCAACGGAGGTTCTCGACAAGCGCGGTGTGTAGCGAATCAGGCTCCCGGGCCTGCGCACCCACCAATCCTGGTCACCCCGTGAGTACTTAGCTGTGAGGCTGCTCCAGAAGGAGCGTGCAGGATGTTTCCACCTCACCTCCACTGGGGCCTTCGGCACCTCTGCTCTCTGGCTCGAACCCGCGTGGAGCTGGCACTGCTGTGACTCGCTCGATCTCCGCAACCACTGGCTTGGCGGTTGCTGCGTCTCTCCAGCTCCCGCCGGCCTAGTCCGGGAAGGGAGCCTTGGACTGGCGTCCACTATCATTCCCAGGAACCTGCACTCTCCCTGGGGGAGAAAATACAGGCCCTGCTGGTCTGGGTTCTGGGGCATCTCACAAAACAGAGAGCACCTGAGCTTCAAACAGCGACCACACCCACACGTGACCACTTCCTCTCCCTGTATAGATGGGCAGTGCACAGTACTACTTCTCCTGTATATATATATACAGTGCACAGTACTACTTCTCCTGTATAGATGGGCAGTGCACAGTACTACTTCTCCTGTATATATATACAGTGCACAGTACTACTTCTCCTGTATAGATGGGCAGTGCACAGTACTACTTCTCCTGTATATATACAATGCACAGTACTACTTCCCCTGTATATATGTATGATGCACAGTACTACTTCTCTTGTATACATGTATTATGCACAGTACTACTTCTCTTGTATACATGTATTATGCACAGTACTACTTCTCTTGTATACATGTATTATGCACAGTACTACTTCTCTTATATACATGTATTATGCACAGTACTACTTCTCTTGTATACATTTATTATGCACAGTACTACTTCCATGTCTTGTGTGTAGAGTGTAATCTTTATTCCCTTGTCATTATGTAGCCAGTATAGAAGCCAGTATAGAAGAGCTGCTGAGGCCGGGGATTTGTCCTGTGGATAAGCTCGATAAAGAATCCTTCCTGCCAGAGATTCGTCCTCGGTGCCGCGGTCGCTCCGATTGTCCTAGTGACATCAAATGTTGTCTTGGAATCAACGAGATTTATTTGTGCTTCTCTTCTTAATATACAAGTAAGTTACATATAACATGCTGCCTGCAGATAGGACACTATGTACAATCCGCTCAGCTCCTCCTGCTCTATAACATGCTGCCTGCTGATAGGACACTATGTACAATGTGCTCAGCTCCTCCTGCTCTATAACATGCTGCCTGCAGATAGGACACTGTACAATCTGCTCAGCTCCTCCGGCTCTATAACATGCTGCCTGCATATAGGACACTATATACAATCTGCTCAGCTCCTCCTGCTCTATAACATGCTGCCTGCAGATAGGACACTATGTACAATCCGCTAAGCTCCTCCTGCTCTATAACATGCTGCCTGCAGATAGGACACTATGTACAATGCTCTCAGCTCCTCCTGCTCTATAACATGCTGCCTGCAGATAGGACACTATGTACAATCCGCTCAGCTCCTCCTGCTATATAACATGCTAACTGCAGATAGGACACTATGTACAATCTGCTTAGCTCCTCCTGCTCTATAACGTGCTGCCTGCAGGTAGGACACTATGTACAATCTGCTCAGCTCCTCCTGCTCTATAACATGCGTTGGTTTTCCCTCCATCTAACCCCATATAGTGGCCTCCGTCCTCCAGTTCTGGGTTAAGAAACAAAATAAATTTTGCTAACTTACCAGGGCCTTCATCTCTCGCAGTCCTGCTTCTTCAGGATGATGGAGGTGGTGAGATGATGGAGGAGGGGAGTGGGGCCATCACCACCCTGCTTCCTGGGAGAAAGCAGGAAGGAGATGCCTCCACACTTCTCTGCTTATACAGTATGCAGAGACATGTGGAGGTAGCTGACCCCGCTTGGTCCCTGTTCTGCAGCACTGGTGAGTCAGGGTGGAGATCAGGAGGCGGGACAAGGAGCAGTGAGGGGCAGTCCGGGACATTCTCCCAACCGTCTGGAATGGCAGGACAGCACCCACAAAAATGGGACTGTCTGGCCGAAGCTACATACAGCTATGGATCTTTGCTCATCCCATTGGCATTCCAGAGCCCCCGAATCTGGGGCTCACTGAGAAGTTGTCAGGCAACGAGCAGCCAGCTACTGTGACAGTTGAGTTGAGGCTATACCCGTCCCGCAGGTCCAACCTTGCGGACAATGAAGGAGGGAAACGACCCTCATCACCTCATCACTTACAGAATTTTTCTCAACATCACTGGGGACAGGGCTGAGCTCACCGCACCCTGTAGCCGGTACTTCCTCTGCATGCATCTCCATCCAAGATGTCTGCAAGGACCCAACTTCTGGTGAGGCCTTGCCATGTGCTCCGCTCCTCGAGGCTAGGATACTCCTGCTTCCCGTACCTGCAGCGCTGCTGCAGCCATCACCTCGTCACACAGTCCTGAGGAACGCTGGTGAAACTCCAGATGTTACGATGCCAGGAATCACCACGACGAGACTTCCACAGCCTGGTACGCCAGCAGCTAAAACAAGGGTGAGCCGTACTTACAAGAGTCCTGTTGCTGCCAGAGGAAGAGGGAGTCTCACCATCAGTGTCCTCTGTCACAGACGTGGCTTCCTCGCATGCCACTGTGAGCCCCGGAGGGGTGTTTTGATTAGGGGGAAAGGGGGTTCGCCTAAGGCCTCCGATCAGCGAGGTATCTGAGGGTAAGGAGGTCATCTAAGGGCTTGAGCCCAAGATGGGGCTTCATCCGGCCTGGGTTTTGCCCCTCAACTGGAGGTTAGAGGGTGATTGCTGACCGCACCCTCAAGTTGCTTTGCTCAGCAAGTTGAGCCACGCTGAGCACTGCCACGCAGCACGTTTATGCAGAAGGTTGTGTGATTACAGATGCCATGACCAAGTTTGCTGAACCAGCGAGGAGCAATCTTTCCTGTTCAGCTGTCTCCAGTGAATGGGGAACCACACGTGCCATGTTTATACAATATACCCTCTGTTCCACCCCTAATCACCTACACCTCAGCTCTAATGTAAATAACCCCCTCCCATCATGTGACCCAGCTTGGTTATTGCCCCCGCCATGCGCCTGCGGCATTTCGCTGGGGTACATTCCATTGCTTACGTTCTCGTGAATAGAATCTAATTGAATTGTGACATAGAACTGTGGGTTTGCTATAAACATAAAAAGTTGAGCCCTTGTACATAAATGAATACAGATTTGTCAGGATGGACTCAGGAGGGAGCCCGCTGGGTCACACTGCTGGGTCACACTGCTGGGTCACACCCATGGATCACACCGCTGGGTCACACCCCGGGTCACACCGCTGGGTCAACCACCGCTGGTCCCACTGCTGGGTCACACCCCTGGGTCACACCCCTGGGTCACACTGCTGGGTCCACATGGCACCGCTGCGGTCACACCGCCGGGTCCACTGCTGGTCCAGCTGGTCACACCCCTGGTCCCGCTGGGTCCATTCGGTCACAGTCCCCACCCTGGGTCCACGCTGGACACCAGTGGGGTCACACCCCTGGATTGATCACACTGGCTGGTCACACCCCTGGTCACACCGCTGGTCACACACTGCTGGGTCACACTCTGTCCACCATGGGCCACCCTGGTCACCACCTGGGGTCACACCGCCGGGTCACACTCGATCACCTGTGGTCACACCCTGGGTCCACTATCAACTCTGGGTCAACCACCACCCCTGGGGTCACACTGCTGTGAGCTCACACATGCGGGGGCCCTTCACCGCCTGGGTCACACGCTGGTCACATGCTGTCAATGGTCACCACCCTGGACCGTGGTCAGGTGCACTGCTGGGTACCGCACACGCTGTCCCACCATGGTCCACCCTGGGGACAGCTCGTCCCTCCCTGGGCAGACACTCTGTCATCACCCCGGTCCCAAGTGCATGTCCGGGTCAAAGCCCCGAGCATCATCACAGAAGTCATTGTTCATCAATCAACAACTGGAAGGGCAAAGCTTAAAAGCAAATGAGCCGGGAGCTTGTGTGTGGGAATTGTCTCACCTGCCTCCTGGTCCTTTCTTCAGGGCCCACAATTTACTACTCGCAGGCCATTAGATGTGCCATGAGCAGAACATCTTACATCCAATGTTTCACTGTAGTGAGCCCCACAACAACAGACAAAAGAGAGACCCCAAGAGCTGCGTGTCCACCATTGACTATCACCCACAAGGAACCTCTCACTGCACAAGTCCTAGGCAATGTCTATGGAGGAAAGAGAAGATGTGCAGAACATTCTATTACCAGAGTGACAACTATCTGTGGGAGACACCGCAGTAACACAGAGCAGGTTACTATGCTCTTCGAGATTCAATGTATTCATTCAGGATTCCCTGGATGAGGAGAGAACATGTATGATGTCATGGGGCATCCCTCTGTGTTCTATGGATTGTATGAAGTCATCAATGCTCCACGGCTCCACCTCATGATGACCTCCTGCTTCCGGCCGAGTGGGGGGATGTCTCTGCTGTTACATTCTCACGAGGGAACACGCGCACATCAAGAAGGAGGGTATTAAAAATCAGAAAATATTCCAAGGAACTGTAAAGAAAATTTTGATAAATAATGTTTTATAGAGCAGGAGGGAGCCTGAGCAGATTGTACATAGTGTCCTATCTGCAGGCAGCATGGTTATGAGAGGAGGAGGAGCAGCATTGTAAATAGTGTCCTAACTGGCAGAGAAGCAGTTATAGAGCAGGAGGGCTGAGCAGATGTATGTATTGTCCTGTCTGCAGGCAGCATGTTATAGAGTCAGGAGGAGCTGAGCACATGTGTACATAGTGTCCTATGAGGCAGCACGTTATAGAGCAGGAGAGCTGGCAAGTGTACATAGTGTCCTACTGCAGGCAGCACGTTTATAGAGCAGGAGGAGATGAGCAGATTGTAAGAGTGTCCTAGCTGTCAGGCAGCATGTTTATAGAGCATGAGGAGCTGAGCAGATTGTAACATAGATGTCCTATTGCAGGACAGCAACGTTATAGAGCAGGGGGAGATGCGCGGGATTGAGCATGGTGTCCATCGGCAGGCAGGCACGTATAGGCAGGGGAGCTGAGCGGATTTACATAGTGTCCTATCTGCGAGGCAGCACTTCTCTGCTTGGCCTGAAGTGGTCGCTATAGAGCAGTCTAAAAATTCAGAAAGTGGTTATTATGTATCCAAAGCAAGTCTTTCTATAATTCAGCTGATAGATAGATAGATAGGAGATAGATAGATAGATAGGAGATAGATAGATAGATAGGAGATAGATAGATAGATAGATAGGAGATAGATAGATAGATAGATATGAGATAGAAAGATAGATAGATTGAAAGAACATTATATTGCTTTAGTGACTTTTAATTGTAATTGCAGTAATTTTGCAGCCTCTGTTTAGAGTTCATGACCTTCTATTTACAAACAATTGCAAAAGTTCAGAGCAGGATAGAAGTGAGTGGGAGCTACAGACAGTACAGAGAAGTGTCCCTTGTAACAGAATAGAAGAGCAGGGAGAGGGGGAGAGACAGGACAGAGAAGTGCCCCATGTAGCAGAATAGAAGAGAAGTGAGCGTGAGCTGCAGACAGGACAGAGAAGTGTCCCCCGTGTAGCGGGATAGAAGAGAAGTGTGTGGGAGCTGCAGGCAGGACAGAGAAGTGTCCCCGTGTAGCAGGATAGAAGAGAAGTGAGTGTGAGCTGCAGACAGGACAGAGAAGTGTCCCTGTGTAGCAGGATAGAAGAGAAGTGAGTGGGAGTTGGGTCCCCCCTCTTCGTTCTTCCGCTTCGTTGCGGCTTTGCTTTGGTCCCGGCCTAGTGTTTGCTGTAAGTCTGACCGTACCCAACCCTAAGAAACCCCTTCGATCCGGACTCTGGCCCACTCTACTTCCCCCCTCCCGTTCGTGTGTCTGTCCTCGCGTCGCCTGGCGGCACCATGGACCCCGTGGTTGGGGGGCGTTCCCCGGCTTGCATCGCCGTCGCCCTGGGTGTCGCGATCCGCGAATTCCGCCGGGGGACAGCAAGCCGCTCTCCTCAAGTGGCGGCATGAAAGGCGTTAATGGAGACTTGCTGCAGGCTTCCGATTCTTCCCATTGTTTTGTAGAGAGCCGCCAGTTTAGGAACTTTCTTAATGAAAACTCATTAGATTTTTGTAATCCGGGTCATTTATGGGGGGGGCCAGAAATGAAGGACGAGGGCATTCGCGCAGGGCGAGAAGGGGGGGCAGAAGAAGAAGGCGGAGAAAGGGGGGGGAAGAGGCAGGGAAGAAAGATGAGTAGGGGGGGGGGAGGGGGGGGAAAGAGAGGGGACGAGAGGCCCGAGAGGAGGAGGAGCGAAGGAAGGAGAAGAGCAGAGGGGGGGAGGGGGCAAAGATAGAGGAGGGGAAGGGAGGGACATCGGGATGCCCCGCCAGCCCGGGGATTCCCGCCTTGGGGGGTGGGTGAAACATTTCAGCAGGATTTTCGGAGGGACTCCCGGAACGTGCACCGGGGACACCATCCATGGCAATTTGCTTTGTGTCACTTTGCCGGAACGAATGGCAGAGGTCCCTGTGTTGGTTTTAATGAAATCGCTTCCCCGGAATCATACGCCATGGTCACTCAAGGTTTAGTATGGATTCCGAAAGAGGATCAGGACCAAGAGCCAAGAAAAAAAAAAAAAATTAAAAAACTATCGGCGCGCTTTACTCCGTGTAGAGAGAGATCCGGAATCACAACAGAAGATTCATAGTTTATGGAAAAATTGGGGAGTTTTGGGTGCTGTGTAAAGGAGGGTCAGAGGGCGGACAAAACCCACCGCAACACTGTTGTTACAATAATATAATAAAGATAGTGAGGAGGAGATAGTCAAATAAGCAGAAGATCGAATGGGAGAGATGGATATAATAAATAAATATAGGGATATGAGAGGGAAAGATGGAAGACCAGGGATAGAAGAGGCGAAATTGAATTGATAGATAGATGGAAGATAGAGAAAGATAATTAGAAATAGATAAAAGGCAGAAGAGTTTAAAATAGATAGATAGATAGATAGGAGATAGATAGATAGATAGGAGATAGATCGTAGAGAGGAGGATAGCTAGATAGATAGGAGCTAGAATAGATAGATAGATAGGAGATAGATAGGTAGATAGATATGAGATAGAAAGTAGAAGATTGAAAGACATTATATTTGCTTAGTGACTGTTTAATTGTTCCTTGCAGTAATTGCCGGCTCTTTTAGAGTGCATATCCTTATTTACAAACCATTGCAAAAAGTCAGAGCCGGAGTAGAAGTGAGTGGAGCTACAGAGAGACAGGAGAAGTTGTCCCTTGAACAAATAGAACGACAGGAGAGGGGGAGACAGGACGATGAAGTGCCCCATGTTACAGAATAGATAGAACGTGGGTGTGTCGGAAAGGACAAGAAGTGGCCCACGCTAGCGGGATAAGTGTGAAGACAAGTGTGTGGAGCGTCAGGCAGGACACGAGGAAGTGTCCCCGTTGTAGCCAATCGAAGAGAAGTGGTGTGAGCTGCCAGACAGGACAGAGAATGTCCCTTGTAGAGGATTAGAAGAGAAGTGAGTGGGAGCTGCAACAGGACAGAGAAGTGCCCCATAGTGCGGATAGAAGAGAAGTAGTGGGAGCGGCAGACAGGACAGGGAAGTGCCCATGTAGCAGGATAAAAGAGAAATAGTAGGGGAGAGACACAGACACATGACAGTGTCCCTGTGTCAGCAGGATAGAAGAGATAAGCTGAGATGAACCTGCAGACAGACAGAGATGTCCCATGTAGTAGGATCAGAAGAGAAGTGAGTGGGAAAAATCTGCAAGACAGGCCGAGAGATGTTCCCGTGTGTACCGATAGAAAGAAGGTGAGTGGAGCTGCAGACAGGACAGAGAAGTGTCCCATTAGCAGGATAGAAGAGAAGTTGAGGGGAGCGCAGACACGACAGAGAAGTGTCCCCATGTATAGATAGCAGAAGTGAGTGTGGGAACTGCAAAAAGACAAGAGGAAGTGTCCCTTTTAGCAAGATGAGATTAGAAGAGAAGTTGAGTGGAGCCTGCAACGGACAGAGAAAGTGCCCCCAGTGTTTAGCGATAGAAGAGATGAGTGGTGAGAGCTGCAAGACAGAGAGTGTCTCCTGTGTAAGCAGGATAGAAGAGAAGTGTGTGGGAGCTGCAGACAGGACAGAGAAGTGTCCCATGTAGCAGGATAGAAGAGAAGTGTGTGGTAGCTGCAGACAGGACAGAGAAGTGTCCCATGTAGCAGAAGAGAAGTGAGTGGGAGCTGCAGACAGGACAGAGAAGTGTCCCTGTGTAGCAGGATGACCCCACTGGTATCTGAGGGGAATACTGGCCAGAATTACAGGGGTGCAGCAGAAGACCAGCACTGGGGGATCCCCTCTAGGAGAAGCCACTGCTGAGGAGATCACTGGGTGCTGGGTGTCACACACCTGGGTGCTGCTGTGAGGGTCATTCTCATGCTGGGGTGCGGGAGAGAAGCTGAGAGGAGCTTGTAGCAGGATCACATGTACGACCCCGAATCTAACATTGCACCTAAACTGTGTCTAAAGTAAAGTGATTAATAAGAGGCTGGAACTCGGCTCATCACAGATGGTTCTAACTTCTCAACTTTGATACATCTGGATTAGATGTAGATATAATTTGATAAATGATATATGCAGATAGACCGTAGATATTCATACCCATGTCTAGGTCTGGTGCTTGGAGGTCCCGGTTGCTGCTCGTCTGAATGCGTAGTGTTTTGATAGTTTTGCCTACATTGTTTCCCTTTTTCCGGCTTTTAGCTTAGTGTTTAACTGTTCCGCTCTTCTCCTTTTTGAGACCTTCGTTCGTTGTTGTGGTGATGCCACGTTTGGCTTCCCTAGGTTTCTGGTTTCATTTACTTTTTCTTAAAGTAGTGTTTTTTGCGTTTTTTTTCTGTGTACACCCTGGTGTGCTGTCTTTTAGTCTTGGTGTAGATTTTACCTCTCTCTTTTTCGAGTTGGTGGTGATATAAGAGTAGTGTGTTATCGCTGGAGGTGGCGTGTTCCTTGGTTTTCCTTGCCGGGGGCGTGTGTGGTTGGGGAATCAGCTTTGGGCTGGTTGCGCGTTGTGGTTGGGTTTTGTATTGCGGTTGCGTTAGATTCGGTCTGCTGTCCTGGATATGAGTACGTGGCTGTGGGAGTTTCTTCGGTCGTGTTCCTTCGTCTTGTTTATTTTCTTTTTATTTGTTTGTTGGGTCCCGTTTGCGCGGTTCTCTGTCTGCGAGCGTGACCCTTTTCCTAGTCCTGCTCAGGGTCATGGAAGCCCCGTAGCTGACTATGCTCGCTTCCCTGTGTTCGCGCTTACCTTTGTTTGTCGGTTATTGCTGTTTTGTCATGTTTTTTGGTGCTTTCGCGTTTTGCTCGAGTGTCCTTGTGGTTGCCTCCTCGCGGTGGGATGTTTGTTTGTTCTTTTTTGAGATGCTGGTCGGTATGTTGGGCCCGGGATGTGGTTTTCGTTTGGCTCGTTAGATTGGTTCTTCGTAGAACACTTGTTCTGCGATTTATTTCTTTTTTACCCGATGTTCTTCTTGTCCGGCTTTCTGAGATCTTTTGGTGCCAAGGGTGTCTGGTTATTCTTGGTTTCTTCTTGATTGGGTCTCCTAATGTATCTGTCGTTTTGGTGTCCATTCGCTCCTGTTCGGTTCGAGGGGTACGTGTACTTGGGATTGTCTTTTTCTTTGTCTGTGTGGGTGGGAAGGGGTTTAGATTTCTCTATCCGGTCGTTAGAATTTAAGAGAGTGCTCTCCAGAAAGGATCCCGGACTCTCTTGAACATGTACATAGAGCCGCCATAACAACCCTCGGCGGCGAAGAGTTGTTCTATAGTCTCACTGCTGCCGACAGTAAAGATGTGGCTTATCGAGGTGTAGCGGAGCGGCCCTCTCTTCACCTAACACAACAGAGGACAGTGGAAATTTATATAGGGTTCAACTCTGCCACTTTTGTCGGGTTTTCCCGGAATATTCTATTTTGCCTCAAATTGCCTCCGTATTTTTGGCGCACGTGCGATCGGATTGTGGCCAATCGGCGCCGGTTTCATGCGACACAACGAGGGGGGACGGGCCATCAGAAATCGACGGACTTCGGACAACCGCAGTCAGAATTAAAAAAGGAAATGTGTTGAAGTACAAGGCACTTGACAGACCGGGGAAGAGAAGGGAGCTCCGGCGGACCTGCAGGGCCAGAGAGCAAAACACTGCAGGTATTGCGCACGACCTAGTGAATCAGCCGGACCCGATATCTGTAGGACAACACGCCGTGTGATTGCCCCACAGCTGAGCCCCATAAAGTCAATTCCCAACTCGAAGATCTGCTAGCTGGGACCAACTCAATGAACTGGAGTCCATATATTACTAAGGCTCATTAGGTTTTAAGGCAATGTAACCTGATATATCGAGGGACTTCCTCCGAGCCGAACTATCTTTTCGTAACAAACAAATTATAGAACCTGCCAAGAGATCCTCTTCATTCTGATTGGGCATGCCAGGGACCAGAGTAATGGTGGTTCTACTTTAGTCTTCTACAGGAAAGATAGGTTTGCGTTATCTAATTATAGGACGATCACGTTCTCATGACCGGTGGAGGATCCAGAGTTGGTTCACTTACCACCAATGCTTAACCCGAGAGATTAAGTTTGGGAAACTCATGGACTTTCGTTACTCTTCTATGGTTTTTGAACAAGGTGCTGTCGAACCCCCTAAGCCATGACCCTAACGGCCCACTATGCCCCTATTCGTAGCGTGACGATAATCCATGAAGGTCTCTCATTAGTTGGAATGGGTATGGTAATAAAAAGGTTATTGCATCTCCCCAGACCATATGACTTGTCGGACCCGCGATTAAGAAGCTGGGGTAATGAAGAGGAAGAGAATTTGAGGCTCTTAGACTAAGGAATCCATCCTTCAAGTCAGTTTGGATCAAAATGAGTGCTGGGCTGCCGAAGAGGAGAAATATTATAAGGAGAAAGAGAGATAATAGATGTGGGGCCATTTGGTGAAAATGCTTGATTTCCAAGAGTAGTGGATCTCCCCAAACCAACTGACTTGTCGGGCCCCCCGCATAGGTACATGGGGTAATGGAAGAGGATGAGAATTAGGATTCTTAGATAAGGAATCTCCTCCAGGGTCAGTTCGGATCATAAATGAGTGGGGCTGACGAAGATGATAATTATTATTATAGGGAAGAGAGATACTAGATGTGGGGCCCTTCTCCGATGAGTAATTGTGAGTGCGGCACGTTGGTATCCACCTTAATGGCCGCAGAGTCAAAGGCCGACACAGGAGACTACGAAAGGAGCCACTTATCACGGGAAAATCCTTCCATTTCACATCTGCAGTATAATGGAAGCGACGCAAAAAAGAATAAAAGAGAAAATTAGCGGCTGATTAAAATACACAATAGACGCCATTGTGCCGCGCCCGCCTGTCCCCGCGCCCAATCGGCCGGCACCTCTTTCTTCCATTAAATGCCATTATAACCTGAACAGATGATTTCATCCAAGAGATATCATATTACAAGGAGAAAATCCTATAAATCAACATGGATGGCGAAGATCAAATTAAATTTCATGAGAGGCGAGAGCCGGGGGGCAGGGAGGGGGGGGCTCGAAATTTTGAGGGTTAAGTTCTTCAGAAATGTCTTAGATGGATTCAATGTGTCTCTAATGTGTATCAAAAGCTCACATGACCCATGTGTGGAATAAAGAAAATAACATTTTTAGAATAAGTAAAAGAAGGAGGAGAAAAGGCTTCTATTGTCGTGTAAACTTCCAACCTAATAGTGAGACTTAACAGGGGATGTCCACCACTGCAACTTACTGGAGCGCCTGCTGGGATCTAATCTGTCAGAATAACTGCGCTTCTGTGAAAGGAGCTGTGTGACCCCGGGCCCATTTTTTTACATTACAGGCCTTGCTTGGCGACAACAAAAAAGCTCTGAACAAACCCATGATTCCATATTTTTGTGCCACCAAAAGTTGCTCAAGGGACTCTTTTTCACGCCTCCCGCCTCTTCAAGAAAGGCAAAACAGACGCAAACTCCGTGATCTAAACATTTGCACGCAGATAGGACACTATGTACAATCTGCCAGGTCCTCCTGCCTCTATAACATGCTGCCTGCCAGACAGGACACTATGTACAATGTGACTCAACTCCTCGTCTCTATAACATGCTGCTGCGAAGATAGGACACTTGTAAATGTGCTATACCTCCTGTCTATAAATGCTGCCTGCAGATAGGACCACTATGTACAATCTCAGGCTCTCTGCTATCTTACATGTTCCTGAGGTAGGGACACTATGTACAACTGTCAGCTCCTCTGCTCTCATGCATTGCTGCAGCAGTAGGACACTATGTACAATTCGCTCAGCTCCCCACCTGCTCTATAATGATCTGCCTGCAGATAGGACATATGTAAAATGCTCCAGCTCTCCTGCTCTATAAACATGCTCTGCAGATTAGGAGAATATGTGATAATCCTCTGTCGCCTCCTGTACTATAACATGCTACATGCAGACCAGGACACTATTTGACAATCTGCTCAGCTCCGTCGTCTATAACATGCTTCCTGCAGAGAGGACACTATGACAATCATGCCAGCTCCTCCTGTTCTGTAACATGCGCCTGAGATAGGACACTATGTACAATGATTGATCAGTGCCTCCTGCTCTATAAATATACTGCCTGCAGATAGGACACCAATATACAATCTGCTCAGCTCCTCATGCTCTATAACATGCTGCTGCAGAGGACACATGTACAATTCCGCTCAGCTCTTCTGCTCTGTAAAACATGTGCCTGCGATAGGACATATTGTACACCCTCTCGCTTCAGCTCCTCCTTGCTCTATAAACATTGCTTGCTGCATGATGGGACATAGTTACAAATCTGCTCCGAGCTCCCTGCTCAAACATTTGCTGCTGCGATAGGACTAGTACAATCTGCTCAACTCCTCCTGCCTCATAAAAATGTACCATGCAGATTAGGACACTATGTACAAGTCACTACACTACATATTACATGATAGGTTCCCTTATAAAATGCTAGTAAAGCGGGCAGACGTCAAACTTTGCGTACAATGATTGAAGACAAAATAGGCTCCGTCCATCGGGTCTCGAGCTCGCACCCCTGCATGAACATGCCGCCCTCAGAATCTCACAGCTAGAGCCCAGATTGCCGTCAACCTCTTCGGAGCTCCCCTAAGTGGTTACTTGCAGAAAGAGAGAAATAGTTCCTGTTTGCGCAGGATTGAAGCTCTGTATCAGAAATGATTCAAGAACAAACATTGATCTCTGTGTCTGCGTTACAAACTGCTTAATTTTTGGACATTTGAGAGAGACCTGAGTCACATTGATATCACATTTTACGCAGAAATATTCCATTTATTTAATTTTTACGCTGAAAAACCGAATCAATTTTTACAGGAAAAAAAAAAACGCCATTGTAATCAATCTGACAATGTTCACTATTCTCTTCAGATTAATAAAGGGCAGTGGCTGCGCGGGCTCCTTCAATCACGGCGCGAAGTCTGAATATGGCGCTTCTACGGCTGGCTATATTACTACTGCGTTCATTGTATTATTTGGAATCTCATTATTAATTCTCTCTATTACAATAAAGGGCGTGGCAAACATAAACACAAAAAGAAAAAGAGAGAGGGATCCCGGGGGAGACAAAAAGCCGCTCATGATTTCACACCGTCCACCCGGTTTTGATAATGTCATTAACACAATGAAACATTTGTTACAAGTGCACCCTATTCAATACACATCAAGGCGGGTGCCGCGCCGGAGCGATGGCAGACGCCAAAAAGTTGGGGAAATTTATGGAAGTATCAGTCGGACTCTACACTGCTGTTGTCAGTTTTTTGTTAAAAAAAAAAAAATCCAAAAAATAGATTATTTTTATGAATGATGTAAGTAATTAATTTTTCAATAATTAAAGTCCTTAATTAATGTGCAACCTGTCCATGGCTGTGATTCAGATTTCAGCGTACGACTCTGATGAAATCGGCCCCACAGGTGGTCATTACTAAGGGCCACGATTCGGTTTTCCCGAGTGTTACCCGAATATTTCCGATTGCGCCGATGTCCCTGAATTGCCCGGATTTTGGCGCAGGCGATCGGATTGGGCGCATCGCGTCTGCTGCACGCACGAGACGGAAACGGGGGCGTCGTGCCGAAAAAAGCCCGACGGATTCGGAGAAAACCCGCCGCATAAAAAAAAACAAAATCTTTGCGAGCTGCACTTACCTTCACCAACCCGGGTCGGTGAACTCAAGTGCGTTCTGATGCTTTTCAGCGCAGTAGCCCACTGGTGGACGGCAGAGGAACTACCTTAGGAATCACGGCCGGACCCGAATCACCGCAGAGAACGCGCACTGGATCACAATGACCAGAAGTAAATCTGCCCCAAAATCTTATTTTTAGATTGATTTTATTTGACCGTAGAGGGGCGCTATAGAGTCAGCATAAAGTGAAACTATGGACAACACTAATAAACAATAAATCATAATAATAATAAATAAATCCTTCCCTTAGGGACATCAACAAATGGAAGGTCCATGCGCAAAGATTAACCTTTAAAACGAGCGCTGAGTTCAGCATGAAATGGGCTACGTAACACCCCAGGCCTTTCAGCTATTAGAATTTTTAAAAGTGAAGGGAAGGAGGGCAATGTATAACGGTATAAGAAGACTCCACAGACACAGTGGGGAGATTTATTACCCGGTCCATTCGCGATTCAGCGAGCGTCTATGTCTGGATTCGGTCGTCCGGGAATAACGGGATTTATAAGGTAGTGCTCTCGCCGTCCACCAGGTGCGCTGCTGCGCTGAAACAGCATCGGAGTTCGCGCTGGAGTTACGAGCCGGGTGAGTGAAGGTAAGTGCAAGCTCCGCGAACATTTTTTAAAGATAGCGGGCGCAGTTTTCCGAATCGTCTGTTTTCGTTTCGGCTACGCCCCACGATTCCGTCGCGTGCATTGCCGGCGCCGTATGCGCCAAATCCTCGGATCGCGTGCGCAAACATCCACGGAGGCAATTGGAGCATGGAATTGGAAATATTGCAGGTAACACGTCGGGAAAACACGAATCGGGCCCTAGTAAATGACCCCCAGAGCTGGATCTATGAGGTAAGTGTCCCGGTTATCATCCTGATATGTGGTAGATTTTCTCTAAATCAGAAAAATTTCTACCATTCTTTGCTTGACCTGAAGTGGTCGCTATGGAGTAAATTAAGTAATTAAAAAAAAAAAAAAAAAAAAGGACACCAATTAGCACTCTTTACTTTATGCACATCACCAAAGGAAGTACCTATTAAGGATCCTTTTGAAAAAGGAAATCGTCTACCATTGTTAATTTTCTCCACTTGGAGCTGTGCAGTGGTCGCTATGGAGCAACTTAATTTAAGAAAAATGACAACCAGTATACCGCCTTTGAATTTGGACATCACAGAGGGAGGTTCTCTATTAAGGATCCCATTGAAAAAAGAAAATTTCTACCATGTAATTCTAGGCTTGGCCTGAAGTGGTCGCTATGGAGTAAATTAAAGAATTTGAGAAAAAGGATAATTAATACAACTCTTTTACGTATGGACATCACAGAGGAAAGTCCCTCTATTAAGGACCAATGTTGAAAAGGAAAACTTCTACCATGTAATTCTCTGCTTGGCCTGAAGTGGTCGCTATGGAGCAACTTAAATTTGAGAAAAATGACAACCAATATACCGCCTTTGCTATAGGACATTACAAAGGGAGGTTCTCTATTAAGGATCCCATTGAAAAAAGAAAATTTCTACCGTGTAATTCTCCACTTGGCCTGAAGTGGTCACTATGGAGCAAACGTAAATTTAAAAAAACGGACAACCAATACAACTCCTTTACTGGACATCACAGAGGGAGGTCCTCTACTAAGGATCCCTTTAAAAGAGTAAAACTTCTACTATGTAATTCTCTGCTTGGCCTGAAGTGGTCGCTATAGAGCAGTCTAAAAATTCAGAAAGTGGTTATTATGTATCCAAAGCAAGTCTTTCTATAATTCAGCTACAAAAAGAATAATAAAAAAAAAAAATTAAAAGCAATTCCATCCGTACGCAGGTTTTCCTACTTCATGCAGCATAGACAATCCCCCCCATACAATGGAGACCTATAAGTGCAGTAGAAGAAGCAGAGCGCAGAGAATAATTTGGCGCATGGTCTCCATGACAGCGGGGGGAAGGCTTATCCCGGCCGCACGCTTTGTACGTGGAGGCGGCGCCACCCGGTGACAGCAGCCGCTCTCCGTCAGGTTGCGGCTATGAAAGGAGTTAATGGAGACTTGAGCAGCTCCTATTCTTCCCATTGTTTGTAGAAGCCGCCGATAGAACTTTCTTTAATGAAACAACTAATTAGATTTTTGTAATCCGGTCATTATTTTTGTTCCTTAGGTGACATTTCAGCCGGATTTTCTCGGAGGCTCCTGCGGCACGCGCACCGGGACACCCTCCCATGGCAATTTGCTTTGTGTCACTTTGCCGGAATGGCAGGTCCCTGTGTTGGTTTTAATGAAATCGCTTCCCCGGAATAATACCGCCGTGTCACTCAAGGTTTTATTATGGATTCCGGAGAGGATCAGGACCAAGAGCCATAGAAAAAATAAAAAAATTAAAAACTATCGGGCGCTATCAGTGTTAGAGAGAAGATCACCGGAATCACAAACAGATCATTAGTTTATGGAAAAATTGGAGTTTTGTTGCTGTGTAAAGGAGAAGGAAGACAAAACCCACCGCAACACTGTACACTAATATACATAAAGATAGTGAGAGAGAGATAGTAAATAAGCAGATAGATAGATGGAGAGATGGATATAATAAATAAATATAGGGATATGAGAGAAAGATGGAAGACAGGGATAGAAGAGGTCAATAATTGAATTGATAGATAGATTGAGAGATAGAGAAGATAGATTAGAAATAGATAAAAGGCAGAAAGTTAAAATAGATAGATAGATAGATAGGAGATAGATAGATAGATAGGAGATAGATAGATAGATAGGAGATAGATAGATACGATAGATAGATAGATAGTAGGATAGATAGATAGATAGAAGAGATGAGATAGAAAGATAGATAGATTGAAAGAAATTATATTGCTTTAGTGACTTTTAATTGTAATTGCAGTAATTTGCAGCTCTGTTAGAGTTCATGACCTTCTATTAAAACATTGCAAAAGTCGGCAGTGAAGTGAGGTGGAGCTCAGACAGTACGAGAAGTGTCCCTGTAACAGAATAGAAGAGAGGGAGAGGGGGAGAGACGGACAGAGACAGTGCAAAGGTAGCAGAATAGAAGAGAAGTGAGCGTGAGCTGCAGACAGGACGAAGTGTCCCCCGTGTAGCGGGATAGAGAGAAGTGTGTGGGAGCTGCAGGCAGGACAGAGAAGGGTCCCCGTGTAGCAGGATAGAAGGAAGTGAGTGTGAGATGCCAGACAGGACAGAGAAGTGTCCCTGTTGAGCAGGATAGAAGAGAAGTGAGTGGGAGCTGCAAACAGGACAGAGAAGTGCCCCATGTAGCAGGATAGAAGAGAAGTGAGTGGGAGCTGCAGACCAGGACAGGGAAGTGTCCCATGTAGCAGGATAAAAGAGAAATAAGTAGGGGAGAGACAGAACATAGAAGTGTCCCTGTGTAGCAGGATAGAAGAGAAGTGAGTGGAGCTGCAGACAGGACAGAGAAGTGTCCCCATGTAGTAGGATAGAGAGAAGTGAGTGGGGGATGCAAACAGGACAAGAGAAGTGTCCCGTGTGTAGCAGGATAGAGAGAGTGAAGTGGTGCAGACAGGACAGAGAAGTGTCCCCCTGTGAGCAGGATGAGAGAAGTGAGTGGGAGTGCAGACAGGACAGAGAAGTGTCCCCATGTAGTAGGATAGAAGAGAGTGGTGGGAAACTGCACACAGGACAGAGAAGTGTCCCGTGTAGCAGGATAGAGAGAAGTGGGTGGCGTGCAGACCGGACAGACGGAAGTGCCCCATGTAGCAGGGATAGAAAGTAATAGCGAGAGTGAGTGGAGCTGCAGACAGACAGAGAAGTGTCCCTGTGTGAGCAGGATAGAGAGAAGTGTGTGGGAGCTGCAGACCAGGCACGAAGTGTCCCATGTCATGTAGAAGGATCAGAGAAGTAGTGTGTGGGAGCTGCAGACAGGACAGAGAGTGTCCCATGTAGCAGGATAGAAGAGAAGTGTGTGGTAGCTGCAGACAGGACAGAGAAGTGTCCCATTGAGCAGAAGAGAAGTGAGTGGGAGCTGCAGACAGGACAGAGCGAAGGGTCCCTGTGTAGCAGCGATGACCCACTGGTATCTGAGGGGATAACTGGCCAGAATTACAGGGGTGCGCAGAAGACCAGCATGGGGGATCCCCTCTAGGAGAAGCCACTGCTGAGGAGATCAATGGGTGCATGGGTTGTCAACACTGGGTGATGCTGTGAGGGTTCATTCTCCGANNNNATGCTGGGGTGTGGGAGAGAAGCAGAGAGGAGCTTGTAGGAGGATCATATGTAAGACCCCGAATCTAACAATGCGCCTTAACTGCACCTAAAGTAAAGTGATTAATAAGAGGCAGGAAATCAACTCCTCACAGATGGTTGTAGCTTCTCAACTTTGATACATCTGGATTAAATGTAGATATAATTTGATAAATGATATATGCAGATAGACCGTAGATAACTATTTTAGGGCACTGTGGGAGAATTGTCTACCTATAGATGGAGTTCCACCAAACGATTAATGAAAGACTTTTCCAGTAATCCCGGCTTTGTGCATAGTCCATTGTCCATCCGTGGTCCCTGTACATCCATCATATTGTTGCCGTCCCCTTCATCCGCGTCCAATCATCCAGTATCGTCCCCCCCCCCCTTTGTTTGTTTTCCGGCACATTTTATGGCTCCTCTCTCCGCTCATAGCTGATGTTTGCTCAATTCACTGAAAACAAATGTAAATCCCTTTTTAATTATCTTTATTTCATACCTGGTGCGGAATCACTCGGCTTTTATTATCTAGAAGATTCTGTGGAGAGGCTTCTTTTGACAAAACAATATTTTACTAGTAAGTAGCTGTGTAATAGCCGGGGATAATGATGAGGATTTATGGTTGGCCAGATCCTAGCGGGAGATCTTGACGACGCACTTAATTTATTTAATGTTCTGTTTGAATCAAAAACATAAAAATTGGAAAAACAAAAATAACAATGGACGGGCAGAGAATATCCCGCCGGTTCATCAAAGCCGCTCTATCCCTCCTGACTTCCAAATCTGACCATAAATCTGACCTTAAGGTCTCCCTTTGGTGGACAGCTTTCTCTCTTGACGTAAATGGAGGGTAACCAGACTAACGGGAGAACCCTTCTTGGTCCAGGCAGGTCAGGATGGGGATAGGACTTATTCTTCTCCAAGTCTCTGCTCTACTTTTCACTCTAAGGTGGGTCAGAGGTGTCAATGGTCACATGGCTGCTCCGGCCCAATCAGAAACTTTAGCAGTCACAGTATAAACTGGAGATTGGCTGTGGCAGTCACATGACTGGAGAGCTCAACAAATGAATGTGCTCTCTGGTTTTCTCCCTTCAACTTCCATAAAGAGATCTGGACCCTGTAACATACCACCAGGTCACTATCCAAGGAGAATTTGATATTTAGTGGTTGGAGACCAGAACTGGTTTGGGCCATTCCTGATTCATCTTCTGTGCCCTCCGAGGGTGACACAAGGTGACACTAAAAATTTGAGTGCAGTTCCTTTCAACAGGCAGAGATGGAGACACCAGCAGATGCTCAACGTTATAGTAAAGAACCTCTTTGCTCAGGCACCTTATCATGGTGGAAGGTTCCTTAATGTAATCTATTATGCTAGGAATTTGGTTGAGCTGACTTGCCCAAGAGGTAAGGACTGGTGGATACCGGCATGAAAAATGCATTAGTTGCATGATTGTACACCAGGTGGTCATTAGTTCAATGGTTGACCAACCATGAAGAACTTCCTATGGTCACCTTTAGCGTTTACGAGCAATGACTTGGATTGTCTTCAGGATATGATCTCACGTAGACATCTTATAGCTCCGAACAACCACCACGTCCTGTGATGCAGTAATTTGTCACCCAGTATCTACACATTTGGGAAGGAAAAATAGAAAAGAAGAAAGATTTTTTTGGTCAGAAACAACATATTACACCAAATTATCGAGACAATCTCCTGAAAAAAAACCCAGGGAACAACAGGGTGGCCTATACTAAGTTACTAGAGGAAATTTTGGGGGCCCCAAATTCTAACTCAAGCCATGAATCCCATTTTCAGCTCACATTGGCGTACCAGAGGATCTTCTAGTGGACCCAAACTGTAACCTACGTCATGGCTGCCATTTGTAACTGACTTTGAAGTAACTTTGGATCATCCAATGGATGAAATCTCTGACTCGAGCCATAAATCCCATTTTTAGCTGACTTTGGAGTACCAGATGATCTTCTAGTAGACCCAAACTGTAACCTACGTGAAGGCTCCCATTTGAAGCTGAATTTGTAGTACCTTTGGATCATCCAGTGGATACCGATAATAACTGATTGGACCCATGTCCCGACTTAAGCCAAATATGACAGTTTTCAGAGAACTTTGGAGCACCAGAAGATCTTCCAGAAGAATAAAGTCTTCGATCTCACTTATAGCTGAGTTTGGAGTACCAGAGGATCCTTCAGTGGACCCAAGTCCTGATAGGAGGGGGTAACAGGTCTGATTCCAGTTTTTTATTGAAGTCCAATTTTACGACCATCAGGGTTGATAGTGGACAGACGCTAGAAACCAAAATACAACCCTCAGTAGTGCTGCTTTACGTAACAACAAATCCAATGCTTCATTGACCCTGGTGGAAAGTAACTGGTTCCATGGTCATCTGCATAAGGAAGGAATCTCCTGGAGATCATCTAGTCCTCTAAACAATTCAATAAAATTCAAGTGAGAGAATGTGGACATCATATGTTTGTATAGACCAAGGATAGATCCCCCCTAGTAGGTCAGAGTAACCCCCACCCTGCATGTATTGGAAAGGACATCTCCATCCATAGATTATTCCCCATGCTCAATGACTGTTCATGGCTTTGTAGAATTAAAGGTAACATCCTTGGGGGATTATAATTATACCTCAATGTGAACGTGACTCATATGGCAGATCAAAAGACTCCAAATTGAATGTGAACATGATTCATCTGTGAATTTATAGACCTGATCTCATCTAGAGGCATGAACGACGTGAGGATCTTGATGATGGAAGAGGATCCTAAAAGGTTGTCCTAATTACATCTAATTATGGCAAATTAAAACTTTAGCTCCATAGCACGATTATCCTTCAGTAAAGGTCAGTGTCAGTGAGACATTGGGATTTCCGTTATTTCAAGAATTTGTAGAACCCCCAACATCAAGGACGTGGGAATATGGAGAGGAGATGACTAAGGACCTCTCTATGTTCTAGTGGTAAAGGGTTGTTCTATCCAATAATCTCGGCTCAGGATGACCTCAAGTATCTATAGAATGCTGGTTAAGCCAAGCCTAAGGTCCGTATGCACCACCAGTGGTATTACTGATAGCCAGAGAGTCCCAGAACTTGGTTCTACTTGATCCCAAACTGATAGTGACCTCCAAAGTAATACTAGTTCAGAAGCTGTAACTGCAGATTTCCATAGAAGTGAATATAGATTCCAACCACCACACAGAGCACGGAGATATCTTGGTACCTTCTGAAGATTGGACATTGAGGATTTACAGGGTATCCACCTATATAAGTGGTGGCGAACCTATGGCAAGGGTGCCAAAGGTGGCACTCTGAGCCCTTTCTGTGGGCACCCAGGCCTTCACCCCAACACAGGGCTTTCTCCTGTGGTCCAATACAGCCATGCTGTGCCATGCTCAGGGCTATTTTAAAGCCACATCCTTGGCTGCCAGGACTACAGGAGGAGCGAGAAGGTGCGGATAGAGATGGATTGTCATATGAGCTCCTGCTCTGGATCTCCTGATTCTTCCTCTTCAGGAGATCCTGGAGGGAAACTACAATCCAAATTTCTCAATCATCTTTCTATTGTATTGGTGTCCTCAAGGTTTTGGTTGTAGCTTGGGCACTCCAAAAGGTTCTCCATCACTGACCTATACAGTAGGTGACAATAGACACATAGGGGCAGATTTACTTACCCGGCCCATTCACGATCCAGCGGCGCGTTCTCTGAACAGGATTCGGGTCCGGACGGGATTTATGAAGGTAGTTCCTCCGCCATCCACCAGGTGGCGCTGCTGCGCTGAAAAGCATCGGAAAGCGCCGGAATGCACCGAGCTGGGCCAGGTGAAGGTAAGCGCTTCCCAAGCGACACTTTTTCGGTTATTAAATGCGGCGGTTTTTCCGAATCCGTCGGGTTTTTGTTCGGCCACGCCCCCCGATTTCCGTCGCGTGCATGCCAGCGCCGATGCGCCACAATCCGATCGCGTGCGCCAAAATCCCGGGGCAATTCAGGTACAATCGGCGCAAATCGGAAATATTCGGGTAACACGTCGGGAAAAAGCGAATTGGGCCCTTAGTAAATGACCCCCATAAAGCTATTTTGTATATTTGTTCCCATGGAGCATTGCCCTAGTGCATTGCATCTACTGAAATATCTGGATAGGTCCTGTGGAGACAGATACATTTCCTTCTGGTTCTCCGAAGGTTCCAGCTTCTTCGTATTGAGCCGTCACGTTAACATTTTCTTTTCAGCGAATCTTCTGCATCAACTCCATTTTTAATTGAGTTTGTTTTACAGACTTCTGTGTGATCTCATTCCTGCTGCATCAGACATTACACACATTCGGATCTAATTGGATTGTACCTGAGGGATTAGCCTCTAGATGGGAAATCATGGACGCATTCTGGACCATGCTTGACTGGTTCCTCCGATGCTTGATGTGTTTGTATTGGGTAATTCTAAATTTTCTTGGTAACCTTTTCTACAAATGTTTGAAGTTTTATAAATATTAAGGTAAGAAAATATCAGCCAATCTTTCAATTGAAGGACAATGAGATCTGTGGGGTCGTCAGGTCGAGATTCAGGGGTGGTTCCAACTCTCATTGACCATTGGTCACTCTGTTGATGCCACTTTATTCAATATCTCTGGTACAGCACTCTAAAATTCCCAGCAGTCCTAGAGACATTGTAAAGAGTGGCAAGAAGCTTCACCGGCCACCCCAGCACTTGGGGAGAACAGAACCTTCCTTCTTGTGATTAGTAGGGGTCTCAGAATTTGAACTCCGACAGATCATATCATGTGAGTAATAGGGGATAACAATAAAACTTTGAACAACCCTGTCACGGAAGCGCCCGGGATCCTTGTCGCGGATCGCGGGCACACCTGTGCCCCTCTCGGTGGCCTGGTCCCTGCTGCTACTGCCGCTGCCCGGCTTCCAGGCCTATACTCACCACTCCGCGCTCCTGCTCCGGTCCCGACTAGGCCGTGCGAGTACCCGCTCTCTAGGGCGCACCCGTGCCGGCTCTTTAAGACTTTAAGGGCCAGCATCCTCCTGATTGGACTGGCTAATCCGGCTCCGCTTTATAATCTGGCACCTCCCTTCCTGCCAGATCTTCAGCATCATTTACCTGCTAAGTGAAAGCCCTCCAGTGTTGCTGTGTTTCCAGTGTTCCTCAGTGTTCCTGTGTTACCAGTGTTCCGCTGTGTTTTTGTCATCTGTTCCTGGCTGTCTGTTCCGTGTACCAGCTCCTGCCTGCCCATACCGAGTGCCATCTCCTGGGTTCCTGCCGTGAGTTCCAGCTCATCCTTCCAAGCTGTTCACCTGCTATCACCCCAGGCTCGGACTACGTCCTACATCTCCTTCTGTACTACCTTGGCTGCCACCACGGGCCTAGTCACACCCGTTGAACGACCTGGTGGTGCCCTGCCACAGCAAGACCATCCCGCTTTGCAGTGGGCTCTGGTGAAGACCAGGTGCCACTTAGACTCCGGTCCTGGTTGTTGGCTAATAACATCATCTCCCACGGTGGTCCAGAGGGTCCACAGACTCTTCCCTAAGAGACTCTCCTCCGTCCTGGTACTCCCCAGTACCCTCCGTTGTGACAAACCCCTTTAAGTTAACAATGTATGCCCGACCTTACTTATCATTGATGGCCATTGTCATGCTGCAGGGGGCCACCAGCTTCTGTACTTTTACTCTCAGACTTCTACCTCCCAGTTTCTTCTGGATACTACACTAGGTTCACACACCAACTCCTGTTATTCTGCACCTCTGGTGGTAGTAAAGCATGTTCTTCAATGGGACTGTCCTAGTTTTAAGTCCATAATTTCCATTATTTCTGAGTTCATGACCCTGGTTTTGTTTTAAAAATAGCTTCCTGCCCTGACCTCTGCTTGTGCCGTGCACTCTACCAGTGACCTTCATTTGCCCTGACCTCGCCCTGTCATCCAAGTTCATGCACTTTTTGTATTTATTCAAGGTCTCCTTTACTCTTCCATCATATTCCAATAGAAATCTATCGACGGATGGCAGGATGGATATATTCTGTCCAAAAACTGAATGAATTAGCAGCCTCCTTCCTTCAAAAATGGGACAAAATGTCTAGTATTTCTCCAGGGTCTCCTGATCCTCATCAAAGTCACCGATCTCCAGTGCATTGCGTCTTCCTCTCCATCACCGTCCTGCAGTCAGGTGAAGAGACCTAATCCACCGTAAACCACTTGAAAGATTTGTGTCTATCCAGTCGAAGAAAGAACTTGATTAAGGTTTGACGGACAGGTGGCTCTTCTCCCTACGGGAAGCGTCTTCTCTTCTACCATTTCCTAGATGACGATCGAGTCCAGCAACGTCCTGGATTCTTGGAAAGATGGGAATATAAATCACTTCTTATTGACGATAGATTAATCTCAATGACAGGGCTGCTCATTACCTCGCATGGGAGCAAGAAGTTCTGACACGTAGAAGCTTCTATGGAGAAGCAGAGGAACGTCAACTATTTGTATAAACACGGAACATCTTCCAAAAATAAAAGTCAACGTGATGGGCACCGGTGTAGGCTGCGCGCCTGACAGTTCCTCAGGTTTACTGTCGTTGTACTGCGAAATTTGAAATTGCTACTGACAGGTTGGCAGAAATATAGAAGACGAAGAGATTTGGGCACAGGAGTTGTACTCGCTTCAAGCGGCGATGCGGCGGCATTACTCAGGATTCCTGGACACTAAATATCTCCGGGTAACTAAGACGATGATTCCTAAATGAGAAATACTTTACCAGGGAATAAGGAATATTGTGCGTGCAGAACAGCGTCTGGAAAGAAGGGTGACATAAACAAGGTTCATACAAGGGCGATGACGGTGGCTGAAAATTTGTTTCTTTTTGTTTGTTTTTTTAACCTTTTAACGTTACTTTACTTAACCTGAGCCCTGACCTCTTACCTGTACTTATTATTCCTATGTCCTCAGCCTCTCCTGACCTCTGGCCTGTACCTATGAATCCTATGTCCTCAGCCTCTCCTGACCTCTGTCCTGTACCTATGATTCCTATGTCCATCCGCCTCGGCACTCCTGACCTTGAATTCTGTCCTGTACTATGATTCCTATAGGTCCTCAGCCTCGTCTCCTGACCTCTGGGCGCTGTCACCTATGATTCCTGAATTGTCACTCAACTCTCCCTGACCCTCTGCTCCTAGTCACCTATGATTCCTATGTCCTCAGCCTCGAGACGAATCCTGACCTCTGTCCTGAGTACCAATGATTCCTATGTATCCTCAGCCTCAAATCTCATGACTCTGGCCTGTACCTATGATTCCTATGTCCGTATCAGGACCCCAATCCTGACTCTGTGCCTGTACTATGATTCCTAATGTCCCAACCTCTCCGCCTCTGTGCCTGTAAACCTCTAATGATGATCCTATGTCCTCATATCAGCGGCCTCTCCTGACGCTTAGAATCTATCCTCGTATCCATAGATTCCTGCCTATGGTCCTTTCAGCGACTCTCCTTACCTGCTGTGTCCTGTACCTATGTTCCTATCCGCAGCCGCCTCCTAGACCTCGTGGCCTGTCCCTATGATTCCTATGTCCCAGCACTCTTACCTGGCACTGTACCTATGATTTCCTCTATCCTCAGAACAAAGCCTCTCCTTTAACCTATGGCCTGTACCCTAGATTCCATGTCCTCATCCTCTCCTGAACCTGACCCTCGGCCTGGTACCTATGTATTACCTATGTCCTCAAGCAACCTCTTCCTACCCGTCATGGCCTGTACCTATGATTCCTATTTCCTCAGCCTCTTCCTGTTTAGACCTCTGTTCCTGTACCTATGATTTCCTCTGTCCTCAAGTCCCTCAGCCCCTCCTGGACCTCTGGGGTTAGCCTGTACCGTATTTGCTTATCCTATGTCCTCAGTCCTACAGCCTCCTCCTGACCTCTTTCCCTGTACCTATGATTCCTATTTCCTCACTCCATCTCCTGACCTCTGTCCTTGTTATCCTATGATTCCGATCCTAAGGTCCTCACCGTCCTCGCTTCTCAAGAATTCCATCAAATCCCCTGACCATCTGGCCGTTATACCGATGATCCCTATGTCCTCAATACCTCTTCACTGTAATCCTCCAAGCTAATCCTGGGGGACCTCTTTCCTGTACCTACCATTAGTATCCTATGTCTCTCAAACCGTCTCCTGCCCTCTGCCTGTAACCTGTAATTTTTCTATGTCTCAGCGCGTCTTTACTGACCTCTGGCCGTATCTATGATTCGCCATATTCCTGCAAGCCTCAAGCAATCCTGCTCTGTCCTGTACCTATGATTCCGATGTCCTCGAAGCCTTCCTACCCTGGCCTGTAAAATCTCTGATTCTATGTCACTCACCGCGTCGCTGACGGCTCATGGGCCTGGTAACCGATGTAGCGCCATATGTCCTCACCTTTCCCTGACCGTCTGTCACTGTAACCTGCGCTAGAGTCCCTAAATGAGGGCCTCGCCTCCTCCTGACCTACTTTATCCTGTACCCGATATGATTCCCTATGGTCCTCACCTCATCATTCCCTCTGTCCTGTAACCGCTAATGTGCGCTATGTCCTCAAGCCACCCGTCCTGACTCTGGCCTGTCCCTATGATGTCCTATGTCCTTAGCCTCTCCTGACCCGTCTGTCCTGTACCTATGATTCCTAATGTTCTCAGCCCTCTCCTGACCTCTAATGGCCTATAGTACCTATGATTTCCTGAGTCCAGCAGCACTCTTATACGCATTCTCTGACCTCTGGCCGTACCTATGATTACCTTAGGTCCCTCAGCCCCTCCCTGTGATAGCTCAGCCCCTCCTGAGAGAGCATCGCCCCTCCTGGGTAATATATCCTGTCACTCCCCCCTCCTTAGGGAATATAAGAAATCCTATTCTCCTCAGGACCCCCTCCCTAAGAGTAAAAACTGGCCTGTACTATAGATTCCTATGTCCATCAGCCCATCCTCACTTAACACGCCCCTCCTAAGCTACCCCTTCACAAAGCACCATCCTGACCTCTGTCCTGTACCTATATTTAAGCCCTAAGTCCTCTCACCAACACACTCTCACCTGACCCCATCATACGAAGTCTACTCACTCATATATACAACAAAATGATTATGATACTGCTTATGTCGCTCCTGTCCATCTTCGTTGGCTAGATTATTTCTTTACATTCTAGAATGGTTATTTTCGGTTATTTTGCTTTTCTTCTTCGTTCTTTTTTTTTTTTTCTGGTTCCTTTTCCCTAGTATTCTTTTATGCATGTGGGGGGTTTTTTTTTTTTCCTATGTCCAGCCTCTCTCCTGACCTCTGTCCGTACCTAAGATTCCTATGTCCTTCCAACCTCTCCTCACTGAACCTCTGTCCTGTCCCTATGATTCCATATCTTCAGCCTCCATCCTGACCTCTTATCCTTACCTAGATTCTCTAATGGATCCCTCAGTCTCTCCTGACCTCTGTTCCTGTACCATATGATTTCCTAGTCCTCATAGCCTCTCCTGACCTCTGTACCCGTACCTATGATTCCGATGTCCACGCAAGCCTCGATAACTCCTGACCTCTGCTGTACCTATGTACTTCTATGTCCGCAGATCCTCATCAGCCTCTCCTGACACTCACGGCCTTTACCTATGATTACCTATGTCCTCATCCCCTCGGACGCTCTGTCCTGTACCATGATTCTATGTCCTCCGCCTCTCCTGACCTCTGTCCTGTACACAATCGATTCCTAAATTTCCCTCATCCTCTCTCCTGACCTCGATTCCTTACCTATGACTTTCCTAGGTCCTCAGCCTCGATCCTGAACCTACTGGACTGTACCTATGATTCCGATACCTCAGCCTCTCCTGAACCTCTATCCTGTACCTATATTTCCTATTTCCTCAACCCTCTCCTGACCTCTGTCCTGTACCATGATTCCTATGTCCTCCAGCCTCTCCCTGACCTCTATCCTTACCCTATGATCCATTTCCTCAAGCCTCACCTATCCTGACCTCAGAGATGGCATGTACGTGATGCCTATGTCCTCACAGTCACTCTTTCATCCTGACCTCTATCCTGTACTATAAATTCTGAATTCTCTCAAGCCTTCAGCCTGAACCTGCATATCCTGGTACCTATGATTCCGCTGTCCTCAGCCTCATCCTGACCTCTGGCCTGTACCTATGATTCCTTGTGGTCCTTCGCGCTGTCCTCCGCCTCTCCTGACCTCTGGATCCTGTACCTATTGATATCCTAATGTCCTCAATCCTCTCCTGACCTCTGTCCTGTACTGAGATTCCTATGTCCTCAAGCCACTCTGACCTCGATGGCCTGTATCATCTATGATCCTTAATGGTCCATCCATCCTCATCCTACCTCATGGCCTGATACTATGATATCCTACATGTCCTCCAAGACCTCCTCCTGACCTCTACTGGCCTTTAACCTATGAATTTCTATGGCACTCAACCTCTCCTGCAACCCTCTAGGTCCATGTACCTAATGTTAGCCTAGGTCGCTACAAGAGACCTCAGAATCCTGAACCTCTTAGGCCTGTACCTAGAGATTGCTCCTATGTTATCCTCATAGCCTCGTCTGACCTCTGGGCTGTATCTTGAGTCCTATGTCCTCAAACCCCTCTAGACAGCATCGGGCCGGTACCTAATGATTCCCGATTCCTCAAGGCCAGCAGCCTCTCCGGACCTCGAGTAGGCCGTTGACACACACCGATGCTATGTCCGTGCGATGGCCGCAAGAGCCATCGTTACTGACACACTCTGGCCGTAAGCAGGATGTCCTATGATCCTCAGCCCCTCCGAACCTCTGGCCGGTACCTATGATGACCTATGTACCTCAGCCTAACCATCTCCTCGATCTCGGGCCTGTGTACCCTTAGTGATTCCTATGGGCCTCAGCCTACTCCTGACCGCTTGGCCTTTACCATATAGTGATACCGTTGTCCTCACGCTCTCCTGACCGCTGTCCTGTACCCTATGGATTCCTAATGTCCTCATTAAGCCTCTTCTGACCTCTAGGCCTGTACATACATATGAGTCCTATGTCCTCAGACCCCTTCCTTACATCTGTCCATGTAACCTATGATTCCTATGCATCCTCTAGCCTCTAACCTCTCCCTCTCGCACTGTACCTATGATTTCTAGTGCCTCAAGATCATTCTGACAATCTGTCGCCGATACTTGATTCCCTATGTCCTCAGCCCATCCGACCATCTGACTGACCTATGATTCCTATGTCCCCTTCAGCCTAGACCTTCTTACTATTTCTGGTCCCAGCCTCTGGACATCTGACTGGACTTGATTCTATGTCATCACCACTCAATCCGACCTCTTCCGTACCTAGAGATTTTCCTTATTGTCCTCAACTCTCCGACCTCTGGCCTTACCTAATATTCCTATGTCGATCCTCAGCCTCTCCTGACCTCTCCTTGACATATGATTTCCTATGTTCCTCAGGCCTCATCCTGACCTCTGCCTGTACCATTATGATTCCTATGTCTCAGATCCTCCTGACCTGTAGAAACTCCTGTCCTCCGCTCGGACCTGTTGACCATGATTCCGATTCCTCGTCCTCGGATGGAACTCTTTCTCAGCCTCAGCTCGAGACCTTGGCCTTACTTATGATTCCATTGCCTACACGCTTCCTGACCTTGTCCTGTACCTATGCGATTCACTATTTCTCAGCTACATCGCCTGACCTCTGGCCTGTATCGCTATGATCTAGTCCTCAGCCTTTACATCTCCCTGACCTCGTGCCTGTACCTTGATTCCTATGTCTCCACTCATCCTGACCTTGCCTCTGCCTGTAACTTATGATTCCTAATGTCCTCAGCCTCTCCTGAGCTCTGTGGCTGGGCCTGTACCTTAATGATTTCTATGTTCCTCAAGCCTCTCCTGACCTCGGGCGGTACCTATGATTCCTATGTCCTCATCCTCTCCTGACCTCTGGCCTGTACCTATGAATTCTATGTCCTCAGCCTCTCTTGACCTCTGTCCTGTACCTATGATTCCTATGTCCTCAGCCTCTCCTGACCTCTGGCCTGTACCTATGATTCCTATGTCCTCAGCCTCTCCTGACCTCTGTCCTGTACCTATGATTCCTATGTCCTCCTAAGGAGAGGCTGAGGACATAGGATCATAGGTACAGGCCAGAGGTCAGGAGAAGGCTGAGGAATCATAGGAATCATAGGTACAGGACAGAGGTCAGGAAGGCTGAGGGACATTAGCGGATCATAGGTACAGGCCAGAGGGTCAGGAGAGCTGGGACATAGGAATCATAGGTACAGGCCAGATCCGGAGAGGATGGGACATAGGCATCAAGTACAGGCCAGAGGGCAGGAGAGCTGATGGACTAGGATATCATAGGAACAGGACAGAGGTCAGGTACGAGGGCTGAGGACATGAGTGACATCTAGGTACAGGAACAGAGGTCAGGAGAGGTGAGGACATGCGGATCATAGGTACAGGCCAGAGGTCAGGATAGGGTGTGAGGACATTCGGAATCATTCTAAGGTACAGGCCATGATGTCTAGGTGATGAGGCTGTGGAATTAGGAAATCATTAGGTACCAGGACACGATAGGTCAGGAGTGGTCTGAGGACATAGGAATCATAAGGTAAAGGCCAGACGGTGCAGCGACGCGGCTTGAGGATAAAGAGGAATCATAGGTTACAGGCCAGAGGTCAGGATTCCGAGGTGAGGACATAGGAATCCTCGGTACAGGACAGAGGTAAGGAAAGGCTGAGGACATTAGGCAATTCCATAGGTTATCAGGACACAGAGGTCAGGAAAGGCTGCAGACATAGGGATCATAGGTACAGGCCAGAGGTCAGGGAGTCAGGGTGTACGGGGACATGAGGAATTAAAATGACAGGTTACAGGCCAGTGTGTTCAGGAATGTAGGCAGGAGGGACATGGAAGTCATAGGTAAAGGCCAGAGGTCAGGATGATTGGCTGAGGATAGGGAATCTGGGGGTACCAGTGCAGGGCGGAAGGAGAGGACCTGTAGGACATAGGAATACATAGTCGTTACCAGGATAGAGGTCAGAGAAGAGGCTGAGGACATAGGCATCATAGGTACAGGGGCCATGAGGTCAGGAGAGGCCTGAGGAATAGGAATCATTAGGTATCAGGCCAGATGGCTCAGGATGATCAGGCTGAGGACATATGGAACTCATAGGTTACAGGACAGAGGTAGGAGAGGCTGAGGACATAGGAATCATAGGTAAGGCCAGAGGACGGAGGAGTGAGTGACATTACGCGGATTTCCTGAGGACACTAGGGATCAATTACGGTTAACAGGCCAGATGGCAGGAGAGGTGGGACATAGGAATCATAGGTACAGGACACTAGAGGTCAGGAGAGGCTGAGGACCACATAGTAGCCATAGGTACAGGCACATGAGGTCAGGAGTGTGTTCCTTCGAGTGACATAGGTCAATCATTAGGTACAGGATACAGAGCGGCAGGAGGAGTCTGAGGACATAAGGAATATAGAGTCTCCATGGCCAGATCGGTCAGGAGCGGCTGAGGACATAGGAACATAGGTACAGGGCCAGAGGTCGGTGAGGGGACTGGGACATAGGAACATACGGTACAGGGATAGAGGGTCAGGAAGGCTGAGGAATGGAATCATAGGTTACAGGACAGACCAGAGTGTTCAGGATAGGCTGAGGAAATAGGAATGCATAGCGTACAGGCAGAGGTCAGGAGTAGGTGAGGCCATAGGAATTAGTATAGGTACAGCTCAGAGGTTCAGGAGAGGCTGAGATCATAGGAATCTAGGTACAGGATCGAGGTCAGGAAAGACTTAGAACATAGGAATATAGGTACAGGACAGAGGTCTCAGGCCTGGAGGCTTGAGGACCATATCGAGATATTCTAGGTAACAGGCCAGATGTCAGGATGAGGCTGTAGGACATCAGGATAATCTATATGATACATAGCGCAGAGGTCAGGAGATGGCTTGAGTGACATAGGACTCATGGTACAGACAGAGGTAGGACGGGGCTGAGGACATAGGAATCAGAGGTTACTGACACGGTCAGGAGGAGGCTGAGGGACATAGGAATAATAGGTACAGGACAGTATGGCTTTCAGCGACAGAGGCTTGAGGAAATTATGCAATCATGGTAGACAGAGGTGACGAGGGCTGAGGACCTAGGAATCATAGGTTACAGGCACCAGAAGGTCAGGAGAGGCTGAGACATGGAATCATTAGGTACAGGCACGAGGTAAGTCGAGAGGGCTGAGGACATAGTGAAATCTAGGTACCGGACACACGAGGTCAGGATGAGGGATTTGAGGACGTAGGATTCTATAGGTACAGGCCAGAGGTCAGGGACGAGGTGAGGAAATAGTGATAGAATATCGGTACAGGCCAGAGGTCTAGGACGAGGCTGAGGACATAGGAATCATACGGTATCTAGGACAGAGGTCAGTGGAGAGGCTGATGGACGTAGGATATAGGTACAGGCAGAGAGTCAGGAAGAGGGCTGAGGATCACGTAGGAATCAGTAGGTACAGCCAGAGGTCACGGAGAGGATGATGAGGACATGGGAATCATAGGTACCAGGACAGAGGTCAGGAGAGGCTGAGGACAGAGACTCATAGGTTACAGGACAGATGGTCGGAGAGGCCACGAGGACAAGGAATCATCTAGCGCTCCCACGGCCCAGAGGTCAGGCTCCCGCCAAGCTCCGAGGGGAAATCCTAGGAAATCATAGGTACATTGGCATCTAGTGAGTCAGGATGAGGCCTGAGGACAGAGGAACGATAGGTACAGGACAGAGGTCAGGAGAGGATTGAGGATCATAGGAATCATAGATAACAGCCAGAGGTCAGAGGGGCTGAGGACATCGGGAAATCATAGGTACTAGGCCAGCATGTAGGTCAGGTGAGGCTTGAGGACATAGGAATTCACATAATACTAGGCCATGAGGTTTCAGGATAGGGGCTTCTGTGAGGAAATAGGGATCATAGGTTACGGACCAGAGGTCAGGAGGGGCTGGGACATAGGATATCGATAGATACAGGTCAAGAGGTCAGGTAGAGGCTGAGGACCTAGGGATACTAAGTAGGTACATGCACCAGATGGTAAAGGAGGGGTGGACGCGAACATAGAATATATTAGGTACAGGCACCACGAGGTCGACGGCACGGTGGTTGAGGAACTAGGAATTCATAGTACAGGCACGATTGGTCAGGAGAGGATGAGGACATAGGAATCATTTATACGTGATACAGGCACCAGATCAGGTGAGGCTGAGGACATAGTAAATCCATAGGGACAGGACAGACGGGTCATTGAGGGCTGGGGACCTAGGAATCATAGGTACAGGCCAGAGGTCAGGAGAGGATGAGGACATAGGATAATTAGAGTAAAGGCCAGAGGTCAGGATAGAGGTGAGGACGTAGGAACTCATAGGACAGTGCCAGAGGTAGGAGAGGCGAGGAAATAGGATCATAGGGTACAGGCATCAGAGGTCAAGGAGAGGCTGAGGAGGACATAGGAATCAATCGGTACAAGGCTAAGACGGTCAAGAGAGGCTGGTGACATAGGAATCCTAGGTACATGGACCAGAGGTCAGGAGGAGAGGGCGAGGCATAGGAAATCATAGGTACAGGCCAGAGGTCAGGAATTCTGAGGCTGAGGACATTGAATAATAGGTACAGGACACGCAGGTCAGGAGAGGCCTTTGAGGGGACATAGGAATCATAGGTACAGGACAGAGGTCAGGAGAGGCTGAGGACCCTGGATTTCATAGGTACCAGGACAGAGGTCAGGATGACGGGCTGAGGACATAGGTATATAATAGGTACAGGACAGAGGGAAGGAGAGGCTACGAGGACATAGGGAATCATAGCGTACAGGCCAGAGTCGGAGAGGCTTGAGGAATAGGAATCATAGTACAGGAGACAGAGGTTCAGGAGGTGCTGAGGACAGTAGAATCATATGGCTACAGGACAGAGTTCCGGAGAGGCTGGGACATAGGAATCTCATAAGTACAGGACAGAGGTCAGCGAGGCTGAGGACATTCAGTAATATAGGCACAGGACCCGAGGTCAGGTAGACTGGCCTTGAAGGACATGGAATCATAGTACAGGACAGATGTCCTAGAGAGGTGAGGGACATTATGGAATCATAGACTTACAGGACAGAGGTCATGGATGGGGTCTGAACATTAGGAATCACAGGTACAGGACCGAGAGTCCACTCTTGAGAGGCGAGGACATAGGACGCATTAGGTAAGGATCAGAGGTCAGGAGCGGCTTGAGGACTCACTAGGATCATATGATAACTCAGGCCAGAGGTCAGGAGGAGGAGGAGAGGACATTAGGAATCATAGGTACATCGGCCAGAGGTCCGGATGAGGGCTGAGGACATAGGCGTCAATCATAGGTGAACAGTGCACAGGTGTCAGGAGAGGCTATGTAGGACATCATGGAATCCTTAGGTTACAGGATGAGCGTCCAGTGATCGAGGCTGAGGACATAGGAATCATAGGTACAGGCCAGATGTCAGGAGCACTGAGGCTGGGACATCGGAATCACTAGGCTACAGGGACAGAGGTCAGGATACGATGAGGCTGGGACCTAGGCATAATACATTAGGTTACAGGACATGATAGGTCAGGGAGAGTCAGTTCTTGTGGAAATAGGATTCATATCGGTATCATAGGACCGAGGTCACCGAAAGGCAAGAGGCGTGAGGACATAGGACTCATAGGGACAGGACTCGATCGGGTAAGGGGGTGATAAGGATCATAGGAATCTATAGTACAGTGACAGAGAGTCTGGGAGAGGATCGCAGGATCTAGGAATCATAGGTACAGGAAAGATTCAGGTCAGGAGGGGGTGATGAGGACACCTAGGACTCATATAGGTACAGGCCAGAGGTCAGGAGTGGAGTGGATGCATGGATGAGGATGTGATGGACTAGAAATTCATAGGTATATCGTGGACAGATAGGGTCAGGAAGGGTGCTGAGGGCCATAGGATCATAGGTACAGGCAGAGGTCAGGAGACGGCAGAGGCTGATGGATCATAGGAATGCATATGGTACAGGACAGAGGTCAGTAGAAAGGGGGCTGAGGACATAGGAATCTATATGGTACAGTTGGTACATGCGACAGTGAGGTCAGAGAGGGTGAGGACATAGGAATCATGTTAGGAGGTAAGGTCCCAGATAGGTCAGGAGGGGTCTCGAGGATATAGGCATACATGTAGTGTACAGGCCAGAGGTCAGGAGTGAGGCTTTTATTAGAGGCTGAGGACATAGGAATCCTAGGTACAGGCCAGAGTCAGGAGAGGCGGAGGACATAGGAATCATAGGTACAGGACAGAGGTCAGGAAGAGGCTGAGGACATAGGAATCATAGGTACAGGACAGAGGTCGGAGGGCTAAGGACCATCATAGGAATAATAGGTACAGGACAGTAGGTCAGAGAGGCTGAGGAACAAGGAATCATAGGTTACAGGACAGAGGTCCAATGGAGAGGCTGAGGACCAAGAAACATCGGTAAGGCCAGAGGTCAGGAGATAGGGAGGGCTGTTGAGGACATTAGGCTAGCATAAGGTACATTAGGCCAGGAGGTTTCAGGAGAGGGCTGATGACATATACAGGGACTTATCATAGATACAGGCCAGGGTCAGGAGACGGAGAGGCTGGAGGACATAGGATAATCTTAGGTTACAGGGACGAAGCAGGAGGAGGCTGAGGAACAATTACGCGAATCACAGTGCGCTACTACAGGGACAGAGTCAGGAGTGTGGCCGAGTGTGCAAGTTACGGAATGTATAACTGGTATACAGGGCTCCTACTGGCGGTGCAGGAATGATCGGCTAGAGGACATAGGAATCAGAGTACAGGATAGAGTCAGGAGAGGCTGAGGACAAATAGGAATCCATAGGTACCAGGCCCGAGGTCAGGTAGAAGGCCTTGAGGACTAGGAATCATATGGACAGTGATAGATGGTCAGGAGAGGCTGAGGGATATAGGAATCAGTAGGTACAGGACAGAGGTCAGGACGATTGCAAGAGGCTGAGGACAGGGATATCATAGGGGTACAGGGCAGAGGTCATAATGGAGAGCTTAGGATCATTAGGAATATAGTGTAAAGGCCAGAGGTCTCTAGTAGAGGCTGAGGACATCAGGAATCATAGGTATCAGGCCATGTGGTAAGGAGTATATGAGGATGAGGGTGACCATGAGGGCCATAATAGGTTACAGGACAGAGGTCTAGGAGAGGCTGAGGACATAGGAATCATAGGTACAGGAAAGACAGGTTCGGAGAGGCTAGAGGACATAGGACTCATAGGTACGTGGACAGAGGTCCCGGAGAGGCCTGAGTGACATATGAATCATAGGTACAGGGACGTAGCGGTCAGGAACTCTGAGTGAGGATCCCATAGGAATCATAGATACAGGCCAGAGGTCAGGATGAGAGGCCCTTGTAGGAATAGGCGAATTAATAGGGAAGTGCCATCGATGAGTAGTCAGGAATCTATGGCTGAGGACATTACGGCGCACATCATTAGGTACAGGACAGATCGGTCAGGAGAGGCTGGGACATAGGACTCTATGTGTACCCTGCGATCGACGGCTAGGATGACGAGGCTGAGGACCATAGGCATCATAGTACAGGCCAGAGTCACGGATTATCGAGGCTGAGGAATTTAGGTATCACATAGGTACCGGCCCTGAGGTCGGAGTAAAGCGGCTGAGGAAATTAGGACTCATTAGTGTACAGTGACAGAGGTCAGGGAGGAGTCTGGGACAGCACGCGCACATCAGAGGACTAGGACAGAGTGTTGGTTCACGAAGTAGGTCTGAGGGAATGAGGAATCATAGGTGCACAGGACAGAGGTCCGGAGGGCTAAGGCATAGGACTCTAGGTACAGGACAGAGTGATTCCGGATGGGGCTGAGGACATAGGCATCATAGATACAGGACAGAGTTTCAGGAGGGGCGTTATTCTGAGGACAAGGAATCATAGGTAACCAGGCCAGATGGTACACGGCAGAGGCTGAACATAGGAATCATAGGTTATATAGGGACAGATGTGTCCAGGAGGCGGTTCAGAGGCATAGGAAATCATAGGTACAGGCCTAGAGGTTCACGTGACCGGGGAGAGGACATAGGAATCCTATGGGTACAGGCTCATAGGTCAGGAGAGGTGAGGACATAGGGAATCATGAGGTTTTTTAAATAAAAAACAGGACGGTAGTGTCAGAGGCTTGAGGACATAGGAATCATAGGGGTACAGGCAGAGGTCAGGGGTATGAGGACATAGGATCATCATTAGGTTACGGCCAGAGGACAGAGAGGCTGTTGATGACATAGGAAATAATAGGTCGTACAGAGACATCCGAGGTCGGAGAGAGCTTAGAGGACATGAGGAATCATATGGTACAGGACATGAGGTCAGGAGAGGTGAGACATAGGAATTCATGGTACAGGCCAGAGGTCAGGGAGAGTCTGAAGGACTTCAGTGAGACGGATATCTAATAGGTAACAGGACAGAAGGTCAGGAGAGGATTCGAGGGATCAAAATACGGCATAATAGGGTACAGGACGTGGGGTCAGATGGAGGCTCGAGGACATAGGGCTCATAGGTACAGGCCAGAGGTGTCAGGAGAAGAGGTGAGGAACCCTAGGGATCATAGGTAAGGCCAGAGGTCAGGAAGAGGCTGAGGACATGAATCATAGTACAGGACAGGGTCAGAGAGGCCTGAGGACCTAGGACTGTCAGTAGGTACATGGAAAGAGGCTCGGAGAGGCTATGACATAGGGATCATAGGTACCGGCAGGGCAGGAGAGCTGAGGGACTATAGGAATCATAGATACAGGGTCCAGAGGTCAGGATGAGGCTGAGGACTCAATCGGTCTCATAGGTACAGGATAGAGGTCAGATGGAGGCTGATAGGGACATAGTCGAATTTCATAGGTACAGGATCAGTACGTCGACCACGCAGCACGGCTTGGTAGGGAAATACCGGGCATCATAGGTAACGGCCTAGAGGGTAGGAGAGGCTGAGGACATTCGAGCGTATATCATAGCCCAGGCCAGATGGTTTCTCAGGATGCGGCTGAGGACATAGGAATCATAGGTAACAGGATTAGAGGTCAGGAGATGCCCTTTGAGGACATAGGAATTAATAGGTACAGGCCTCGAGGGTCAGGAGAGCTTTCGAGGATTATAGGAATAATATTATCCTAGGTACAGGACCAGATGGCAGGAGGCTAAGGACATAGGAAATATATAGGTTCACCCCAGGATCAGAGGTCGTTAGTGAGATTGGTTACTCTTGATGGGCACTCATTAGGAATCATAGGGTAAAGGACACGATGCAGGATTTTAAGAGGTCTCGAGTGGACCATTTTAGGAATCATAGGTAAACTGGCAAGAGGTCAGGATTAGAGGCTGCGGACATAGGAATTCTAGGTATATAGGACAGAGGTCAGGAGAAAGTGTGATGGACATAGGGTATCATCATAAGGATGGGTACAGGCCAGAGGTAAGGAGAGGCTGGGACGAAGTAGGATATTCCGAGGTAAAGGACGATTGGTCAGGGGAGAGGGTAGATGGAAATAGGAATCATAGGGTACTAGGCATTCGGGTCCGGAGAGGCGTGAGGACATAGGAAGTCATAGGATAACGGACAGAGTACAAGAGGTTTACAGGAGAGGCTGCTCGATGAGGAACACTAAGGAATCATAGGTACAGAGGGACAGAGGTCAGGATAGTACGGCTGAGGACATAGGATACTTCTATATGGTACCTAGGCCAGATTGGTCAGGAGAGGTTGATGGTGAGGAAATAGGAATTCAGGGTCATAATAATGGTCAAGGCCAGAGGTCATAGCAGAGGATTGTTAGTGCCATAGGAAAATTCATAGGTACAGGACAGTCAGGTCTAGGAGGAGGCTTATGAGTCTGGGCTGAGGACATAGAATCATAGGTACAGGCCTAGACGGTCTAGGAGCAGGCTGAGGACGCCATCTAGGAATTCATTAGGTATCAGGGATCAGATGAGTCAGGAAAGCTATGCGCGACATATGTTGGACATATAGGTATACAGGCCAGAGGTCTAAGGAGAGGGCTTGAGTGACCTATAGGAAGGTAATCAATAGTGTACAGGACAGAGGTTTTAAGGTAGAGGCATATTAGTAGGACATAGGTATCATTAGGTACCCAGTGCCATGAGGGTGGAGAGGTGAAAGACATAGTGAGACTTATAGGTACAGGCACTAGAGGTCAGGAAAGGCTCGCAGGTACCAGTGTAGAGGATCTCTAAGGACATGGCCAGAGGTCAGGAGATAGAGGCTGGGGATCATTAGGAATCATGTAGGTACAGGTCCACGATGGTCAGGAATTTAGGAGAGGGCGGAGGACCATAGAATCATCGGTACAGGCCAGAGGTCAGGAGAGGATGAGGCCATAGGAATCAAGGAATAATAGGTACAGGACAGAGGTCAGGAGAGGCGGAGGACCCCATAGGAATCCATAGGTACAGGACAGAGGGTCCGGAGAGGCTGAGGACATAGGGATCATAGGTACAGCCAGAGTTCAGGAGGGGGCTGAGGACATAGGAAATCATAGTGACAGGCCAGAGGTCAGGAGAGGTGAGAGGGCTGAGGAATAGGAAATCATCGGTAAGGCCAGAGGTCAGGAGGGGCTGAGGACAAGGATCATAGGTACAGGCAGAGGTCAGGAGAGGTGAGGATAGGAATCATAGGTACAGGCCAGAGGATCAGGAGAGGGCTGAGGACATAGGAATCATAGGTACCAGGCGCAGAGGTATCACGGAAAGCTGAGGATATAGGATCATAGGTAACAGGCCAGAGGTAAGGAGAGGATGAGGAAATAGGAATCATGGGTACAGGCCAGAGGTCAGGAGAGGCACTGAGGACTAGGAATCATAGGTACAGGACAGAGGTCAGGAGAGGCTGAGGACATAGGAATCATATAGGTACAGGCCAGAGGCGGAGAGGCTGAGGGACATAGGAATCATAGGTACAGGACGAGGTCAGGAAAGGCTGAGGACAAGGGATCATAGGTACAGGAAAGAGGTCAGGAGAGGATGAGGACATAGGAATCATAGGTACCGCCCGAGGTCAGGAGAGGCTTGAGGAACATAGAAATCATTAAGGTACAGGCCCAGCCACAGAGCTCAGGAGAGGCTGAGGACATTAGGAATCATAATTTTACAGGCCCAGAGGGAGGTCAGGATTGAGGAGAGGACCCTAGGAATCAAGGTACAGGCCAGAGGTAGGGAGATTCGTAAATAGAGCTGAGGACCTAGGAATTCATAGCGATACAGGCCAGAGGTCAGGCGATGTGCTGTAGACAATAGGAAATCGCATGGTACAGGACTAGAGGTCAGGAGCGGTGTGAGGACCACATGGAATCATAATTTAAGGCCAGAGGTCAGCAGGGCTGAGGATTCATAAGGAATCATATGGTACAGGCCCAGCAGAGCTTTCTCAGGAGAGGATCTGAGGGACATAGGAATCATAATTACAGGCCAGAGGTCAGGATGACGGCTTGAGGAAAACATAGGAAAATCATAGCGTTAAGGCCAGAGGTCAGGAGAGGCTGAGGATCGGACATAGGAATATATTATGGTACAGGCCATGAGGTCAGGAGAGGTTTGAGGGACAAGGAATCTATAGGTACAGGGACAGAGGTCAAGGATTGAGTTGTGACTCATAGAAATCAGAGTACAGGCCAGAGTGTCAGGAAGAGGCTCTGAGGATCATAGGAATCATAGGACAGGCCAGATGGTCGGATGGGTGCTGAGGCATAGGGAATCAAGATACATGGCCAGATTGTCAGAATGAGGTCTTGAGGATCACATAGAAATCACGGTACAGTGCCGATGAGGTAGAGAGGTTGAGGCTCTGAGGATGCATAGGAATCATAGGTTACATGGACAGATGTAAGGAAGGGGTCTGAGGACATAGGACTCATATGTATGTACAGGCCTAGAGGTCAGAAGAGGCTTAATGAGGACATTAGGAATCCATAGGGTACAGGACAGCGGTCAGGAGAGCGTGAGGACAACGGTATCACTATATGGTAAAGGCCAAGCGGTCAGGAGTAGGCTGAGGCCCATAGGAATCACTAAGGGTACACAGGCCCGAGATCGAGGAGATGGTTAGGCTGAGGTACATAGGTCATCATAGGTACCGGCCAGAGGTTCGGAGGGGCTGAGGATCATAGGACATCCTGCTTACGGCCAGAGTGTGTCAGTAACGATGGCTCTTGCGGCCATCGCACGGACATAGCATCGGTGTGTGTCAACGGCCTACTCGAGGTCCGGAGAGGCTGCTGGCCTTGAGGAATCGGGAATCATTAGGTACCGGCCCGATGCTGTCTAGAGGGGTTTGAGGACATAGGACTCAAGATACAGCCCAGAGGTCAGACGAGGCTATGAGGATAACATAGGAGCAATCTCTAGGTACAGGCCTAAGAGGTTCAGGATTCTGAGGTCTCTTGTAGCGACCTAGGCTAACATTAGGTACATGGACCTAGAGGGTTGCAGGAGAGGTTGAGTGCCATAGAAATTCATAGGTTAAAGGCCAGTAGAGGTCAGGAGGAGGTCTTGGAGGACATGTAGGATATCATAGTATCAGGCCATGAGGTAGGATGAGGATGGATGGACCATTAAGGATCATAGATGATACAGGCCATCGAGGTCAGAGTGGCTTGAGGACATAGGAATCTCAGTACAGGACAGAGGTCAGGAGAGGATTGAGGACATTAGGATATCAATAGGTACAGGATCCAGAGGTCAGGAGAGGCGGAGGACAGCGCGAAGGACCACAAGGAATCATAGGTACAGGCCAGAGGTCAGGATGAGGCTGAGGACAGCGGAATCATAGGTACCAGGATATGCAGGTTCAGGCTGAAGGCTTGAGAGAATTCAGAATTTATAGTACAGGATAGAGGTCAGGATGAAAGAGTGACTGTGAGGACATAGGCATCACGTACATGCCATCTCTGAGGTCAGGATAGGTGAGGCTTGAGGAAATGGATCATAGGGTAAGGATAGAGGTCAGGGAGAGGCTGGAGGACATAGGAATCATGGTACAGGACAGAGGTCAGGAGAGGGTTGAGGAAATAGGAAATATAGGTACAGGATAGAGGTTCAGGAGAGGCTGAGGTATCGGAATCATAGGTACAGTCCAGTAGGTTCAGGATCGAGGCTGAGGACCTAGGAAAGTCATAGGTAAGGAATCGAGGTCAGGAGAGAGGATGAGGGAAATTTAGGAATCGATTGTGTACAGGACAGAGGTCAGGAGAGGCGGAGGACATAGAATCATGGTACAGGACAGAGCGTCCGAGGGGATGAGGACATAGGTAATCATAGGTAAAGGCCGTGAGTGTCAGGAGAGGCTGATGAGGATCTGCGGACATAGAAGTACATAGGTACAGCAGAGGTCAGGAGTTATCGAGGCTTGCGTGGACATCGGAATCATAGGTACGGGTACAGAGGTCAGGAGAGGCTATGAGGACTAGGAAATCATATGGTACAGGAACAGAGGTCAGGAGAGACTGAGGGATCCATTAGAGAATCTAGGTAAGGATAAGAGGTCAGGATGGAGGCTGAAGATATGGAATCATAGGGACAGGACAGAGGTTCAGTGAGGAGAGGTTGGAAGGACATAGGAATCTTAGGTACGGACAGAGGTCAGGAGAGAGGCTGGACATAGGAAAAAAAAAAAACCCCCCACATGCATAAAAGAATACTAGGGAAAAGGAACCAGAAAAAAAAAAAAAGAACGAAGAAGAAAAGCAAAATAACCGAAAATAACCATTCTAGAATGTAAAGAAATAATCTAGCCAACGAAGATGGACAGGAGCGACATAAGCAGTATCATAATCATTTTGTTGTATATATGAGTGAGTAGACTTCGTATGATGGGGTCAGGTGAGAGTGTGTTGGTGAGAGGACTTAGGGCTTAAATATAGGTACAGGACAGAGGTCAGGATGGTGCTTTGTGAAGGGGTAGCTTAGGAGGGGCGTGTTAAGTGAGGATGGGCTGATGGACATAGGAATCTATAGTACAGGCCAGTTTTTACTCTTAGGGAGGGGGTCCTGAGGAGAATAGGATTTCTTATATTCCCTAAGGAGGGGGGAGTGACAGGATATATTACCCAGGAGGGGCGATGCTCTCTCAGGAGGGGCTGAGCTATCACAGGGAGGGGCTGAGGGACCTAAGGTAATCATAGGTACGGCCAGAGGTCAGAGAATGCGTATAAGAGTGCTGCTGGACTCAGGAAATCATAGGTACTATAGGCCATTAGAGGTCAGGAGAGGGCTGAGAACATTAGGAATCATAGGTACAGGACAGACGGGTCAGGAGAGGCTAAGGACATAGGACATCATAGGGACAGGCCAGAGTCAGGACGGGTGGCTTGAGGACATAGCGCACATTAGCGGTTACAGGACAGAGGGAATGATGAGGTGAGGACCATAGGGAATCATATCGGGTACAGGATAAAGTAGGTCAGGAGGAGGCGAGGCCCTCATTTAGGGACTCTAGCGCAGGTTACAGTGACAGACGGTCAGGGAAAGGTGAGGACATATGGCGCTACATCGGTTACCAGGCCCATGAGCCGTCAGCGACGCGGTGAGTGACATAGAATCAGAGATTTTACAGGCCAGGGTAGGAAGGCTTCGAGGACATCGGAATCATAGGTACAGGACAGAGCAGGATTGCTTGAGGCTTGCAGGAATATGGCGAATCATAGATACGGCCAGAGGTCAGTAAAGACGCGCTGAGACATAGAAAAATTACAGGTTACAGGCAGAGGGCAGGAGACGGTTTGAGAGACATAGGATACTAATGGTAGGTACAGGAAAGAGGTCCCCCAGGATTAGCTTGGAGGATTACAGTGAAGAGGTATTGAGGACATAGGGATCATCGGTATAACGGCCAGATGGTCAGGGGATTTGATGGAATTCTTGAGAAGCGAGGACGGTGAGGACCTTAGGATCGGAATCATAGGATAACAAGGACAGAGGTCAGGAGATGGAGTGAGGAAATAGGAATCATAGGTACAGGGAAAGAGGTCAGGAGGAGGCTGTAGGACTGAGGACATAGGATAAGCAAATACGGTACAGGCTAACCCCAGAGGTCCAGGAGGGGCTGAGGGACTTGAGGACAGAGGAAATCATAGGTACAGGAACAGAGGTCTAAACAGGAAGAGGCTGAGGAAATAGGAATCATAGGTACAGGCCATGACGGGTAGGAAGAGGTTGCTTGAGGACATAGGTAATACATAGGTACCAGGCCGAGGGTCAGGTTCAGGAGAGGATGAGGACATGGAATCTAGGGTACAGGCCATAGGTTAAAGGAGAGGCTTTGTTCTGAGGATAGAGGAAATCATAGGTACAGTGCCAGGTAAGAGTGCTGGGACATAGGAATCATAGGGACAGGCCACGAGGTCTAGGAGGCGGCTGCGGATAGGAACATAGGTACAGGACACAGCAGGTAAGGAGAGTCGCTGAAAGGACCATAGGCAGGAATCTATGGATACGAGGATAGATTCTAAGCGTCAGGAGAGGCCGCTGATATGAGGACATAGGATCATCATTAGAGGTTTACAGGCACAGAGGCGGAGAGGTTGGGACATTAGGAATCATAGTACAGGCACAGAGTCAGGATTGGGGTCCTGATACAAACACTTGAAGAAAGATAAAGAGCCGGGAGCAAAACTTTTCCGTTTTTCCTCTTCCATTTTTTTTGTATTTTTTATTATTATTATATTTTTTGCGAATTTTTTGGTAAGTGTTTTGTTTATTTATGTCAGAAAGAAAAGATAATAGAAGACAATCAGGGTCCCGCTGCGGCGCGTTGTATTTGCACATCTGCTGCGCAGTCAGTTCAGAGCGAGATTCCTCGGTGTCACATTCCCGGGGATCGGCTATTTATACTCGGATCGGAATATAAGTCAATGGGGCTCATTTACTATGGGCCCCGCGGACCGCACTTTAATTGGGTTTCCCGACGATTTCCGTTTTGCGCCGAGTTGACCCAGGATTTTGGCGCATGAAATGGGATTGTGGCGCATCGGCTTGTACGCGACAGAAATCAAGGGGCGGCCCGTCGGACAACCTAACGGATTCAGACAAACCGCGGAATTTTAAAAAGGATTTGTGTCGCAAGAACAGCACTGGGAAGAAGAAGGTGAACTCCGGCGGACCTCGGCGCAGAAGCGACGGATGCAGGAACTCGGGCGCACGATCTTAGTGAATCGCTGCAGATCCAAATCCCTGTCGGACAACGCATCGCGGGATTGCGAGAGGACCGGGTAAGTAAATCTGCCCCAATACCTTGACAATAAGATGTAACAAGTTAAATATTGTTACATCTATCCACAACATATTTAATGTATCCATTAATATCCATAATCCATTATGTATCCATTAAACTCTTGGGGTCACATGATCATCCTTTCCACACACACCCTACCTTCCAAAACACTTGGAGAAGCTACAATACTAAAATATGAATCCATATTTCACAGTCCTGCTGCTACTAACAACTTGCACACAGGTCTGATTACACATCTCTCTGGAGACAATACCTAACACTGGCTGCAGAGAGCACAGAGCACAGCAGTGTAAGGTCTGATTACACATCTCTCCAGGGACAATACATAACACTGGCTGCAGAGAGCACAGAGCACAGCAGTGTGAGGTCTGATTACACATCTCTCCAGGAACAATACATAGCACTTTGGCTGGCGAGAGCACGAGCAGCAGCAGTGTGAGGTCTGATTTACACACTCCTCCAGACAAATACATAACACTGCTTGCAGAGAGCACAGAGCAAACAGCAAAGTGTGAGGTCTCTGATTACAATCTCTTCCAGGGACAATACCATAGCACTGCTGCAGAGAGCACAGAGAGCCGACAACAGTGTTAGGTTCCTGAGATTGCACATCTCCTTCTCTCCAGGGAACATACATAACACTTGCTGCCAGAGAGCAAGATCCATCAGTGTGAGGTCCTGATTACAACATCTCTCCAGGGACAATACATACACTTGCTGCAGAGAGCATAGGAGCAACAGCAGTGTGAGGTCTGAGTACCCTCTCTTCTTCCAGGGACAAATCATAACCTGGCCTGCAGAGAGCATATAGCACAGCAGTGGTGAGGTCGGATTATATATAACATCTCTCAAGAAGAAAAAAAAAAAGAAAACAAACAAAAAAATATAAGTAGAAACAACCCTACCTAACACTGCTTGGCTGCAGAGAGCACAGAGCACATCAGTGTGAGGTTCTGATTTAAAGAAAACAATCTCTCCCCTCTCTCCCTCCAGGGACAATTACATAACAACACCTGTCCAACACTGGAAACACTGGCTTCAGGAGAACACAGAGCACCAACCATGTGAAGGGTCTGATTACACATCTTCCTCCCAGGGACATGCATAACACTGGCTGCAGAGAGCACAAGAGCACAGCAGTGGTGAGCTGATTACCACATATCTCTACCATGGAGAACAGTATATTAACACTGGCTTGCAAGAGAGCACAGAGCACAGCATGTGAGGTCTGATTACAAAACAAATCTCTCCAGTGACATACATAACACTGGCTGCCAGGAGAGCACGAGCACACATTGTGATGACAAACGCACAAAAACCCCAAGCAGTGGGAGAAGCTACAATCCTGGAAAATTAAATCAATATATCAGAGTTTCTGCTGCTACTACTTCAACTAACTTTCTTACCTACCAAATAAACACAAGTCTGAATATACATTCTCTATAGCTAATAGCTATCCATTGGCTTAGAAGAAAGCTCAGAGGACAGCGTGTGAGGATTCTTCCCTTGCTTTTGGAGAAGCTAAAAATCCCCTGGACTATGAATCCATATTTTCACATTCCTGCTGGCCACTACTTCATTCAATCACTTGGCTGCAGTCTGCCTGGTCCCACTACTCCACTCCCTGCTGACAGTTCCCTTAAATATAACAAGTTCTCTCAGTGAACCTGTATAAAAGATGATACTTATTGTAATACCCATGTGCCCGTCCCCATCCCAAATATTCCCTCCCCATTAAAGTATCTTCTATGTTACACAATTTGTTAAAGGACGTTCCCCATACGAGCTGAGTTAATGAGTAAGCGATATCCCTGCCTCCTAATTGGGGCAGTTCCTATTGTTTCCTAAATAACGGGTCCTTAGCCTTCCGCGGTCACCTCTTCTTTCATTACAATTTATAATGAACGATAATATCTCCTAATCTCTATCTCTTTACCACTAACACCTAGTGTGCTGGATCACCCGCCGTGGCCCCATCATCACACTCCCAGCCGCTTACAGTCCATGAGGGATGAGGGGGGGACACACAGAGCCTTACAGTCTATGAGGAGTAGTGGTGACACAAAGCTTAACAGTCTATCTATGAGGATAGGGGGTGACCGAAAGAGCTTAACAAGTCTATGAGGATGAGGGGGTGACAACAAGAGCTTAACAGCCTTGAGGATGAGGGGTTTGAGACAAGAGCTTACAGTCTATGAGTATGAGTGGGTGAAACACAAAGGAGCTCTTACAGTCTATGATACTGAGGGGGGGACAACAACAAGAGCTTACATCACAGTCTTATGAGGATGATGGGGGGACACAAAAGCTTACGTCTTATGAGATGAGGGGTGACACCAAAGAAGCTACAGTCTGTGAGGAGAGTGCTGGACACAAGAGCTTAGATCTAATGGAGGATGAGGTGGTGACCACAGAGCTTACAGTCTATGAAGGATGAGGACGTGACCAAAAGCTTACATTCTTATTTATAGGATGGGGGGTGGACAACAAAAAAGAGCTACAGTCTATGAGGAGGAGGGACGTGACAAAAGACTTACAGTCTATGAGGATGAGGTGACACAAGAGCTTACTACAGTATATAAGGATGAGGGGGACCAAAAGCTTACAGTCTATGAGATGAGGGGGTGACAAGAACAAGAGCTTACAGCTAAGGGTATTAGGGGGTGGCAACAAGAGCCTTACAGGCTATGAGGAGAGGGGGTTTACTCAAGAGCTTACAAGTCTAATGAGGATGAGGGGGTGACACAAAAAGAGCTTTACACATCTATGAGTATTAGTGTGACAACAAGAGGTTACAAGTCTATGAGGATAAGGTGGTTGAACACCAAGAGCTTACAGTCCATGAGGTTGAGGGGGACACAATATCTCTTACACCTTTATAAATGAGGGGGGTGACACAGGTGGGCTTACAGTCCCTATTATGATAGGAGGACAACAAAGACGTACAGTCCTATGAGGATTAGGGGCATGACACAAGAGCTTACAGTCTCTGATGATGAGGGGGTGGACACAAACAAAGCTTACGGTCTTGAGGATGAGGGCCGTGACCTCAAGAGCTTACAGTCTATGAGGATGAGGGTGACACAAGAGCTTACAGTCTATAATGAATAGGGGGGGACACAAGAGCTTACCAAGTCTATGAGGAGTGAGGGGGTGAACAAGAGCTTTACAGTCCTAAGGGTATGAGGGGGGGTGGGCCCCGAGCTTACAGTCCTATGATGATGAGGGGGTTGACTCAAGAGCTTACAGTCTATGAGGGAGGAGGGGGTGACACAACAGACGAGCTTACAGTCTATAGGATGAGTGGTTGACACAAGAGCTTACAGTCTATGAGGATAGGGGGTTACACCAGAGCTACAGTCATGAGGTTGAGGGGGACACAATAGCTACAGCCTATGAGGATTGAGGTTGGACAACCAGTGCTTACAGTCTATGAGGGATGGAGGATGTGACACCAATAAGCTTACGTCTTATGAGGGATGAGTGGATGACACAAGAGCTTTACAGTCTATGAGGATGATGGGGTGACAACAAGAGCTTACTACGGTCTATGAGATGAGGGCCGTGACACAAGAGCTTTAACAGTCTATGGAGGATAGGTGACACAAGAGCTTAACAAGTCCTAATAAAGATTAGGGGGGGGACACAAGAGATCTTACAGTCCTCTGAGGATGAGGGGGTGACACACAAAATAGCTACAGTCTAAAAGGGGTAATGAGGGTGACTCAAGAAGCTACACAGTCTATGAGGAGTAGGGGGGTGACCACACAAAGAGCTTACAGTCTATGAGAGGATTAGTGGTGACACAAAGAAGCTTACAGTCTATGAGATGGAGGGGGGTGACAACAAAGCTTACAAGTCCATGAGATGAGGGGGGGACACAAAGAAGCTTAACAGTCTATGAGGATGAGGGAGTGACAACAAGATCTTAACAGTCTTATGAGTATGATGGGGTGACCACAAGAAGCTTACAGTCTCTGAGCATAAGGAGTTGACAAAACAATGAGCTTACCCAGTCTATGAGGGATGAGGGGTGGGACACAAAGAGCTTACAGTCTATGAGGATCGAGGGGGTGGGACACAAAAGAGCTTACAGTCGATGAGAAATGAGGGGGGTACAACAAGAATTACAAACTAGGAGGATGAGGTTACACAGAGCTTACAGTCATGAGGATGAGGGTGAACCCCAAAGAGCTTCACGTTCTATGAGGATTAAGGGGGTGGGACAACCAAGAAGCATTAACCGTCTATGGAGGATGAGGGGGGGACACAAGATTACAGGTCTTGAGGATAGGGCCCGGGACACAACGAGCTTACAGTACTATGAGGGACCCAACATGGGGGTGACCTGCAAAGAGCTTCAAGTCCTATGAGGATGAGGGCGGTGCACAAGTGCAGACGCTTCAGTGTATGAGGATGAGGGGGTTGACACCCAGAAGGCTTCATCAGTCTATGAGGATGAGAGGGGTTGGATGAAACAGAGTCTTACAGACATCGATGAGGAATGCAGGGGGTGACCAAAGAGCTTACAGTCATAGATGAGGGAGGGGTGACACAAGAGCTTACCGGTCTATGAGGATAGGAGGTACACAAAGAGCTAGAGTCTAGAGGCAAGCGGTGACCAGAGAGTCACCTGTTTGAGATGACGGGGGGACAAAGAGCTTACGGTCTATGAGGATGAAGGGGTAACATATTGCTTCTGCTAGCAATGACTCGCAGTGTTAACCATTGATTGCCATCCTTTGATGTGTGGACGGCACCCTTTGTTGCCTTGTTGATCGTCGCCCCTTGTGGTGCATGACAGCTTCGGATCTGTTTAACAAGGCGACCATTTTCTTAGGCAGACGTTACATTCTGCGTGTGCACATTTGTAACAGATCATGTGCAATATCGATATGCGGTCCACATACTGTAGGTTGGTGCTGTATTGATTATTATTAAAAGATAGATCCAGAGACAGTCATTTGAGAACTCGCAGTTGAGAGCCTCATAAATAAGCCCACAAAAAAACTGGAGCCAAAGTTTTTTTTTTCACATTTTTTTTTTTCAATTTAAATCTAACTCCATTGTTTTTTTTTTTTCCTGCTTCCTGTTCCCTGTACAACAGGCCCCTGGAATATTAAACACCCATCCCTATAAATACTATTTGTTACAACAGAGTAGAAGCCTCACCAATGCTGTACATGGCACTCTGAAAAAATTTAGATCTTTGAAGGTGTAAAGTGAAAAAATATGATTAAAGACCCCAACAAAAACAAAAAACGAAAGCCAAGGTCCTTAAAAGGAGGGGTTCAAACAATAGCCTGATTTTACGCAGCTTTGGTGCATGTGGAGTAGAAGCACAACCATGGGGCAGCTACTTACCCGGCCCATTCAATGATCCCGGTGACTGTTCTCTGGGTTGGATTCGCGGGTCTGGCCGGGTTTCCACTAAGTAGCAGTTCCTGGAGACCGTCCACCAGGGGACGCTGCTGCGCTTGAAAAGCATACTGAAACGTCACTCAACTTTCACCGGCCTGGACCCAAGTGAAGGGTAAGTGCGTCCCAAACCACTCTTATTGTTTAAAAAAATACAAAAATCGGCGGTTTTTTTCAAAATCGTTCTGGTTTTTCATTACTCATCACCACGCCCCCAATTTCCGTCGCAATGCATGCCGGCCCGATGCGACAATCCGATTTGCGTGCGCCAAAATCCCAGCGGCAAGTCAGGGAAAAAATCGGCGCAATCGGCAAAAATTCGGGTACGAACACGTCGGGGAAACCGCGACATCGGGCCCTTAGTAAATGACCCCATTGTGTCTTTAAAGCAGCACAATTTTCGACATTAGGCGCTATCCCTATCTGTCGCACAGATTCGTTTAGATGTGATTGGAGCTAAAGACAATTATGTCTTGGAGGCTATCTGCCTTTCGTTTGGTCTGATCCAGGGACAATCTTGTGTTGTTTTCCCGACTATTCATTTCGCCGGGAACTTGACCCGGATTTTTTGCGCCACGCGCGTTCACTTGTAGCGAGTCGTGCGCTGGCTTCCCAAGCGACAGAAAATCGGGGGGCGGGTGGCCATCGGACAACCCGGCACGGATTGGCAAACGCACCGCCGCTTTATAAATGTTTGTTTGTGGTCGCAAGATCAGACTTGTACCACCGCCACCGGAACAGAAAGCCAGGGGGCACTCGCGGACCTCCAGCGCTAAGCAGCGGACAGCCTGCAGGATCGGCGCGGCCACGCACCTTAGTGAATCCTGGCAGACAACCGAATCCCCCCCCTCCGTTGGAACCAACACGCACGCTAGGATCGGACGGGACCGTGAACGTGCGTAAGTAATGTGCCCCAATTGGTTCTCTAAATCCAGCAAACATCTTTCCCTTTCGTGGGATAAACCATTTCTGTAGGGATTCTTAAGATGCATCTTACGATTGATTGGAGCATAAACTGGTCAGAAGCTTTTAGCCTAATTGGAGGATTTCTCCATGCTGTTATTCGGCGGTAGATTTCCCCCCGCCTTAAGGCCAATGGACGCCTCCTGTAGGGAGACCACAGAATAGTGAGACTCACTCATTGCTCCGCCTTAATCATTAGAAGCAACGCGGGTCTCTTCTTCTCCCTTGTCTTCTTTAAGGAATCGCTGCCTCAGTTTAATTGACTACGGTTCTTGCTCTCGGCGTCCGGCTCCTTCGCTTTAGGGTTGCTGATACTATAATATGCGGCTTCACATATGGGGAGGATTCGGAGCGTGTCTCCCATTCTTACAGAAATGTAATTAGCCTTGTGGTTGGGATTGTGACAAAGCGCGTTCTTTCCCTGCTCCGCGTCGGCGCGTTCTTAAGAAAGACCCGATAGATCTGTATCAACGTATCTTGTTTGATTGACTTTAAACGGGTTTGGAAACGAAGCGAAGCCAAAGCAACCATCCACTTACGAGACACAGACGCCACGGTCCTCGGCACAAAGCACAAGCGGAGGACCGCAAGGCAAACAGTACGTCGGCCATCTGCTCTGCGGATGCGGCTCCCGACTCAATTACTATGCATTCCTGCCGAATGGCTAACTAAACCCTCTTTAATGAACAGGTCGTCATGTTGTATCTTCGCGGCTAATTAGCAGACCGGACAGTCCTGAAGTGGCGTTCCACCCCACCCTCCATCGCAACCGTAATGTTAATGGCCGTTCTGGGTCTAAGGCAGGCACAAGGGGGAGCTTGCAGGCAGGGATACTGAGGTCTTATTTTTTTTAAAAAAATTACAAATTAAGAAAGTTTTAAATAAGTTTATCGTAAATATGTCACTTCTGTTCTATGACACATCGAGTCAACGGGAAAGGAAAATTGCCTATCGGAAAATGGAAAATGAACTTCTTTATGTACATAAAAGCTCCTAATAAGTAACTGGGTTGTTTATGAGCTTTCTATTTCATAATACGTTTCAAGATGTTTAAAGAAAGGGATCTGTTCACATCCCATCTCCCCGTCCTCCCTTTATAACAACGTATTGGCAGAGACGGATTCCAGCTGCTCGTTGGAAGTTTTTTTCTTTTCTTGTCTCTCAGCGTTCCGGTGTAGTAATCAGTGATGGTCGGCTCTTCCACAGCAGCAAAATGTTAATTATTCTGACTGCCAGGTGGGCGGAGCGCAGTAGATACTCCCCCGCCATGATGAATTTATAAATAAGGGAACCCGTCAACACATTCATTTTCACAAATACGACTAAGTGACAGGTTCCACTAGAGCCCAAGTAACCTAACTGACAAAACCTTTCTTTTAGCTAACAATTGTTCACCCTTAAATTCACCAGATTTTGATTTGATAGTTTTACCTGGTTATCTAAGCACGGCTACAACAATACAAAGCGAGTCCGATTGGTGGGCGTGGCCTCCATGGCGCTGCATCCCAGCAGCTCCCTTCCCCATCCTATCTCTGAAATGAAGCTGTATGTCATGTGACCAGGGTGACAAAAATCATCCGCAGGTCCTATAGCTGTCTTTTAAAGCATTAGAAATCATTGTCCAAACCACAGATTATCCTCATGAACACAAAGCATATGGGCAGATTTGACTATACCCGATCCCCGTCGCTAATCCCGCGTGTGTTGTCCCGACGAGGATTTTTTCGGGTCCTGCACGAAACAATAACAAATATGTGCCGCCGGACGTTCACCTTCTTCTTCCCGGTTGCAATGTATTAAGTGTGATCCTTTGCGACAACAATTCTTTTTTGAAAATTCTGGGTTTGTCGAATCTGCGGGTTGGGTCGCATGCATGCCGGTGGTGTTGCGCCACAATCGAGCCGTGCGGCCAAAATCCACGGGACAATTTTCCGGCGCCAACAAATGAAATATTTCCGGGGAAACCCGACGAAATCGCCGCGGCCCGCGGACCCGTTAGATGAGCCCTCAATGTCCAAATTTAGCGATAAATATGTAGCGAGTATAAATCGCGAATTGTAGCAGGGCAGAGGGGAGAGGCGCACCCGTCTGAGCAGATTCCAATTTAGCCAATTATGCTGATGGTTATTATGAGTCATGTGCCGATCCGGATGATGAGATTTCCATGGATGGGACCAGTCCGGTGACATGGACGGGCGGGGGGCTGTGAATTGTGTAACCATGATTGTTTTTTTCGGAAGCCTTTGAGGTCGGGGTTGAGGCTTTGTAAACCTTCGCAGCGTCAAACTGATGATGGTTTGTATCGGCATGGATGGATAGGTTTGTTGAGAAAGCATCCTCGCTCGATCCCTGCGCGACCGCGAAATTTGGATTTCAATAGTTTTTGATTTTTAAATGTCTGAAGTCTCCTCTTAGACGTCTCCCATGGTAACAGATACAAACTCCTCTGTTAGATAGGTTAGCCAGTTTGAGATTTAGTCATTTTTGGCAACAGTTTTTGAAGCATGTTGTTATAGTCTCTATGCACTAGTATTAGGGGATTTCAGGTAACTCGGTTGCTTGGCTTCATATAATCAAAATCTGTTTTAAAAAACAAACCGCATGGGAAAGTAAAGAAGTGTGAATTTTGACCTTTAATGAGCAGTGACTTTGTGAAAAATATTCCAGGATTGTAGCTTTAACCCCATTGCACTATTGTGTCCTCCACACACTGCTGTGCTAGTGCTCTCTGCAGGCAGTGTTTGAAATATTGTTCCTTGATTACATGTGTAATTCAACTTGTTGTATGTTGTTAGTGAGCAGCGAACGTGTGATATGTGGATTCCACAGTTGATTAGAGTTCTCGGCATGCTGTTTTGTTTTCTGCTCTAAGAGGTAGTGTTGCATATATTCCCGTGGAGATAGGAGAGTTTGTACCGGACATTATGTGTTATGTTGTAGTAGCAGCAGGACTGTGATATGTGGATTCCACAGGATTAGAGCTTCTCCGATGCTGTTGTGTTCTTGCTCTATAGAGTGTGGTTGCATTATCCTGGAGAGCTAGTGAACCGGACCTTGTGTGATGTTGTCTTAGTAGCAAGCGATGAACTGTGATATGTTGGATTTCCACAGGATGAGAGCCTTCTCCAGAGGGCTTGTCCTGCGCTGTTGTGTTTCTCTGCTCTAAGAGGTGTGTGTGACAGTATTGCCTGGGAGATGTGTAACGGAACTTTGGGTATGTTTGTTAGTAAGCCAGCACGGACTGTGAAAATAATGATTTCTTTTCAGTATTTGCACTTGTATATTGTCTGGAACAGTGCACTAAAACTTTTACTTCCCTTACCTCTGCTTAGAGTAAAAGACCCTAAAAGGTGTTGGACAAACAGCAGTCATTCAAGAGGTTAGAGTAAGTCATTTCTGATTTTCTGTTCTACAACTCCATATCTATCATGAGCTTTATATACAGTGGCACTTGACGGTGCTGAGGCCATGGATTGGCTTGAGTGTGTCAAGCCCCCAGCATTTGCACCCAGCCAGCGCGGTACGAAGCAAACGAGGATGGGCTGGAACGCGGGGCTAGAAGTGGTACTTAGAGGGTAATTGGACTCTTTTGTATACACCTTCCTGTGGACTTTGCCAATAGATTGCAGCCCTGTACGGACAATTGTACCGAATTATAAACAATCTTCATTTGCCCCTGACCTAAGCCCAGCGGGACTACTCTGCATTGCCACCTGCATGCTTCCCACGGTGGTTTTCCCAAACCTCCCTGGACCAAAATTTTCCACCGAATCAGGACACGGCTGAGCGGTGGCTGCCTTGTTATCCAATTTCAGCTTGTACTAATACCTGCGGGTGCCATAAAGCGGTGAACGACGATGGACACGCTCAAGGCTCTGATCCTATCAAAGGAACTTGATGTGGTCCAGTGCCAGGGCCCTGACACTGGGGGCCCCTGCTCGGGGCATGGTGGTTCTGCTGTATGGTGTGTTGATTGGGTGTGTTGGGTAATACTTGTGTATCATTGTTGTATATGCTTCCTGGCCTATATGATACTTTTGGTGATGTGTGTATCTGTATTATATGTGGTGTGTGTATGTATGGTGTGCATATGCTGTATGTGTGTGCTATATCGTATCTATATTGGTGGTGTGTGTATATATGGTGTGTATATGCTGGTATGTGTGTGTATATTCGGTGTAGTTTATATGGAGGTGTGTGTATAAACCTGGTGAATTGCAGTGTGTGAATCTGTCTTACGTTGTGTGCATTGGAGTTGTATGCGTGTGGTGTATCTATCAGTGGTGTGGTATATATGGAGTGCATATGCTGGGTGATGTGTGGACTCTTTCTGTTCTTTTAATGTGGTTGTGTATCTATGGAGTGCATATGCTGGTAGTGTGTGTGATTTCTGTATCTATCCGTGGTGGTGTGTATATATTCGGCAGTGCATATGCGTATGTGTGTGTATCTTCTGTATGTATACGGGTTGTGGTTGTCTATTGGTGATGGGCTGGTGGGATAGGTTTCCGTGGTTGAGTTGTGGTTCTTGGGGCATACTGCTGATGTTTTTCATATCTCCAATATCTGTGGGTGCTGTGTGTCTATTTTGTATCTATTGTCGGTTTGTGTACACACTTGGTGTGCCTGCGTCTGTGTGTGTCTTTGGCAGGATGCCGGTGTCTATTATGTGTGGTATGGTGTGCATCATGGCTGTTGTGTGTGTTTTCTGGTGTTCTATGATGGTGGGTGGTAGCTAATTTGTGCATATGCGTTCTCAAATGCTTGTATACTCGTATTTATATGTGGTGTGTGTATATGTGTTGTGCATTGCTGTAGGTTGTGGTTTTCTGTATCTTACTGGGTGTGCTGTATATATGGCGTTAGCATTATGCTGTCAGGTGTGTATATTCTATATCTATTATGTGGTGTGTGTGTATATTCTATATCTATGTGGGGTGTGTGTATTTATGTATCTATACGTTGGATGTGTGTTATATGTGGGCAATGTGTATGTGTGTGTATATTCTGTACTATAAGTGGGTGTGTGGTATATATGGTGGTGCTATGCGTATGGTTGTTGGTAATTCTGTATCATATGTGGTGTGTGTATATATGGTGTAGATGCCTGTATGTGTGTGATATTCTGGTATCTATACGTGGTGTTGTTGATATATGGTGTGGACATATTGCTGGATTGTGTTGTATATCTGTTCTATGGACGTGGGGTTGTGCATATATGTGTGCTTATGTGGTGTGTGTATATTCTGTATCTATAGTGGTGTTGTGTATATATGTGTCGTGACTTATGGGTCTGTGTGTTGTATATTTATAGTCTATATGTGGCTATCTGTGTGTTTATCTGTATCTTATATGTGGTGTGTGTAATATGGGTGCATATGCTAGGTTGTAGTTGTATTGTATTATTGTTATAGGTGGTGTGTGTATAAATGGTGTGCATATGCGTGTAGGTGTGTATATATGGTGTGTCTAATGCGATGTGCGTGTATATATGGTGCGCATAGTGTCTGTGGTTGTTATTCGTGTTTCTAAATATGGGTGGCATATGGGTTTGTATTGCTGTATTGTATGCGTGTATATTCCTGTATCTATACTGTGGGTGTGTATATACAGTGTGTGCATATGGTGTATGGGTGCTATATATGTAAATGAGTGTAGTATACATCCACTAAACTGCGACAAGTATCACATGATAATGTGTTATTCGCATTTGCTTTCAGTATTTGCCTCTTAAAGGGCGTCTTGTCGTGACAAATTTTAATGTGTGTGTGCCATCGTTGGCTCCATCTCATTGTTTTCCTCATAAGTTCGGCCGCGGTAAGTAATTAGGGCCGGGATAACAGTAAGTCTGCCGTGATCTATGAAATCTGCTCATTTTAATTAATTAATTGTTCCCTCCTTTAATGAAGACGAGACGCGAGGATTCGGAGATGGTGGCGGAGGTAGCGTCGCCAAAGAGACTGTGTCACCAACTAAAGAGTCCCGTGGGCGCCGCATGGTCCGCTGCCACCCAGGAGGATCTCGTGCGGGTCCGTCTCTATGGAAAGAGGCGACTATGTGGTCCTCATTGTACTATTTATGCAAACTGATAAACGAAACGTACAAAATATCGATTCTAGATGGTTTTTTTATGGTTAATATTGTTGCATGTGTATTTACAGGGGATGTTTATCTAATTTGACACCTAAAAACAAGCAAGAAGTGGTAAAATTTTATGCAGTGCCCCAACAGGAGAAAGAAGGTAATGCACAATTTTAAGGAAAACTTCTGACCTTTTTAAAGCACATTGGGGAGATGTACTTACCCTGGGGGACCTGGGTGAGTGACATTGTGCTATTGGGCCCAATTCATTCCTTGGACATGACGCCGGTGCTGGGATTGTCAAAATGTCACATTCATTGGGCTCATTTACTAAGGGTCCAGAACGCCGCACTTTCGTCGGGTTTAGGATATTTCCGATTGCGTCCTAATTGCCCGGGATTTTGGGTGAACGGGATCGGATTGTGTTGCAATCAGCGCGGCTTTCAGGTGACAGACATCGAGGGGCGTGTATCGGACACCCGACGTATTCGGAAAAACCCGCCAGCAGGAATTTTCAAAGGATTCAGCACTCACATGCCCCGGGAAGAAGAAGGGAACTCCGGCGGACCTCGGCGTGCAGCGACACCTACTGGATATCGGGGTGCATGACCTTAGGGAATCTGGCAGACCCAAATCAGCGTCGGACAAACGCGCGCGGGATCGCAACTGGACGGGTAAGTAACATGAGCCCCATTGTGCATGACAGAGAGGAACATCAGGGGAGCGCTGGGGATTGTATGAATCTGGATGATTCTATATATCCCAAAATCTGAGCCTTCCCCTTTAAGGGTGACCTAGTTCTTTGGTACAACAGGTAATGGCTCAGATCATGGGGTGCCTGTGGGTTGCAGCGATCTGTGTGTCTCAGGTTGGTCCACCACAGTGAGAGATGTCACTCAGTAAGGATGAGCAATGAGGTGCTGCAGCGAGCGAGGGGTTAAGCCCAATGTCATGTGATCCGCTGATTTAAAAGAAGGGCTTTTCGGTCACCCCAGCGGTGAATATTTAATAGTATCTGTGAACAAAATAGAAAACAGCTGGAGAAGCCACGAGGATTGAATGTGATCTGATGAAAGAGGAAGGAAATAAAGCGGAGAGACGAGAAGAATGGAGGGCGCCATGGAGCGCCAGGACGGCGACGGTGAAGAGCGGAGAACATTACATGACATTCCTTGGAGACCCCCATGTAGGCCACAGGGGCCCGGAGGAGGCCGGGTATCGGATCCCATACAGCCGACAATCGTGTCTCACATCTTGCTGAGCATATTACACAACTGTGTACAGTGACAGAGGAAGGAGCCTCCAGTATCATCTCCTTATTCTCCTTCTCATTCCATTCCCCATTTTCCAGCCTTTTCTAATATTCCTGTTGTGGCTCCCTTCATCCATTCCCCCCCCCCCACCCCTCTTTCTTTCAATCTTTACTCTCTCATCTCCTCCACACTTTACCTTTCTCCTTTACATTGCTTCCTTCCTTCCATCTAGATCAATACAGTGTATGAGATCCAATAGACTTCTGGTACAGCTACCATTGAATTGTGCATCGGGCGCTGTCGCCAGTGAGCAGTGAATCGCAAGAGGGTGTAATCGCTTTGTAGTTGAACGGTCGTAGGAGGGCCCTACAGACTGGGCAGCCAGGTGTGAATGTAATTGGCCTGGAGAGATGTGTAATAGACCTACACTGCTGTGTCGTGTCTCTGCACAGTGACTATGTTAGTCCTGGAGAGATTGTGTGATCAGACCTCACACTGCTGTGCTTGTGCTCCTGCAGCCAGTGTGTATGTATGTCCCTGGAGAGAGTGTATCAGACCTCACACTGCTGTGCTTCTGTGTCTGTGCAGCCAGTGTTATGGTATTGCCGGAGGAGATGTGTATCAGACCAACGGCTGTGCTCTGTGTACCCTGCATCCAGGTTGTTATGTATCTGTCCCTGGAGGAAGATGTGTAATCAGACCTCCCCACACTGCTGTGCCGGCTCTCTGCAGCCAGTTGTTAGTATTGTCCCTGGAGAGATGTGTATCGACCTCACACTGCTGTGCTCTGTGCTCTCTGCAGCCAGTGTTAGGTATTGTCCCTGGAGAATGTGTAATCAGACCTCACACTGCTGTGCTTGTGCTCTCTGCAGCCAGTGTTATGTATTGTCCTGGAGAGATGGGAAGCAGACCTCACACTGCGTGTGCTCTGTGCTCTCTGCAGCCAGTTGTATAGTACCTGTCCCTGGAGATGAGGTGTAATCCAGACACTCACACTGTGTGCTCTTCTCTCTGCACCAGTGTTATGTATGTCCCGAGAGATGGTAATCAGACCAACACTGCTGTGCTCTGTGCTTCTGTGCAGCCAGTGTTATGTTTGCCCTGGAGAGTGTGTAATCCAGAACTCACACTTCTGTGCTCTGTGTCTCTGCAGCCAGGTCTTGTATGTCCGGAGAGATGGTAATCAGACCTCACACTGCTGTGCTCTGCTGTCTCTGCAGCCAGTGGTTATGTATTGTCCCGGAGAGAGTGTAATCAGACTCCAACTGCTGTGCTCGTGCTCTCGCGCAGAGTGTATGTATGTCCCTGGAGAGATGTGTAATCAGACCTCACACTGCTGGGCTCTGTGCTTCTCTGAGCCAGTGTTAGTATGTCCCTGGAGAGATGTGTAATCAGACCTCACACTGCTGTGCTCTGTGCTCTATTGCAGCCAGTGTTATTATTAGTCCCTGGAAGAGAATGGTAATCAGACCTCACCACTGCTGTGCCTGTGTGCTCTCAGCAGAGTGTTATGTATTGTCCTGGAGAGATGTGTAATCAGCCCTACACTGCTGTGCTCTGTGCATCTGCAGCCAGTGTTGTCATTGTCCCTGGAGAGATGTGTAATCAGACATCACACATGCTGTGCTCTGTGCTCTCTGCTAGCCAGGGTTATATCTTACGGGAGAGATGTGAATGCAGACCTTACAGGCGTTGCTCGTGCTCTCTGCAGCCAGTGTTATGTATTGTCCCTGGAGAGATGTGTAATCAGACCTCACACTGCTGTGCTCTGTGCTCTCTGCAGCCAGTGTTATGTATTGTCCCTGGAGAGATCAGACCTTTGTGTGTGTTGCTAGTAGAAGTGGGGCAATAGAATAAAATGTAAATAAAAGTCGGGGCAGATAATTTTGTTACGATATTTTGTTCTTGTTTTGCTATTACATCGTTTTTATTGTCATTAATTTTAGTTTAAATTTTTTACTAATTTTATTTCTTTCATTTCTTACAAACTCGTCTCTGCTCCCCCCGCCCCCCGCTCCAGGTCGGTTTTGCCAGTTTCCTCCCTCCATCAGTTTATCTTCTCTTCGTATCTTTCGGCTGCAGAACAAACACAGATTTAAGCAAATTTAAAAAAATAAAAGTTGCATTTTTTTTTTTCCCTTCCTTTTTCCTGATGTGAATTTGCTGGAGGAGGCAGAAATCTCCGTCGGGGAGGCGGCGGCAGGTGAGCGCGGAGATGAATATGGCACTCTGGTACCTGCGGACCCGTCTTCTAGAAGCTGCGAGGCTTTTGTAGGTTGAAAGACAGGACTTTGAAGGCTGCGGCTCTGCGCTCCTGATGGAAGACGCCTTTCATCTCCCCCGCTGACGCCTCGATGGACGGCCCCGGGCCACGGCTCCCTCTGTTATTAGAATGGGTAATAGAGGATCAAACCCTGGGCTTTTAGCGGCTAATGGCGGCCGCCATAGTGATGCTGAGCACAGCGCCGCCGCAGCCTGCAATTAGCAGCTTCCCAGAGAACGTTGTGTGCTGAACCCTGCAATGTCATCCACCCGGCACCGCAGCAGAAAACCATCCAAAGTGACCTTTATGGAGAGAAACGCAGGATAAAGTATCACTTTACAGAGCGGGATAGAAACCGCAGGACGCAGGGAGGTCGGAAATCAGGACCAGGGGCTGCAACAAGGGTTTAGTATCCAATGGGGTTGTATCCAGTTTAAAGGAAAATCCATCCTGATACACCAGGGACATTACTCCTACATCCAGGCATCTGTGGGAACGTGCAAATTTTTGCAAATTTGTTGCAAAAATAAACTGCAACATTTCCGTATCTTGAATGTATAAATGTAACAACCTCAGGACCTCAGGAAATCTCCCATCACAATCCATCCTGAAAAACCAGGGACATTACTCCTAGATCCAGGCACCGGGACTGTGGGATCTTCTTATATGTGTTATCCACGGCCTCCTTCCTTCTAAAAATCATCTCTTATAATTATGCAAATGAGCCAGAAGGGCTTCTAGGGCTATAACCGGAGCCCCTCTGTGCTCTAGCTTCACAGGCTGTTACACTGTCTCCCGTCCCTCTGCTCTCTCTGCACTTCCCCCTACCTCAGTGGGAGGGGGGGAAGGGCTTCTGCACGGCCATATGCGAATTTAAAGCCACTGATGTTGACGTTGGTGATGGGGGAGGGGTTGTGCCGAATCCGGACCCTAACAACTCTTGAAGTTTGGGTTACCTGAACCCGCAACATTCGCTACCAACTCGAACTTTGCGGTTCAGGTCCGCTCAACTTAATACGTTCAAATAAGTTTGTATGTGTGTGATGGGTTTTTTTTTTAGAGCCTAAAATGAATAAAAATTGATTTGGAAAAAAAAAAAAGAAGTTTCAAAGTTTAACTGTTTAATAATTGTATCGAGTGTAAAGTGTAACCGATGACATGTGGTGTAATATAAATGATATTATAATGAAGGTTACACTACAGGCAGTCCCTGGGTTACATACAAGATAGGGTCTGTAGGTTTGTTCTTAAGTTGAGTTTGTATGTAAGTCGGAACTGTATACTTTATCATTGTAATCCCAGCCAAAAATTTTTTGGTCTCTGTGACAATTGGATTTTAAAAATGTTGGGTTGTCATAAGAACCAGGAGTAACACTAAAGCTTACAGACGCCTGTGATAACTGTTACAGCTGATCATTGTAGCCTAAGGATAAAGTACAATAACTTACCAACACCCAGAGGTCCGTGTGTAACTAGGGGTCGTCTGTAAGTCAGGTGTTCTTAAGTAGGGGACCGCCTGTTCCCGAGCGACTGCCGAGAGCCCTGAGATGTTAAAGGCCTTTTTCTCCAAAACAAGTTATGCCCAATCCACAGGATAAGACCTTATTTGCTGATCAGTGGGGGTCTCAATAGCTAAGCCCATGGGGGGGTCCCACATGAGGGCCCCCGAATGACTCCGAAAGCTTCACTCTGGATTGCATAGAGTTTCTTGTTTCCTCCTCTGAGATAGATCTTTAAATTGTTACGGCGCCTGCAGGACGCAGATACGGAAGTCATGGAGAGAGGTCGGTATAGAGGTCAGCATCCTCCACCCTTGATTTGCAACAACAACCAAGAATGTGTCCTGTGATGCACAGCTATGTGCTGCATTGTCTGAACTTAATGGGGCAGATTTACTTACCCGGTCCATTCGCGATCCAGCGGCGCGTTCTCTGCGGTGGATTCGGGTCCGCCTGGGATTCACTAAGGCAGTTCCTCCGCCGTCCACCAGGTGGCGCTGCTGCGCTGAAGAGCATCGGAACGCACTCAAGTTCCCCGGCCTATTCCTAGTGAAGGTAGGAATTTTTTTGAATGTGGCGGTTTTTCCGAATCTGTCGGGTTTTCGTACGGCCACGCCCACCCCCCCATTTCTGTCGCGTGCATGCCGGCGCTGATGCACCACAATCCGATGGCGTGCGCCAAAAATCCGGGGCAATTCAGGGAAAATCGGCGCAAAATGGAAAAATTCGGGTAAATCGCCGTTAAAACTCGATTCGGGCCCTTAGTAAATGACCCTCGGCGTCTGAACACAATGAACTCGCAGGAGAATCGATGGGACACAAATATCTGCTGAGATATGACAGATCTGATTGCTGCAATGGACACAATTCTCATCTTCTGTGCCCTGCTACATGACAATCTTCCCCTCCATCCAATGTGGCGGCTTTCAGGATCTATTTTTATTCTTCACGTTAATTTTGAGATAAAAAATGTGTTAAAATTCTTGTACGATGTCTTTATACAGTCCTTTTCGTTTTGTGTATGCAGCGGTTATGCAGATGCGATTATCTCCACGGTGACAGACTACAAACTAAGCTCCTGTAGTCTGACTCCGCCTACCTCTTCTCATCTCTTCGTTTGGATGGTCCGGGTTATGGGATAGATGGAAGGGGATATTCCTGGAGACACATAGCTCTGCAGGGGAGCTGCATACCCTGGTCAGATTTTTTAGATTGTTCTTGTTTGTGTTACATCAGATACAATGTGGCTGGCTGAGCGTAGGAGTGCGGTGGAGTATGACACAGGGGGGCGCTATTCTCCTTTGCGGTGTCATGTGGATGTTATCGCATCGGTTTCCGCACCTGTATCTCCAGTTGTGTAAAAGCCGAATGCAAACACTCGGAGAATTGCTGTGAACTGCGGGGGAATCTCTTATGTAACACAATCCAGAAGGAATTATACGGCAGGTGCAGCACAAAAGACCAGGAATTCACCTCCGCTGTGTGCCAAAATCCAGAGAACTGGCGGAGATTGGACCATGCACTGAAATAGACCACTAGGAGGCCTTAAAGGGAATGTCTACATCATTTCATCTAAACAGGACCAAACGTATGTGCTGCTTCTATGCCAGAACATATACAGAGATCATCTGCATAGTGATATATGTCGCACTACCCGCAGCTACCACTAGGAGGAGCTAAAGAGATTACTACCCACATGACTTGTACTTGTAATGGATTTAGGGTAGTTTTTAATAGCCGATATGCTAATTAGGCACTCTGCTTAAAAATGGGCGGTCCCTGATGGAAGCAGAAAGCCTGGCTCCACCCATTTGACAGTAGAGATCTGAAAGTAATGACTATTATAGGATGCAAAGAGCTGAATTTGATACTGGACCAGCAGAGTAGAACTGGATCCTTGAGTCTAGGTCCAGCACAAGACATAGAGATGTCAATGGGTCGTCTCCAGACCACTGGGATCTATGGTCCATTTGGCAACCAAAAGTCAAAGCGACTAGTTTAGGCAGAGTGGCCATTATATAGAGGTAGGTAGGTGGTTTATAGAGGTAATAAAGGTAGGTGATCGGAGGGTAGAGCCAGGGACCATTTGAATCTGTTGTTATAGGTTCTTTTAGGATGAAAGTGACACATAGTAAAGTATAGACGGAGACCTTGCAGCTGCCATGATGAGGACCTTAGAGCAGGTCCTTATAGGTCCAGTTCTCTTCAGGACTTTGCAGGACAATAAGAAAGAGGTCTAAAAGGGCAGAGAGGGACAAGAAACATCTGACTCCCTCTGCCCCTTTCTTTCAGCCCCTCTCTCTGAGCGTTGAACGTCTATGTTGTTCTTAAAGGGATTCTCCATATTCGAAAAAAAAAACAAAAAACTTCCTCGGTATTTTAGTAGCAAACACAAATTTGTCTCTTATTACACCCCCAGCAGTCACCTGTAATATGGAGGTAACACAGGTAAGAAGTGGCAGTAACTGCAGTGCCCCCGCAGGCAATGAGGAGAATTGCATCATATCAATGGGCTGTCAGTGTAAGGTATGACGGGATTGGTCCTCCAGAGTGGGAGGGGCTCCATATACCTACTGTAAGATGAGATAAGGACCCTGTGCTGAGGACCTTTAAGATAGGACCCTCTGTAGACCTTTGATGGGGATTCCTGAGCTTTGGAGCCCCTGTGGATCACTTCAGTATCATGTGACATAACTGAGATTCCAGGGGGGGGGGGGGGGGAAAAAAACAAAAAACCCAAAAAAATAAAAGGCCCCAGCCGCGTCTTGTAACCCACTTTCTATAAAGTAGGGCAGCAGATAAGTCATGGAGGGAGCCGCAGTATTTATGCCGCAGACGCTGGTTGTGCATACATTATGTATGGGGGTCATTTATCATCACATTTTCCCTCAATGCATTTAAATTCTGCGACTCCACATTAAAACTGATATTAATATCCATAAATACAGAGGAGACAGTAACCTGCACAGTCATCTGTTACATTAATGGCCGCTGCATTCTCTGTACTTAATATATATTGGACACCGCTGCGCCCATCACTCTCTACATGTATCCAGACACCTGCTGCACCGTATACAGAGGCGTCACACCGGCCCCTGCACCGCCACACATGGCAAGTGCTATACCGACCCCCGGGCCATGGGAATGGATGGCATGGAGCTGACAGAGGCTATGGTGGCATCACTGTGTGTATTATCCCTGTACTGTGACATCACTGTGTGTATTGACAAGAAACATTCTGACTCCCTCTGCCCTTTCTTTCAGCCCCTCGCTCTGAGCGTTGAACGTCTACTGTTGTTCTTAAAGGGATTCTCCATATTCGAAAAAAAAAAACAAACTTCCTCGTATTTTAGTAGCAACACAATTTGTCTCTTATTACACCCCCAGCAGTCACTGTAATATGGAGGTAACACAGTAAGAAGTGGCAGTAACTGCATTGCCCCGCAGGCATAGGAGAATTGCATCATATCAATGGCTGTCAGTGTAATATTGACGGGATTGGTCCTCCAGGTGGGAGGGGCTCCATGTACCTACTGGAAAGATGAGATAATGACCCTGTCTAGGGACCTTTAAGATAGGACCCTCTGTAGACCTTGATGGGTATTCCTGACGCTTGGAGCCCCTGTGGATCACTTCAGTATCATGTGACATAACTGATATTCCAGGGGGGGGGTTTGGGGCAGAAAATAATCCAAAATCCACATAAGATGAAAGAGCAGCACCAGCCGCGTGCTTGTACCCACTTTCTATAAGTGGGGCAGCAGATAGTCATGGAGGTGGAGGGGCCGCAGTATTTATGCCGCGAACGCTGGTTGTTGCATACATTATGTATGGGGTCATTTATGCATCACATTTTCCTACAATGCATTTAATTCTGCACTCCACATTAACTGTATTAATATCCATAAATCAGAGGAGACAGTAACTGCACACGTCATCGTTAACAATTTGGCCCGCTGCATTCTCTGTACTTAATTATATTGACACCGCTGCGCCCATCACTCCTACAGTATCCAGACCCACCCGCTGCAAGCAGTATACAGACGTCACAACAGCACCGGCCCCGTGCACCAGCCACACATTGCAATGCTAACAAGAAAAATCCGGCCCCCGGGCCAATGGTGAATGGATAGCTTGACATGACAGAGGCTATGGTTCATCACTGTGTGTTATTATCCCTTACTGTGACATCACTTTTGTATTATCCTGTACTGTGACATCACTGTGTGTATTATCCTGTACTTGTGACATCGCTGTGTGTATTATCCCCTGTGCTGTGACATCGTGACATCACTGTGTGTATTATCCTGTACTGTGACATCACTGTAGGGTATTTATCCCTGTACTGTGAACATCGATGTGTGTATTATATCCCTGTATTGTGTCATCACTGTGATGGATTATCCCTGTACTGTGCATCACTGTGTTGAATCCCTGTACTGTGACATCACTGTGTGTATTATCTCTTGTTGTTACATGCACTGTGTGGTATATCCCTGTACTGTGACATCACTGTGTGTATTATCCTGTGTACTGTGACTCACTGTGGTGGTATTATCCTTTACTGTGACATCACTGTTGTTTATCCCTGTACTGTGACATCACTTGTGTATTATCCCTGTACTGTACTGAACGATCACTGTGTGATTTATCCTGTACTGTGACTCACTGTGTGTATTATCCCTTACTGTGACATCACTGTGTGTATTATCTCTGTACTGTGACATCGCTGTGTGTATTATCCCTGTACTGTGACATCACTGTGTGTATTATCCGTACTGTGACATCACTGTGTGTATTATCTCGTACTGTGACATCGCTGTGTATTATCTCTGTAATGTGCATCAACGTGTGTATTATCCTGTACTGTGACATCAGCTGTGTGTATTTCCTGTACGTGACATCACTGTGTGTAATTTCCTGTACGTGACATCACTGTGTGTATTATCCTGTACTGTGACAGTCGCTGTGTGTACGATATCCTGTACTGTGACATCACTGTGTGTATATCCTTACTGTACTGCTACTGTTAATTACCTGTACGGTACATCACTGTGTGTATTATCCCTGACTGTGAATCCTGTGTTTACTCTGTACTGTGACATCCTGGTGTTCTATATCCGTACTGTGACATCACTGTGTGTATTATCCCTGTACTTGTGACATCCTGTGTGTATTAATCCCGTACTGTGACATCCACTGTGTGTATTATCCTCTGTACTGTGACATCACGTGTGTATTATCCTGTACTTGTGACTCAACTGTGTGTATTATCTCTGTACTGTGACATCACTGTGTGTATTATCCCTGCACCCTGCGACGGTGACACATCACTGGTGTGTATTATCCTGTACTGTGACATCACTGTGTGTATTATCCCTGTTACTGTGAACATCACTGTGTGTATTAATGTCATATTCCCTGTACTGTGACATCATGTGTGTATTATCCCTGTACGGTGACATCACTGGTGTATTATCCCTGTACTGTAACATCACTGTGGTGTTATCCCTGTACTGTGATCACGGTGTATATCTCTGTACTGTGACTCACGTTGTGATTATCCTGTTACTGTGACATCACTGTGTGTATTATCCCTGTACTGTACATCACTGTGTGTGTATTATCCCTGTACTGTGACATCACTGGTGTGTATTATCCTGTACTTTGACTCACTGTGTGATTATCCCTGTACTGTGACATCACTGTGTGTATTATCCATGTACTGTGACATCACTGTGTGTATTATCCCTGACTGTGACAATCACTGTGTGTATTATCCCTGTACTGTGACATCACTGTGTGTATTATCCTGTACTGTGGACATCACTGTGTGTATTATCCCTGTACTGTTGCACATCACGCACTGTGTGTATTAACCACCCTGTACGGTGACATCACTGTGTGTATTATCCCTGTACTTGTGACATCCTGTTTTTATCTCTGTACTGTGACATCACTGTGTATTATCCCTGTTTACTGTAGACATCACTGTGTGTATTATCCCTGTACTGTGACATCACTGTGTGTATTATGCCCCTCGTACCTGTGAATCACTGGTGTATTATCCATCCCTGTACTTTGACATCACTGTGTTTATATCCCTGTACTGTGACATCCACTGTGTGTATTATCCCTACTGTGAACATCACTGTGTGTATTATCCCTGTACTGTGACATCAAGTGTGTATTATCCTGTACTGTGACCATCACTGTGTGGTATTATCTCTGTACTGTGACATCAACTGTGATTTATCCCTGTACACTGGGTGCATCAACTGTGTGTATTATCCCTGTACTGTGACATCACTGTGTGTATTAATCCCCTGTACCTGTGAACATCACTGTGTGTATTTCCCTGTACTGTGACATCACTGTGTGATTACTCCTTACTGTGACATCGCTGTGTGTATTATTCCCTGTACTGTGAACATCACTGTGTGTATTATCCCTGTACTGTGAAATCACTGTGTGTATTATCGTCTGTACTGTGACATCACCGTGTGTATTATCCCTGTACTGTATCATCACTGTGTGTATTATCCCTGGTACTGTGACTAATCACTGTGTGTATTATCGACTGTGACATCATTGTGTCATTATCCTGTACTGTGACATCACGTGTGTATTATCCTGTACTGTGACATCACTGTGTGTTATATCTCTTGTACTGTGACATCATCGTGTTATTATCCCTGTAATGTGTACATCACTGTGTGATATCCTTGTTACTGTGACAATCCACTGTGTGTATTATCCCTGTATACTGTGACATCACTGTGTGTATTATTCCTGTACTGTGACATCACTGTGATATTATCTCTGTACTGTGACATCACTGTGTGTATGTATCTCTGTACTGTGGACATCACTGTGTGTATTATCCTGTACTGTGACATCACTGTGGTATTATCCCTGTACTGTGGACATCACATGTGTGTATTATCCTGTACTGTGACAATCACTGTGTGTATATCCTCTTACTGTGACATCACTGTGTGTATTATGCCCTGTACTGTGACATCAGACTGTGTGTATTATCCCTGTACTGTGACCATCGCTGGTTGTATTATCCCTGTACTGTGACATCACTGTGGTATTATCCTGTACTGTGACATCACTGTGTGTATTATCTCTGTACTGTGACATTCACTGTGTGGTATATCCTCTGTCTTACTCACTGACATCACTGTGTGACATTACTCCTTACTGTGACATCACTGGTGTATTATCCCTGTACTGTGACATCACTGTGTGTATTATTCCTGTACTGTGACAATCACTGTGTGTATTATCCCTGTACTGTGACATCACTATGTGTATTATCCCTGTACTGTCTGTGACATCACTGTGTGTATATCTCTGGTACTGTACTCTGTATTTCTGTACGATCATGTGGTGTATTATCCCCTGTACTGTGACATCTGTGTTATTATCCTGTATGGACATCACTGTGGTTTACCCGATGTGACATCACTGTGTGTATATCCCTGTACTGTGACATCACTGTGTGTATTATCCTGTAATGTGACATCACTGTGTTATTATCCCTGTACTGTGACAATCACTAGTTATTATCCCTGTACTGTGACATCCACTGGTTTTATTTATCCCTGTGTAGATGTGACATCACTGTGTGTATTATCCCTGTACTGTGACATCACTGGTGTATTATCCCTGTACTGTGACATCACTGTGGTGTAGTTATCCCTGTACGTACTCATGTGTATTATCCCTGTACTGTGACTCAACTGTGTGTAATATCCTGTACTGTGACATCACTGTGTGTATTATCCTGTACTGTGACATCACTGTGTGTGTATCTTATCTGTGAACTCGTGTTACAATCACTGTGTGTATATCCCTGTACTGGTGACATCACTGTGTGTTATGTATCCTGTACTGTGACATCACTGTGTGTATTATCCCTGTACTGTGACATCACTGTGTGTATTATCTCTGTACTGTGACATCACTGTGTGCATTCTCTCTCTGTCCTTGCTGTTCCTCTCCCCATTATTCGCCATTTCCGTTTCCGCCTCTCTGATTGTGCGTTTGATAGTTTAGTTTGTTTTGTTTATGTAAAGTGAGTGAATACATTTACATAAATACATAAATAGTGTAGAAACCAAACATCCCAGGACAATGCGATGCAGAGATACATGCGGTGACTTTCATTTTTCTGGCTGAAATCTAATAAGGGAAAGTCTTTCGTTATTGAACATGAATGGCTCCTTGTTATTGTGTCGCTTTAACACCCTCAATGCCCGGGAGTGAGAATGGACAATTTCCTCCAATTGGGTCTGAGAGGGAGAGTCCATAATGCAGAAAAAAAAGTCACATTAAAAGACTTTTCAGGGCTAAATATCTGTGACCTCCTCCCGGTGCTAATTTGGGATTGTTGGGGTCAAACAATACACCTGCTACGAGGAAAGCAGAGCAAAAAAGAATCAGACAGCGCACTCCCCTGTGTAGTGGCACGACTGACTGTGCACTACAGCTTAGCGTCAGTATGCAGTTTACCGTGAGTAACCTGGTGGGAGCCTGCACAGATATTGGCGTAGTTGTTTATCCTCTTAGTAATTCTTAACAATATCACATCCAGGACTTTACTATCAATATCTTAGCCTGTCTTATCAATGTCTTATCTATGCTCATCATATCCATCTATATCTTATCAATGTCTTATCATATCTTAATCAACACTTATCAATATATCTATCACTATCTTTCAATGTTTTATCCAATGTCTAATCATTCTTAATCAAGTTCTTATCAGTCTTATCAATGTCTTATCAATGTCTTATCCACTATCTATCACTGTCGTCTATCAATATCTAATCTTATCGATGTCTTATCAATGTCTTATCGATGTCTTATCAATATACATCACTATCTTGTCAATATCTCATCATATCTCATCATGTCTTATACATGTTCATCAATGTTCTTATTATATCTCATCACTATCTTGTCAATGTCTTATCAATATCTTATCAATGTCTTATCGATGTCTGTATCAATATCTTATCCTATCTATCAATATCTCTCGTTTGAGACTTCTAATTATGTATATTTTATGTGATTTTTTTTTTTTTTTTAACTGATGTTGTTCCAGGATTTTTGGGGCATATTCTGACTGCTGTGCTCGTGTTCTCTATTGCATTTACTCTCAGCCTCTTCCCTTCTGCTTTTGTGTGACTGCTTCCCCCTGTGGCTTTTACTCAGAGTACATAATAGGTTTGTGGAACTGTTACATGCGAGAGCTAAGAACACAGCAGTGTGAGGAAACTTAAAGAAGCAACAATCACAGTCCTGCTGCCACTAAATAACATCACAAAGGTAAATTAATCCGTCTCCGAGGCTAATGCCTAACAATAAAGAAAGCTAAAAGCACAGCGTGTGAGGGACACATCCAAGTGCATGTTGAAACTTACAATCCTGAGAAATAAATCCATATATCACAGTCCTGCTGCTACTTTCACCACAAAGGCCAATGTCTGACATTACAAATCTATCTAGGGACAATACACATAACACTGGCTCCAGTGAGCACAGGACACAGCAGTGTGAGGACACCCCATGGTGAATTTGAGGAAGCTACAATCCAAGAATATAATCCATAAATCACAGTCCTGCTGCTACTAGCAACATACACGAAGGTATTATTACACATCTCTCCAGGGACAAATACAATAACACTGGTCTGCAGTGAGCACAGAGCAAGCAGGTGATGCACATCCCACAGTGAATTAGGAGAATCTACTATACAGGAATAACTCCAAATATCACAGTCCTGCTGTACTAACAACACACACAGAGGACAATAAATAACACTCGCTGCAGTCTAGATGGTCAAGGAGCTGCTGACAGGTTCCCTTAAAGTGGTGAAGGAGTCCCTCAGCAATAAAACAGTTCATATTGGGCACATTTACTTACCCGGTCCATTCGCGATCCACGGCGCGTTCTCTTTGCGTGGATTCGGGTCTTCCGGCGATTCACTAAGGCAGTTCTCCGAGTCACACAGGTGGCGCTGCTGTGCTGAAGTTCCCGGCCTATTTCTAGTGAAGGTACAGTGCCAGCCCGCAACACTTTTTTTTTTTTTTTTTAAATGCGCGTTTTTTTCCGAATGTCCGTTTCGTTCGGACCCACGCCCCTCAGATTCCGTGTGCAATGCCAGCGCCGATGCGCCACAATCCGATCGCGTGCGCCAAAATCCCGGGGCATTAAAGGGAAAATCGGCGCAAATATTCGGGTAACATGTCGGCAAAACGCGAATCGGGCCCTTAGTAAATGACCCCCATTGTGTTTAGCAATCATTTCTAGAATCAGACTTTAACCGCTTGAATGTTATTGTGTAACAATCCCCTACAGTTGAAGTTTTCCCACAATCCCGGCACGAACCAGCGGACACAGACGTAACTGCAAATAAGGCTAGCAAGCCTTATTCATAGTTCCCTACAGCACCTCCACAGGAGGAAGGAGGTATTACACAATTCCTGTTGGGATCAATGCAACACTTGTTGTAGACCTTCTTTACACTATAACTACTGAGCACTAGAGGTCATGAGGTCATGTGCTCGAAAAACTCATCGTCACAAAGTTTTAAAAGAAAAATCACAAAAGCAAATTAAATATTGCGACGGACGGTGGACGCGGCGCTGCCATCTTGTTACCCCCCAGGTGGTGGTCATAAAGCTACGGCAGGTGCAATTAATGCTTAAAACGCTCCGACCTGTCAGCGACCCGGAAGTTACTTCTCCCATCTGCTGTCCAGAATTTAATTTGCCTTTAATTTCCTAATGAGGAGCCGATCGGACGCGTCACAGCGGATGTACAAGGGGGCGGAGCTTAACTGGACATCTAACGCGAGGCAGCAAACCTCAGCTTGACTTCATTTACACTGAAGGGCAAATAGGGAAACACACTAAATGGGGGCACACTTTACTTATATCCGCGTCCCAGCGCGATCCCGGCGGCAGGGACTACAACTCCCAGCAGATTATATATGTCCTCCCCTTATAATCCGCAGTGACTATTACATGATACCACAACATATGTCATATCCTGCTATAACCAGTGACTTGTGATGTCATCAGCCCCCCGTATACAATGTGACCCCAGATGTTCAGGCAGAGGACGACCCATATCTACCCTAACCCCATCTCAGCCTGAGCTCCGACACATCACTAACCCAATATCTTCCCCCCAAGTGCCCGCAGCAGCCAGGAAGGGACGGACCAAGAAAGAGGCTCGAGAGAACACGAACCGTGACAGTCCCTGCGGCCACGAGAGGAAGATAGTGGACAAACTGCAGAGGACCGAAGCCAAGAGGAAGAGCAAACCCAACAAAGACTGAAAGCGAGGTGAGAGGAGACTACAGTGTCAGGTGTACAATACTGCCCCCTATATACAGGAATATAACTACTATAATACTGCCTCCTATGTACAGGAATATAACTACTATAATACTGCCCCCTATGTACAAGAATATAACTACTATAATACTGCCCCTTTGTACAGGAATATAACTACTATAATACTGCCCCCTATGTACAAGTCCCTATGTACAAGAATATAACTACTATAATACTGCCTCCTATGTACAGGAATATAACTACTATAATACTGCCCCCTATGTACAAGAATATAACTACTATAATACAGCCCCCTATGTACAGGAATATAACTACTATAATACAGCCCCCTATGTACAGGAGTATAACAACCTTTTTTTTCCTATAATTTGATTATCAGTATTTGGGTATTTTTTGCTTTTCAATTTTTGCATATTTTGCAAGAAAAACCGCGTAAGAGATTTTTTTGCCACCTTGTGTCCTCTGTGCATTGTCCTGTCCTATGGTCCCTGTGCCCCACCCATGTATCCGGGCCGCTCCTGTCATGTATTCCTGGGCTTTGTACCGTCACATGAGGACAGGCCCATTAATCCGATCCGTGAAGCTCACAAATTGCTGATTCTCAGTATCGGGTTTGCGCTCGTCTATTGTGTCGGGGGCTTCTCGCTGGAAGGAAAGTTCTCACTGACAATCACACACAGCGTTTTATAACACAGGCCCTCAGGAGATTCCCTCCTCGCGGGGTTAATTGTATTCATAATTAGTAACACTGTATCCAGGACGTGTCATATGACCCGTGTGCCGCCATCACACAACAATCACACTTCCGATTGGCAACTTGTCTCGTAATTTGATTTCTCTTGGTTGAACAATGAGAAGATTCGGCAGGTTGTGTCTTCAGAAAGTCGCAGGACAAAGGGAAACTTCCAGAAATAAAAATAACTGGAATATTTAATAGTTTTGAATTTCTATGTGACCTTCAGGACCTGAAATATGTAAAATATAAAAAAAAACTAAAAATAAGCAATTTAAATGAAATAATAATTTGCTATTGACATAATAAAATATATTTACAATGTTTGAATAACGATATTAAAAATTATAATAAGCAAATAACATTTATAAAAAAAAATTATAAAATTATTAAATATTAAAATAATAATACATTTGCTGGAATGGAATAATCCTAATAGTATTGAAATTATAGTCATTTATAATTTTAATAAAACCAAATAACATAACACAATATTAAAGGGGTTTCCCTCCCACAAAGACAAGATTCCTAAATATTCTCAGATATAATTGCAATCCAAATCTCTATCGGCCCTGGTGTACACAATTTTGGTTATCACTGAATACGACCATAAATCTTATATAATAATTCTTTATTTATATAGCGGCTACAGATTCCGCAGCGCTGCACAGAGTTTGCCAAATCGGTCCCTGTAGCCTCGGGTAGCGTTAGGTTGAGGTCTCCACTGAATGATACTAGAGAGAAATATGCAGCCGCACAGTTCTCTCTAGGATCAGGCACAGAGATTCATGGCTGCCTTGTCTGATCATAGGGCAGCATGGTGGCTCAGTGGTTGGCATTACAGCATTGCAGTGCTGGGGTCCTGGGTACAAGTCCCAGGGTCAACATTTGCATTGAATTTGTATGTTCTCTTCATGTCTTCCTCTGGGTCCTCCGGTTTCCTCTCACACTCCAAAACATACTGGTAGGTTGATTAGATTATGTGCCCCATTGGGGACAGGGACTGATTTGGCAAGATCTGTGCAGAGCCGGGAAATCTGTGTGCGCTGTATACATAAAGAATTATTATTATTAAAGGGGTTGGCTACTTTTCGATAAATCTCTACCATTAGACCTGTCTCTTCATGTATATGTCCCTGTGCCTTTGCCTTCTTTGAGAGTTTCATCCTTTCCCTGTTCTCACTATGCTGCTCTCTGTGTATATACACAGCTTCCTCTCTTTCACTCCTCCAGCCCGTCCTTATGGCGTCTCCCACTGTGTCTCTCTTCTCAGTCTGTCCTCACTGACAGAGACAGAAAGAGGGGAGGGAGCAGGATGAGTCATAACTCTGCTGCTGCTTCTCCTCCTATTCAGCATAACTAGGTCATAACAAAAAGTTTAAAAAAAGCCAAAACAAAGGTAAATGTGCCCTGATGCTATCCAGGACTGTGGACGGGGAGAGGAGAGGGACCCATGCGCCCCTGAAGCCTCATGTTGGACTTGGACCATGTCCCCTTGGAGGAACAGATTACTGATGGTGGTTGTAGCCTCTTATATGGAAGGGCCCCCTGGTCCTTACTGTTGCGATGTGACTGCACCTCCCGCCGTCTCCTTGTATTTTACTATTCCTTAAACCCAGATGTGGGTGCGGACGCTTATCCCAGCATCATGTAAGCAAAGAATGTAAATCCACAGCTCTGCTTATACTACCAGCCACAAATACTGAGACCCTGCCAAACGTCTCCAACGCAATGAATATGTATGTGACAATCCAAACAAATGACGCGTCTCTTCCAACACGAACACACGACATGAGGCGCAGCAGAGCAACCTGCCAGGCTCCACTACATACCCTGCAGCCATAATACATGACTCAAATAATAGCAACATACAGTGCAGAAAGAATATTAACATAAAGCACTTATAGGAAATCTCCCATCAAAATCCATCCTGATAAACCAGGGACAATACGCATAGATCCAGGGACCGGGACTGTGGTATCTTCTTATATTTGTTATCCATGGTCTCCGCCCCTTCTAAAATCAAATTTTACAATAATGCTAATGAGTCAAAAAGACTCTAGGGGAGTGTTACCAGAGCCACTCCATGCTGTAGCTTCACAGGCTGATACGCTGTGCAGGAGCACTTCCCCTACACACTGTGAGATTACATCAGGCAGAGAGAGGAGGAAGTGCTGAGGGAGCAGGGAGATGAGTGTAACAGCCTGACAATCTACAGCATTGAGGGGCTCTGGTACTGCCCCCCCCCCCTAGCATAATTTAGAAGTTGATTTTAGAAGGGGCGGAGGCCATGGATAACCAATGTAAAAAGATACCACAGTCCTGGTGCCCGGATCTATGAGTAAGTGTCAAGTTATACCAGCACGTAATGGTTACAAAGTACCAACATACTTTGCACAAATAATAGCAACAAACAGTGTTCAGATGCTGAAAAAATACCACCATACTGTACCCCAATAATACTACCATAATGTACCCCAATAATACCACCATACTGTACCCTAATAATACCACTATACTGTACCCTAATAACACCACTATACTGTACCCTAATACCACCATACTGTACCCTAATACCACCATACTGCACCCTAATACTACAACTTTACTGTACCCTAATACCACCATACTGTACCCTAATAATACCACTTTACTGTACCCTAATACCACCATACTGTACCCTAATAATACCACTTTACTGTACCCTAATAATACCACCATACTGCACCCTAATAATACCACCATACTGCACCCTAATAATACCACTTTACTGTACCCTAATAATACCACTTTACTGAATCCCTGTACTGTGACATCACTGTGTGTATTATCCTGTACTGTGACACGCTGTGTATTATCCCGGTACTGTACATCACTGTGTGGTATTTATCCTGTACTGTGACATCACTGTGTGTATTATCCCTGTACTGTGACATCACTGTGTGTATCTCTGTACTGTGGACATCACTGTGTGTATTATGTTCAGCCCTGTACTGTGACATCACTGGGGTGTATTATCCTGTCTGTTACATCACGTGTGTTTATCCTGTACTGTGACATCACGTGTGTGTATTATCTCTGTGTACTGTGAATCACTGTGTGTATTATCCTGTACTTGTACAGTAACATCACTGTGTGTATCTTATCCTGTACTGTACATCATGTGTGTATATCCCTGTACTGTACATCACTGTGTGATTTATCTCTGTACTGTGACTCCTGTTGTATTATCCTGTACTGTGACATCACTGTGTGTATTATCCTGTACTGTGAATCCCTGTGTGTATCTATGCTGCTGTGACTATGTGACATCGCTGTGTGTATTATCTCTGTACTGTGACATCACTGGTGTATTATCCTGTACTGTGACATCGCTGTGTGTATATCTCTGTACTGTGACCACTGTGTGTTATATCCTTACTGTGACATCACTGTGTGTATATCCTGTACTGTTACATCGCTTGTGATTACCCTGTACTGTGACATCACTGTGTGTATTATCCCTTACTTGTACTGTAACATCACTGTGTGTATTACTCCCTGTACTGTGACATCACGTGTGTATTATCCCTGACTGCTAATCACTGTGTGTATATCTTCTGTAGATGACATCACGTGTGGATATCCCGTACTGTGACATCACTGTGTGTATTATCCCTGTACTGTGACATCACTGTGTGATTATCCCTGTACTGTGACATCAGCTGTGTGTATTATCCTGTACTGTGACATCATGTTGTATTATCCCTGTACTGTGAACTCACTGTGTGTATTATCCTGTGTGACATCACTGTGTGTAATCCCGACTTGTACATCACGTGTGTATATATCCCTGTACTGTGACATCACTGTGTGTAATTATCACCTGTACTGTACTACGGTGGTAGTACGCTACACTGTGGATATCCTGTACTGACATCACTGTGGTATTCTCCCTGTACTGTAACATCACTGTGTGATTATCCCTGTATGTGACTCACGTGTGTATTATCCTGTACTGTGACATCACTCGTGTGTAGATCCGTACGTACATCACTGTGTGTATTATCCCTGTACTGTGACATCAATGTGTGTATTACCCTGTACTGTGACATCACTGGTGTATTATCCCTGTTCCTACTGTGACATCACTGTGTGTCAGTTATCCCATGTACTGTGACATCACTGGTGTGTATTATCCTGTTCTGTGACATCACTGTGTGTAATTATCCTGTAGCTGTGACATCAATGTGTGTATTCTCCCTGTATGTGAACATGCACTGTGTGTATTAGACCTGTACTGTGACATCACTGTGTGGTATTATCCTGTACTGGACATCACCTGTGTGGGTATTACCCCTGGTACTGTGACATCACTGTGGCGTCAATCCCTGTCTGTATTATCCATCGTGTGACATCCTGTGTGTATTATCCGGGACCTGTGACATCACTGGTGTTGTATCCCTGTACTTTACTGTAACTCACTGTGTGATGATCCCTGTCACGGTGCACTCACGGTGTGTAGATCACCTGCATGTGATAGCATCTGTGGGTATTATCCCCGGAACGGGACCTCACAGCTGTGATTTCCCTGACGGTGACATCACTGGTTTTAGCCCTGGGACTGGTTGACAGCACGGTGTGTATGAGCTGCGGACTGGACAGCACGGGGGGAATTAGCACTGGCCCGGGTGACACCGACGGGTGATTATCGCGGGACGGGGGACAGCACCGGGGGAGGACGCCCCCCGCACGGGACAGCACTGGGGGATGAAATCCGTACGGTGACATCACTATGGGGAGGTCTGGCCGGTACAGCAACGGGGGGGAGGAGCCCGGTCCTGGGACAGCACTGGGGGAGAGCCCTGTACGGGGGACAGCACGAGATGTGTAATTGGAGCCCGGGACGGCACAGCCGAACTGGGTGGGGGTTAGCCCGGGGAGGAGGGGACATCACGGGGGGGAGTGGCTCGGTACTGTGACTCACGCGGGGGGGAGGGAGCCCTGTCGGGGGACAGCACGGGGGGGGAGCCTCCCTGACTGGGACGCACGGGGGGGAGGAGCTCGCGGGACGGGGACAGCACTGGTGCACAGGAAAGCCCAGGGAACTGGGACAGTCAGCGGGCAGGGAGGGAGGCAGCCCGAGGACTGGGACACAGCACGGGGGAGGGATTAGCCGGGGGACGGTGCACACGGAGGGGTATGATCCCTGGAAGGGACAGACACTGGGATGGGACCGTGGACTGGGAGTGAATCACGTGTGTGATTAAGCCCTGGTAATGGAGACAGCCGGTGGGTGTATTATCACCGGCCGGGGACACATCACGGTGGAGGAGGAGCGCGGGACTGGGGACAGCACGGGGTGGGAGTAGCGCGGACGGGACATTCACTGGGGGCAGGGGTCGGCGGCCTCGGTACGGGACACAGCACGGTGGTTTACGCCCGGTACTGGGGACAGCACGGGGGGGATAGCGGGTACTGCGACATCACGGGGGTGTATTATCGCTGGACTTGGACAGCACGGGCGTGGGGAGTATCCCTGTACGGTGCATCACTGTGTCTCGTATCTCGTACGGTGAACATCACGGAGGGGAGTATCCCGGGGATCGGTGACAGCACTGGGGTATGGCCGGTACGGGACAGCAACGGGGTGGGAAGGAATCGGCGGAACGGGAACATCAAAGTAGGGAATGATCCCCGGACTGTGACATCACTGGGGCATGATGCCCGGTACTGTGACATCACGGGGAAGGGAGGATCCTGGACGGTGACAGCACTGGGGGAGAGGCCGGCCGGGAAAGCACTGTGTGGATGAATCCCGGTACGGGGACAGCACTAGGTAGGGATGAGCCCAGGACGGTGACAGCACGGAGGGGGGAATAAGCGCGGGGACGGGGACAGCACGGTGGGTATGAGCCCCTGGACGAGGGACAGCAACTGTGGGATGCGCCCGGGACGGGGGACGGCACGGGGGGATGAGCCCTGGAAGGGACATACTGGGGGTATTATCCCTGGACGGGACAGCACTGGGTGTCTGATCCCTGTACTGTGACCTCACTCCATTAATAGCCCTGTCATGTGACTCACTGTGTGGATTATCCCTGTCTGTGGACATCAACGGGTGGATTATCCCTGTACTGTGAATCACTGCGGCACGTTGTCCGACGAGGATTCGGGTCCGGTGCGATTCACTAAGGTCGTGCGCCCGATATCCAGCAGGTGTGGCTTCTGTGCCGAGGTCTGCCGGAGTTCACCTTCTTCTTCCTGGTGCATGTAAGTGCTGATCTTGCGACACAAATTATTTTTTACACTTTTTCCGAATCTGTCGGGTTGTCTGACGGCCACGTTCCCAGATTTCTGTTGCGTGAAAGCCGGCGCCGATGCAACACAATACGATCGCGTGTGCCAAAACCCGGGGCAATTCGGCGCAAATCGGAAAAACCGACGAAAGTGCGGTGTTCGGACCCTTAGTAAATGAGCCCCAATTTCCTAAATGTCCAGGTCACTGTGTGTCCTATGTGATTGTATCCTATATATCAGGATTGTATCTTATGTTGTACATTGTAAATATTCTCAAGATCAGAATCAAAAATGTAACTGATGAAAATGTAACTGAGATCATTGGAAGAGACACTGATCAAAATTACAGACACCATCAGATACCTGCAAGTTATTGGCGATAATTTTGCACCTGGTGCTTCATTATCCAAAAAAGCCGATGTAACCGGCGCCAAACTTTCCAGTTTCCACTGAATTTATATATATGTTGTGCCGATCCAAAGTGAGCGAAACCCTCCGGTATCAGGTTGTCCCTATCAGCCGGAGCAAGAGAAGTCGGTCGTTCCAAGTCTGTGATTTCTAGAATGGTGCATCTTTACAACATCACAAACTCATTCTAGTCCCCCAAGAAAGCAAATACAAGAGAGGATAGAATAACACGGAGAATCTCCATGAGGAATTATGTCCTCACTGCAGCTGGAATTGCTCACCATTTCAGCACAGGGTAAGGTTCATCCTAGTGTGCCTCCATGTTTAAGAACATTTGGACGACTAAAAGCCGACTTTTCGTCGGGCTTCCCGACTTTTCGCATTTACTAAGGGTCCTGCGGCCGCATTTCCGTCGGGCTTCCCGACGTGCCGGGGATTGTGACGCACACGGATCAAATCGGATTAAATTTGTGTCACATCCAATGCACTTTCATGCACCGGGAAGTAGAAGGTGAACTTTGGCGGACGTGAGCGGGGAGCGACACATGCAGGATATCGGGTGCAGGATATACGTGGATCGCGGCACAGTGCAAATAATGTCAGACAGTCCGGATCGGGGATCGCGACTCGGACGGGTAAGTAAATGTGCCCATTATTTTCGTTGACAAAATGGGGAAAGGCTGAACCCAAAGTGTGTAAAGAAGTCAGTGAAATGTGATGGGGGAAGTGCAAAACAGCAAAACGGGTAAAGAAGTTCCTCGAAGCAGAATACATTAAAACATTGAATCTTTGGTGACAAATTCACAGAACTGAGACTGGAAGGAGAGTGGAGCAGATCCCAGCAGTGATGTCCTGTTGCCGGGGCTGAGGTCCTGTGGCCGGGGCTGAGGTCCTGTGGTCAGGGCTGAGGTCCTGTGCCCGGGGCTGAGGTCCTGTGGCCGGGGCTGAGGTCCTGTGGCCAGGGCTGAGGTCCTGTGGCCGGGGCTGAGTTCCTGTGGTCAGGGCTGAGGTCCTGTGGCCGGGGCTGAGGTCCTGTGGCCGGGGCTGAGGTCCTGTGCACTTGCTACTGATCTAGGACCTGCAGGAAATGTCAGTGTAATCTTTCTCTGTGCTCCAGTCATTGCTCTTCTCTCATTATCATCATCACGTTTTTTGTAAAATAAAGTTTTTATGTTGATACTTTGGTTGTTGTGTAAAACATACTGGTCCACATTTACTACAGCCCCGGCACCAGTTTTCAGTTGGACTTTGCACGTTCTTTTCAGTGCAAACTGCTGGTCACAGGTACCAGAATGGAAGGAGCACAGTTGCACCACAAAATGGTCACATGCCCCAAAATCCCAGCGCAGACAACGGTGCAAGCCGTTTTACCCATGAAGAATGTAAACGGTCCAACAAAAGTGCATTGCAAAGTCATTGGGGCAGATTTACTTACCCGGTCCATTCGCAATCCAGCGGCGGGTTCTCCAACGCTGATTTGGGTCTTCCGGCGATTCACTAAGCCAGTGCGCCCGATGTCCACCAGGTGTCGCTGCTGCACTGAAGTCCGTCGGAGTGCAAGGGAGTTCACCAAGCTGTCCTGGGTGCAGGTAAGTGCGTGTCGAGCGACACATTTTTAAAAAAAAATACAGCGTTTTTTCTGAATCCATCAAGTTTTCCGACGGCCACGCCCCTGATTTCCGTCGTGTGCATGCCGGTGCCGATGCGCCACAATCCGACCGTGTGTGCCAAAAACCCCGTGGCAATTCGGTGCAAATCTGTAATTTTCGGGAAACCCGACGAAAGAACGCGATTCGGGCTTTAGTAAATGACCCCCATTGTTCTCCAACTCTGATCTCCAGTCAATATCAATGCCTTTTGTTGTGTGATATCACGTCCCAAGATCTCCCCCCGGCCAATCACAGCCATGGCTAGTTGCTGGATTGGCTGTTCGGTCACCAATCCGGCAATAGGTCTGGATCGTGCGGCCGAACCCCAAGGGGAAAGTCATGTCCGCTCATCTCTACTACGGTAGCGGTGCCTCTATCCGCTCTTCAAATCCTGTAATCCATTCTATATACATTCCTAAAGTGCTGGAATTTGCCCTCGACCTCGAGACATAAAGACATCTCAGAATTTTTCAATTCTGCTTTGCATCTTCAGTAAATTCCGATTCCCCAATAACAATACTTTCTACTCTATAATTATATATCTAGGAAATAATTTTTCACTTCTAATGAAAAAAAAAATGAAGGGACTAATGGCTAATCTGGAGAATGACCTTCGCCTTAATGATCGACTGGATCAGCGAAGATCTCACAGCGGCTCATTAACAGGCATCAAATCAGCACCGGGTCATTAGCGCCCCTGTAATGGATATGTACTGTTTATGAACTGGTAACGATGGCTGATCAATATTCTGTGCCATAAACACAACATGTCGGAGTCTCTTCCCACCATTTATAATTTCCCCCCCTAGAATCAGAGGATGCGGAACGATGTTTGGAGAATATTAGAGGGTCTCAACGAAAACTCCCGCTGCACGGAGTCATTAATGCCGCAACAATTACTCCTCAAGGCCGGAGAATAAATGGATGAGAAGTCATTAATGCCGTCCTCGTTCACACTCCCGACTTCATTATGATGACTAAAGCTTCTATGGAGACCCTTCTAGTCGAGAGAATCCATCCTCGGTTCTTGGAGTTGTAGGGGCATCACCTTAGTGGTGGACTATGTGAGCAAGAAGATGAAAAAGACTACCTACAGGTTTAAGGTTATCTGTAAGGGGTGACCACGCCTACTTGGGGTGGCCAATGGGCACATGACGTTGCAGGTGATAGGAGATGTTAAATGTCAAAAACATACATATTGGGGGTCATTTACTAAGGGCCCGATTCGCGTTTTCCCAACGGGTTACCAGAATATTTCCGATTTGCGCCGATTTTCCCTGAATTGCCCCGGGATTTTGGCGCACGCGATCGGATTGTGGTGCATCGGCGCCGGCATGCACGCGACGGAAATCGGGGGGTGTGGCCGAAGGAAAACCCGACGGAATCGGAAAAACCGCCGCATTTAAAAAAGAATTGTGTCGCGGAGCTTGCACTTACCTTCACTCAGCCCGGCTCGGTGTATTCCAGTGCGTGTCGGGGAACTTCGGCGCAGCAGCGCCACCTGGTGGACGGCAGAGGAACTGCCTTAATAAATCCCAGCCGGACCCGAATCCACCGCAGAGAACGCGCCGCTGGATCGCAAATGGACCGGGTAAGTAAATCTGCCCCAATGTGTGTAGTGCGTCATCTATTCAGGGCTGTTGTGAAGAGCCCAATGATTGGACAACCCTGATGTCAAAGTGAGCTTCGGGATGTTGGTGCACTGTCCCATAATGCTGATTGAGCCAAATACAGTTGAGCCATATAAAAAGTCAAAGCAACCTGTGATTGATCACAGGTATTGTGTTTCCTATAATAGAGGCCACACACTTGATGTCCCCCAGACCCACCATTATCACCCCATGTTCACATTATGCTGTGTCCATTCATGGTCCAGACACCAACTGTTGTTTTTTACATCGGCACCAGTTCCTAGACCTTCTGTGCAGGGTTCAGCATTAGAAGGACCTCTATAGATGTCTAATCCACTCTTGATTGACCTGCAGTAAGGCACTGAGTAGACCTAGGGACTTGTACATTAGAACATGGAGACCATGGTTGGTTCGTTCACTGGGGGGGTTACTGATGAGGTTGCACTGGAGGCAGTCGGTTATAAGGCAGAGTTGGCAATGTGGGGCTATAAACTGATCTTCTGGCACATTTCAGGCTCTTTGGCTGAGCTCGTTGAACCCAAACCTGAACAGGGTCCACTCATCACTACTCAAGGGTCATAGAGTAGATGGGGATCCGACTAGAAAAAAATTGGTTCCACCAACACAAGATACTGGAGCCACCTTAGCCTTGGACATGGGGCCCCAGAGTGACAAAGCTGCCTCTAAATAACCTGTAGTATAAGGTAGACCTTGGGCTTAGAGGCAGAAGAGGCAGTTAGTTAAAGGCTTTGGTGTGCAAAATTGAGGTTAGTTATGGATCCCCTAGTGGACCACTTCGAAAGAACCACATTTACGAAGTGTTATTTTTGGCAAGGCCAAGCTTGGCTTGGAGAGTCACTGCAGATATGACGAGCCAAACGAGGGAACATCATTGGGGGTGACCTACACAGAGGAAACCCTTGTAAACTACTTGGAGTAGCTGCCCTTGGTAGACTCCAGGCGACTATAGGATCAACCATCTTGTATATGAGCTATGTGTTATGGCCATGCCCTTGACTTGTATTGTTTTTGTGTGGCCGGACATATGCAAAAAACTAACCCTAGGCATCGGCATGTCTTACACGTGTGAAGTCTGAGGAGGCTCTCGGCATATTGGAAGGCTTAGTAAGTGCCCCTTTTGACTTCGAGAGGCTCATTACCGGTGATTGCAGTCATTCGGAGTCAATTGACCGATACCAGCTGTAATATTGTGAAGTGGGAGGGAGGTTTAATGGAAAATATGTCGCCATGGTCTCGGGAGTTGTATCTCTCATGGTCTCACATTTTGGGAAATACAGAGGGGAACATGGAGAACTTCCTCCATCCTTACATTTTCATCATTATAACCATAATTATGCCTTATTCCATTACTTATGTTGTCTTCAACATGTTTTTGGGGTTTCCTGGGAACACATGAGCTCATGTCCATGGTCCTGTGACTACCCCCGTATCTACTGCCATGGAGACCCCTTCTACATACACTACTCTACATAACTCATGGATGTGACTTCTTCTGTAGCTCAAGGGTCATTGGGCCAATCCATATCTGGTTTGGGTTGAAATATTAAGGTTTGGTCTGGGGACTAAATTATGAATTTCCAGGGGCTGATCTAAAGTTCAACTTTTTGGATCTCAGTATTGACATCTAAATTTTATAGTCTGAATTATGCGATTTGGTCTGAATTTTGGATTCTAGTTTTGGGGTGTGGAATCATGTTGGGGTATGTTCTAAATTAATGGGAATATCCATAATTTTACATTAAAAAGTGTTTAAGATCAAGATTGTAGGTAGCCCCCTATCTCTATAAAGTCCTTGGGGGGTCATTTATCATAAGCAGAAGGAAACAACAAGAGGCTCCCTTTGGGGCCCACGTAGCGTAGAAATAAACGTAGAGGGCAAATTATTACATATGAAAATTTGCGGCCTGCAGCGACCCACCCCCCGCCAGCCACGCCCCCTTTCCGCCCCTCCATGCCCCATTGGCGTTGAGGTGGCGGAAAGGGGAATATAGGGGCACATTTATTTACCCGGTCCATTCGCGATCCAGCGGCGCGTTCTCTGCGGTGGATTCGGGTCTTCCGGTGATTCACTAAGGCAGTTCCTCCGACGTCCATTAGGTGGCACTGCTGCGCTGAAGTCCGCAGAGGTCCGCCGGAGTTCACTATTCATTGCTGGGTGCAGGTAAGCGTGTGTCCAGCGCCACTTTTTTTTTTTAATGCAGCGGTTTTTCTGAATCCGTCGGGTTTTCATTCGGCCACGCTCCCCGATTTCCGTCGGGTGCATGCTGGCGCCGATGCGCCACAATCAGATCGCTTGTGCCAAAAAGCCGGGGTAATTCAGGGAAAATCGGCGTAAAACGGAAAAATTCGGGTAACACGTCGTAAAAACGCGATTCAGGCCCTTAGTAAATGACCCCCATAATCACAAGTTCTATCAATAAGCTATCATTGGCTTTAACTGGCGTGGCGCAAAAGCCCCGATAATAATCTCTCCTTATATGTATAATCTGCTAAACTCAACCTTATTACAAACCCCACCCCTAACAAGCCACACCCATCTAGTCATTGCCAAAGTGTCCGTGAATGATGTCATCTTTCAAATGTAACTAGAACAACCATTCTGTTTGTCGATTTGGATATAAAACGGAAGATTTCTAAGTCCCAAATCAAATCTGAATATTTTCTGATTTGCCTTGGAAAAATTTTGGTAACAGATCTGAAAAAATTTCCATTGATTTCAATCAACTTTTTTGGTTTCCGTTTTTTTTTGTCCGTTTATGCCACGTCCGTTGTTATTGTTTTACTGAAAACAGAAAAAAATTATGAAATGAGAATTTTTTATAGAATTAATCAATGTTTTAGAGGACTAAGCGGAGTTATATAACAATATTTAGGACAATTAAAGCAACATGGGTTCAGCCTCGAATTGAATCTTCTGAAAAATTCATCTTCAGATAATTGAATCTTGAAGGATTCGCTCATCTCTATAACCAACCTAAAAGGTTCTGAAGAAATTGGGCAACATCCCATTTGTGCCCCCCCCCTCCCTCCCGGTTGTTGTTCCTTCCATGTTTTCCACTCCCAGGATGGTGATATTAGAGGAATCGCATTATCTCCTGGAGGTTATCACATTCATTTCCCGTCCCGGTGTCGCTCACTGCCTTCATATCCAAGGTTATCTGGAAGTTCCTAAATTAAATATAATGTACATCTCACAAAATGCCGAACACGCAATCGCGGTGGCAGGATCAAGGTCTGACAAATGTCATCGCACCTCGTGCATAATCCGGATACAATCTTTCCGAATAAACAAAAGCCATAGAGAAAATGAAGGATTCTCGCGGCTGAGGCTTCGTGACTGATGATATGGCGGTGCCAGTCACTCCAGCCGGAGAATTACCGATATCTTCCATCACTGATGGGATGCGCCAAGGCTGGGATGTATCCCTGTACAATGCAACAATGTATCAAGATTAGAATGAATGTGGAATACATTGTCACTATGGTGATGAGATGAGAACGACCAATCACCAGCTCTTACAGACATTGGGGTAGATTTACTTACACGGTCCGGCGCGCGGTGGATTTGGGTCTTCTGGCGATTCACTAAGGCAGTTCCTCCGTCGTCCACCAGGTGTCGCTGCTGCAATGAAGTTCCCCGAGGTCCGCCGGAGTTCACGATCCTATTCCTGGTGAAGGTAAGCGCGTGTAATACTGCTCCCTATGTGCAAGAATATAACTACTATAATACTGCCCGCTATGTACAAGAATATAACTACTATAATACTGCCTCCTATGTACAGGAATATAACTACTATAATACTGCCCCCTATGTACAAGAATATAACTACTATAATACTGCCCCCTATGTACAGGAATATAACTACTATAATACTGTCCCCTATGTACAAGAATATAACTACTATAATACTGTGAAGAAGAGGAAAAAGGGGAGGGAAGGGTCTTACTCCCAGTGATGGGGGACCCTATGCAATCACTTTTTAGGTATAAACAGAATACAATCAGTGATTAAGAAATTTTAATTGCTTCTTTATTGCCGATTATATACAAAGGAAAGAAGAGGTCTTCTATAACAGCAGTCTGGCAGTGTAGTCTGGACCGCCCCCTATAACAGCAGTCTGGCTGTGTAGTCTGGACCTCCCTCTATAACAGCAGTCTGGCTGTGTGGTCTGGACCTCCCTCTATAACAGCAGTCTGGCTGTGTAGTCTGGACCTCCCTCTATAACAGCAGTCTGGCTGTGTACTCTGGTCCTCACCTATAACAGCAGTCTGGCTGTGTAGTCTGGACCTCCCCCTATAACAGCAGTCTGGCTGTGTAGTCTGGACCTTCCCCTATAACAACAGTCTGGCAGTGTAGTCTGGACCGCCCCCTATAACAGGAGTCTGGCTGTGTATACTGGACCTCTCCCTATAACAGCAGTCTCAGAAAATTTAGCAATAGTGATGAGGCGACCTGTGAAAATTATTAGGTTAGCTGAACCTGGATCCAGAGTTCTAATGAAGTTTTGGGTCCGGTCCAGAGGAAGCGAACCAGCAAAGTTCAGTATGAACCCAGCGCTATTTAGCAATGCTGGAAGTGTCATCCAATGGCATAAAGAAGAACCTCTATAAAATAGTTATAGTTTAGCTGGAATTTGTATATCATGATGATGTTAATAGCAGATTTGTTCTGATCCGTCACTTTGAACGTCTCAGCGCCCATAAATCCGCTCGCCGTTAACCAACATAAGAACTACTTAACTATTTGGAAATATGATCTCGCCTCCCCCCCTCCCCCCTCCGTCATCATTAATACCAAACTCTAGAAGGTATAAAGCGTTGGGAGAATTTTATGACCTACAGCCGATGCGACTAGATCAACAAAAACTTTACGCGTACAGATACACAGTAAACATCAATCTCCTTTAATCCTCTAACAAACAAGCCGAGGTTTTTCCGCCGAGCGAATTTACATTTTTTTACTTTTCACATTTAGGAGGAACTTTTCGAAAAGTCTCAAAAAAGAAAAATGTAGAAAGTTGCAAAAAAATAAGTGGAGGAAAAAAAAAGTTGAAAAAACTTCCCATAAAAGAGGGTTTTCCGCCAGGTGAGACCCCGCTATGAAGAGATCAGGACGGATTTATAGCCGGATGTCGTAAAGGCGGTTTATGGCGGCGATATTACATTTGTGTTTTATTATCCGTCCTATTCAGCACAAGGGATAAAAATTCATGACTTTTTCGTACTGGTGGGGTTTTTTTTATGACTTTCATTCGTATTCACACCTGCAGTTCTTATGATGTTTATGTCGCTTCTCACACAGATGAAAAGCCGTGGGATGTTTTTACGTAAATTCTGAGATATTGGCCAAAAATTAGCCAAAATGTTGCAGGAGTTCTTAGTAATTTTACTGTAAAAAGTTCCATAATTAATATTAATGGGGTAAAGTATTGATAATATATCCATAGAATGGATCTTGTTGAGGAGCTACACTGCTGCAGCAGAGAATGGACAGCGCCATCCCCTGTGTAGTGGCTGTACGGAGTTACTGCATCTTAGCTCTCATTCACATAAATAGGATTTGACCTGCAGTAACCTATTCTGACCACTACGGTGCTGCGTGTATTGGGGCAGATTTACTTACCCGGTCCATTCGCGATCCAGCGGTGCGTTCTCTGCGGTGGATTCGGGTCCGGCCGGGATTCACTAAGGCAGTTCCTCCGACGTCCACCAGGTGGCGCTGCTGCGCTGGAAAGCATCGGAACGCGCTCAAGTTCACCGGCCTATTCCTAGTGTAGGTAAGTGCAAGCTCCACGACCCTTTTTTTGTTTTAAAGGCGGCGGTTTTTCCGAATCCGTCGGGTTTTCGTTAGGCCACGTCCCCCGATTTCCGTTGCGTGCATGCCAGCGCCAATGCGCCACAATCCGATCGCGTGCGCCAAAATCCCGGGGCAATTCAGGGGAAATCAGCGCAAATCGGAAATATTCGGGTAACACGTCGGGAAAACGTGAATCGGGCCCTTAGTAATTGACCCCCATTGTGTTTCATCTCCTTAATTTTAGCTGCTGAGAAGCTGATTTGTGAAGATGTCGGTTGTTGGACATCATCAGTGGTGTTTTGGGTGGTCATGGGCCCCCTAGGAGGATTGGGCCGCTATCTACCGCCCAAACTGCCCATGTTATAATCCACGACTGCGCAGAGTAGTGGATGAACATACCCAAAAATCTGATGTTCTTGGCCCCTGATAAACAAAGAATGGAACAGGAAGCAGACAGCGCCACTCTGTGTATAGTGGTCAGACCTGGTTATTACCTGAAAGTTTTGTTCGGGCTCAGTTACGGAAATGGATCTGAATGGTCACCCTCTTCAGTAACACATTACTTACCCGGTCCAGTCCCGTAGCGCATGGTCCGATAAGGTCTGCCGGGATTCACTAAGGTCGTGCGCCCAATATCCAGCAGGTGTCACTGCTGCGCTGAGGTCCGCCGGAGTTCACCTTCTTCTTCCTGGTGCATGTAAGTGCTTGATCTTGCGACACAAATTCTTTTTTAAATTCTCTGTGTTTTCCGAATCCGTCGGGTTGTCCGACGGCCACGCCCCCTGATTTCTGTTGCGTGAAAGCCGCCTTCGATGCGCCACAATCCGATCGTGTGCGCCAAAAACCCAGGGCAATTCAGTGCAAAACGCTGCAAATCAGAAATATTCGGGAAACCTGGCGGAATCACGGCCGCAGGACCCTTAGTTAATGAGCCCCACAATGTCACATGGGAGCCATCGGCATTTAAAGGGTGACGCCCACAGCGCTACCATGTGGGTGAACATTCCGGGTTTTGTCCTTCCTCGAACAGAACTTTTAGGGTTCAGCGGAGCGGATCGCTCATCCCTAATCTCTAGGTACAAGTATTTGGCTTTTTTGACCAGGTGCCGGATATTGCGCTTATAATCTGATTTGGGCCACTAAATCTTCGGGCCAGATGTTGTCTGGGTTGTTCGGTGTCCCAAATCCTCTATAATAGTAGAGATTGCCTCAACCATCCTGAGAGTAATACAGTCACAAGCTGCGCTGAGGGAAGAAGAAATTAGTGGAAATAAAATCTGCATGACGGGAGCCTTTCTGACCCGGTATCCGGTGGTCCGCCATTGCCCCCCACCCCCCTGGAGTCGTAAAGAGGACAAACATCCTCATCCGTCTCTTAAAAGTTAATAATTAGCATGGGCTGTGATCCCGATGAGTGACAGCCCGCGGCCGCACTCTCCCGTGCCTCAGCTCTAATATTTATAGAAGCCGCGATCCCCCTCCACCAATGGTGACCTCCCGCCGCCTCCGAGGCTTCCCGCCGAGAGAAGTCATTCACTTCCAGCCAGCGGATAGAATAGAACCGCTCATCATCTTAATAACTTTAATGTGTCTGTCATGTCACAAATTTATCAGACTCCAGAGCCCATCGCAGTCGTGCTCCAATACCGAGGCTGGAGGTAAGTGGAATGAGTATCCGGGGCTCTCAGCGCCTTCATAGCGATGGAAGGCAACGAAACCTAATAAAAAACAAAGTGCATGATATCAGGTGATCAGAAACTCTGTGATTTATACAAAAAGGGAATTAAAAAATAAATGTACAATATGAAAAACTATAAAATATTGTATTAAATAAAATTAAATATTAAAAATAATAATAATTGTAATAATGACTGTAAAAAGCTAAGTAAGAATCTTGTTTTGTGCTTTATGGTGATTTGTTACACAGCTTTGGTCAGGGATATGCAGGACAAATCACTGCGGGTTAGTTGCAGCAGAATCACTATCAGCCAACCCTGCGGCGCTGCACACAGGGGCGGGTAAGACAGCAATGGGCCCTGGGCTGAATAAATATTATGGCCCCTTAGAAGTCTGGGATCACTTCCTGCATCGGATGCTATGATCATCTCTTCTGCTGCTTTCAACCTGTGGTTTCAGGACCTTTGGAGGACCGTCAAAGGTCCTGAAGTGGCTCTTGTGTAAATGTGTATTGAGAGCAGGAATAGATGTAGGAGGATTTCATGGGTGAAGACCATTCTCAGTATAAAAGTTAGTGGGTGGTTTGGGTGGTCATGGGCCCCCTAGGAGGACTGGACCTCTGGCTACCGCCCAAACTGCCCATGTTATAATCCACTACTGGCTGCACAGAGTAGTGGATGAACATACCCAAAAATCAGATATTCTAGGCCCCTTATAAACAGAGAATGGAACAGGAAGCAGACAGCGCCACTCTCCGTGTAGTGGTCAGTCCTGGTTACTGCAGGTCAGCTCATTGAATAGGATCCAAGCTGTAGTGACTAAATTCTGCCACTACACAGAGCACGGCGCTGTCTGCTTCCAGTCCTATTCTCTCCATATTAAATGCTGATCCGTGGGGTTTCTGGGTTTTGGACCCCCCCCTACAATGAGCTCCGGGACATCAATGTAAAAATCTTTTCCATGTGATATTGAGGATTTTGCTTATGTTGCGACCTGGTAGTATCTGCTGCCTCTACACCCCCCATACCTAAGGACGTATAATACTCACCTAATATTTAACCCATTAAGCCGCACTAGATGGAAGAGGCGCGTCACGGCGAGCGACAGAGATGGATCCGAAAGTTTATTCTGGCCGCGCACTCAGCCTGGCGCCACCTTATAAAACATTCATCTACGGGAAGGGATAAGATATGATCCGTCACACAGAACATGTCATAACTATTGTGATAAAGTATCTGTAATGCCCCGGAACAGATGGCGCTTCCATCCCGCTTGGCATTACAGGGACTTCTGCTGACAGCCACATATTAAGCAACTGCAATCTTGTTTTTTTCCGCAGCACAATCAGATGCGTTCCCCTATTAATCAATCACCGGCGCCTGGCGTTCTGACAGCTGCCGCGCCAAGGCTTCCCCCATCCGGGGGTCCGAGGCAATCACCAGACCCCGGCATAGGGGCAGCCGTGCGTGCAGGACCACCAGAACCCAGGTGTCAGCCCCGGCTCCTCCAGGAGATGCTGCCCACATCCGCCTCATTTATAGCCTCAGCATCACATCCTTCAATCAACAACATTCACAATCCCAAATCCTCCAAAATAGCGAGGCCGCAATATAGAAAATCCATCCGGACTTCTAATACTACACATAGGAAGAAGATCCAGGGGGAACCTGTGAATATGTTCCAATAATAAATAATAATAATGACAATAATAATAGTAAAAAAAAAAGACTAAAAGTAATAATAATAAAAACAATTCTAATAAAAAAAATCCTCTTTAAATCAGATAATTATTAATTGAACATTTTAAAGGACATTTACCACCAGGATGAAGGTTTGTAAACCCAGCACAATTGACACGCTGGTGTGCGCCCCCAGGATCTGCTTATCTTTTAGCTACTTATGCCCTTGTTTTTAAGAAATAAAGGATTTGGAAAATGAATTTTAAGAAATTTTGCAAATGAGCCTGAGGGGCTCTAGTCTCCATTGACATCTATTGATCCTGGAGCCCCTCAGGTTCATTAGCATGATTTTTAAAACCTTTATTTTCATAAAGAAGCTAAAAGAAGACCAAATCCTGCCAGGGTGGGCATGCACCTGTATGTAAGTGCTTGGTTTACAAACCTTCATCCTGGTGGTAGATGTCCTTTAAGTTTTAAACAAACAAATCCCCCCCCCTGCACTTGGTGAATATCGTGTTATTGTCCATTTGTCCAGATCTGAACTTGTATCCACTTTGGGTGTATTTTGTATGTAATATAAGAGATGTTTTTTTGCCTGTTTACTCATATTATGAATAGAAAGAAGATCCTGAAATTTCGAGGAATGTCTCCTTCACAAAATTTCCTTGGCCACCTCCAATTATCATCAATCCCTAATTTATGGGACCAACGGACTCTCAGAGTAAGAGGGATCTACAGGAGCGGTTAGAACATCCGTGTTCTATCCACGGAATAGAAGGCGCAACTTTGTTGCACACATAAAGCCATTGCCTTTCCTACGCACGGTCAGGACTATTTTGCAATTATTTGCGCCCATATAGACGATAAATCAATGTTATATAAGGCGCAAACATTTGGAAGCCGGAGAAATACAAAGACTAGAGATGAGCGAGTATACTTGTCTGAGCTTGTCGGAACGGCTCGTTGCTCGGACGAGTATTTCCCCTGCTCGAGATCGAGCATTAAATTAAGAAAAGACAGTGAAGAATAGAATAAAAACAGTGACCACAGGATCAGTTAAGTGAAGAACACAGTGAAGAACAGATTGCAGATGTTCTGAACATCTTAGCCGAAGACACAAGCGCGATGCTGGATCAGGCATGCAGGAGGGAGGCTGAAGTGGAGCGGGGATGGAGCAGGCATGGAGGAGCGGGCATCACGGAGCGGGTATGAAGGAGCGGAGCGGAGGCTGGAGCGGGCATGGAGGAGCAGAGCGGGGCTGGAGCGGGCATGGAGAATCGGAGAGGGCATGGAGGAGCGGGCATCGCGGAGCGGGGGCTGGAGCGGGCATGGAGGAGCAAAGCGGGGCTGGAGCGGGCATAGAGGATCGGAGCGGGCATAGAGGATCGGAGCAGGCATCACGGAGCGGGCATCATGGAGCGGAGCGGGGGCTGTAGCGGGCAAAGGAGGGTCGGAGCAGGCAAGGAGGAGCGGGCATCAGGGAGAGGAGTGGGGGCTGGAGCGGGCATGGAGGAGCAGAGCGTGGCTGGAGCGGGCATCACAGAGCAGAGCGGGGGCTGGTGCGGGCATGGAGGAGCAGAACATCTTTGTTCCGTACATCTGTTAACTTATCCGAACAGTGTTCTTCACAATAGTATATGAAGAACATTATGTGTGAAGAACACATTGCAGATGTATGGAAACATCTGCCATGTGTTCTTCACACATATTGGGGGTCATTTACTAAGGGCCCGATTCGCATTTTCCCGACGTGTTACCCGAATATTTCCGATTTGCGCCGATTGTACCTGAATTGCCCCGGGATGCCCCGCGATCGGATTGTTGCGCAACAACGCTGGCATGCGTGGCTGAACGAAAACCCGACGGATTCCTAAAAACCGCCGCATTTTTTAAAAAAAATGTGTCGCAGAGCTTGCACTCACCTTCACTCAGCCCGGCTCGGTGTATTCCAGTACGTTCCGGGGAACTTCAGCGCAGCAGCGCCACCTGGTGGATGTCGGAGGAACTGCCTTAATAAATCCCGGCCAGACCCAAATCCAGCGCAGAGGACGCACCGCTGGATCGCAAATGGACCGGGTAAGTAAATCTGCCCCATTGTTCTTCATATACTATTGTGAAGAACAACGTTCGGCGCGCGTGTCTTCCGATAAGTTAGCAGATGTACGGAAACATCTGCAATGTGTTCTTTACTGCGTTCTTTCAATGCGGCAGATTTACTTACAAATATACAAATTCAAATTAAGAACAAACCTGTGGACCCTATCTTGTATGTAACCTGGGGACTGCCTGTAGTAACAGTATAATAGTATTTCTATACTGTAGTAACAATAGATTCCGGTCCCTCTATTGTCTCGGTTCTGGAGGACGTCTCCGGGGTGTGAGGTATCGGAGCCGGAGGCGCCCGCAGCTTTGTGTAAACATACGGATTTATTAGTTATGACGTGATTTAGCGCCCACCTGCTGCTAGAAAGTCCATAAAACAAGCACAGATTTTACAGCTTCTAAATCGCTTTGCAGCCGGAATGTTTTATGCTGCGGCTTCCCGAGACGAGATTTCTGCAGGTTTTAAAAACCACCGAGCTGCATCAGGTCAGGACGGGGATCGTTCCATTATCTCCTCGTTACATAGCGGGTTCTTGTCAGTCACTATATAAAAATTCTACAAATATTTACAGACACAATAGATTAAAAAAAATCCGAAATCAAGTTACAAATGGTCTGTAATATTTGACTGTATATTATATTGTATTTATGTTATAATATAATTGTGTATTTATTGTATATTATTTATTTATTTATATTTATTTTATTTATTTCTATTATTTATTACAGATATTTCTTCCTTACCTTCCCCCCTGGTTGGACGTGTCCCTGTTATATGGATCACAAGATAACCGGGTTTTCGAAAAGATATCTGAAAGCTGGGATTATGCTGCTGCACTGAAGACATCCAGACCCTCAGTCACTTTAGCTGTGACTGAAGGGGCTGGATTTCTTTAGTACAGCAACATTAATCCAGCCCCCGGTGACATAAAACAATGACATTCTGGGGCAGATTTACTTACCCGGTCCATTCGTGATCCAGCGGCGCATTCTCTGCGGTGGATTCGGGTCCGGCCGGGATTCACTAAGGCAGTTCCTCCGACGTCCACCAGGTGGCGCTGCTGCACTGAAGTCCGCCAAGGCCCGCCGGAATGCCCTGAAGTTCCCCAGCCTATACCTGGTGAAGGTAAGCGCGATTCCCGCGACACTTTTTTTTTTAAAATGCGGCGGTTTTTCTGAATCCGTCGGGTTTTCGTTTGGCCACGCCCCCCGATTTCCGTCGCGCGCATGCCGGCGCCGATGCGCCACAATCCTATTGCGTGCGCCAAAAACCCGGGGCAATACAGGGAAAATCGCACAAATCAAAAATATTCGGGTAACACATCGGGAAAATGCGAAACGGGCCCTTAGTAAATGACCCCCTCTGATTCTTGGGAGGGGCAGAACATGTGACCCCCAGAGGGTTATTGCAAGGAAGTGTAAAGGCACTGCTTCCAGGTCCCTAGAATAATTTAACATCGGAGCAACCAGGAAGGCGGAGCTAAATTATTTAATAACATCCCTCAGTAGAGAATACACTGCAGAGTTTTTAGATTCCAGTATAACGTCCTTAACATGTATCACTATGTTTATAGAATGCCGCACTTTATCTATTTTTTTTTTTTTTTTTTTTACAGACGCTCCACTTTAGTTTCAGACACCAGGACTGGGATTTTGCATTTTAACGGAAATTAAAGAGATTTTAAAGGGGCTGTTCCATGAATATTCCCTCTCTACAGGATAGGGGGCAAGTTATAGACCGCTGGGGGACCAACCATTGTACAACATTCTTTCAATGTCGCACCAGTTCAGATCTAGTGGAACATTCATCATAGTTTATACGGTTGAAAAAAGACACTTGTCCATCAACCAAGGAAGGGAAGGGATTTAGGGGAAACAATTCTATATAACATAACCATCAATGTTACTTAGGTGTAAAAAGGCATCTAGACTCTTCTTGAAGCTCTCTGCTGTCCCTGCTGTGACCAGCGCCTGAGCTCTCTGCTGTCCCTGCTGTGACCAGCGCCTGAGCTCTCTGCTGTCCCTGCTGTGACCAGCGCCTGAGCTCTCTGCTGTCCCTGCTGTGACCAGCGCCTGAGCTCTCTGCTGCCCCTGCTGTGACCAGCGCCTGAGCTCTCTGCTGTCCCTGCTTGGACAGCGCTGAGCTCTGCTGTCCCTGCTGTGCACCCTTAGCCTCTGCGGTCCGGCTGTGAGCGCTGCTCGTCGCTGTCCCTGCTGTGACCAGCGCATGAGCTCTCTGCGCTTTCCCTGCTGTGTGACCAAGAGGCAGTGAAGCTCTCTGCTGTCCCTAGCTGTGACCAGCGCCTGAGCTCTCTGCTGTCCATCGCTGTGACAGCCCGGGTCTAGCTCCCTCTGCCGCCTGGCTCTCCTGCTGTGACCAGCGCCGAGCTCTGCTCGACTCCCTGCTGTGAACCAGCAGGCCTGAGCTCTCGCTGTCCCTCGCATGTGACCTACTCGGCTGATCTCTCTGCTGTTCCCTGCTGTTGACCAGCGCCTGAGCCTCTGCTTGTCCTGCTGGACCAGCGACATGGCTCTCTGCGGCCCATGCTGTTGACCATGCCTGAGCTCTCTGCTGTCCCTGCCGCTGGTGACCAGCGCCTCTGAGCTCTTGCTGTCCTGCTGTGACCAGCGCGCTGAGCTCTCGCTGCCCTGCTGTGAGTGATGACCAGCCGTCTGAGATCTACTCTTGCCTGCTCCCTCTCTGTGACGGCCGCCCTGAGCCCTTCTCTTCATGCCTGTCGCACCTGAGCTCTGTGTCCTAGCCTTGACCGCACCGCCTGAGCTATCTGCTTGCTCCCTGCGGTGACCAGCGCCTGAGCTCTCTGCTGTCCCTGCTGTGCCAGCGCCTGAGCTCTCTGCTGTCCCTGCTGTGATCAGGCTGAGCTCTCCGTCTGTGCGTGTGACCGACGCCCTGAGCCCTCCTCCTGCTGTCCCTGGCTTGACAGCGCTGAGCTCTCTGCTGTCCCTGCTGGACCAGCGCTGACTCCTCTGCTGTCCCTGCTGTGACCAGCTCCTGAGCTCTCGCTGTCCTGCTGTGGACCGCGCTGAGCTCTCTGCTGTCTGCTGTGACCAGCGCCTGAGCTCTCTCTCTGCTGTCCCTGCTGTGACCAGCCCTGAGCTCTCTGCTGTCCCTGCTGTGACCAGCAGCCTGAGCTCTCTGCTGTCCTGCTCCTGTGTGACAGCGCCTGAGCTCCCTCTCTGTCCCTACGTGACCGCGCTGAGCTCTCGCTTCCCTGCGTCCAGCACCTGAGCTCTATGCTGTCCTGCTGTGCCGCCTGAGCTCTGTTACTGTCCTGCTTGACAGCGCCTGAGCTCTCTGCTGTCCTGCTGTGACCAGCACCTACTCTCCTCGGCCCGCTGTGACCATCGCCTGAGCTCTCTGCGTCCCTGCTGTGACCCGTGCCTGAGCTGCTCTTGCTGTCCCTGCTGTGACCAGCGCCTGAGCTCTCTCTGTCCCTGCGTGCCAGCTGCCTGAGCTCTCTGGCTGTCCTGCTGTGACCCGCGCCCTGAGCTTCTTGCTGTCCCTGTGGACCAGCGCCTGAGCTCTGTTGCTGTCCCTGATGTGACCAGCTCCTGAGCTCCTGAGTGTTCCTGCTGTGACGCGCATGAGCTCTCCTCTTCCTGCTGGACCCAGACGCCTGAGCTCTCTGCTGTCCCTGCTGTGACCAGCGCCTGCAGATCTCTGCTTCCCTGCTGTGACGCGCCTGCAGCTCTCTGCTGTGTCCCTGCTGTGATCAGCTGCTGAGCTCTCTGTTTCCGTCCGCTGCGCTGTGACCAGGACGCCTGAGCTCTCTGCTGTCCCTGCTGTGACCAGCGCCTGAGCTCTCTGCTGTCCCTGCTGTGACCACGCCTGAGCCTCTGCGTCCTGACGGTGACCAGCGCCTGAGCTCTCTGCTGTCCCTGCTGTGACCAGCGCTGAAAAGCTCTCTGTGTCTTCCTGCTGTGACGCGCCTGAGGCTCTCTGCTGTCCCTGCTGTGACCAGCGCTGAGCTCTCTGCGTCCTGCTGTGACAGCCTGAGCTCTCTGCCGTCACTGCTGTGACCAGCGCCTAGACTGCTGTCCTGAGTGTCAGTCTGGCTCTTCCTGTCCCTGCTGTGACCAGGCCTGAGCTCTCTGCTGTCCCTGCTGTGACCAGCACCTGAGCTCTCTGCTGTCCTGCTTTGACCAGCGCCTGAGCTCTCTGCTGTCCTGCGCTGTGACCAGCGCCTAGCTCTCTGGCTGTCCCTGCTGTGACCAGACGCCTGAGCCTCTGCTGTCCCTGCTGTGACCAGCGCTGAGCTCTCTGCTGTCTGCTGTGCCCAGCCCTGACTCTCTGGTCACGTCCCTGCTGTGACCAGCGCCTGAGCTCTCTGCTGTCCCTGCTGTGACCAGCGGCCTGAGCTCTCTGCTGTCCCTGCTGTGACCAGCCTGAGCTCTCTGCTGTCCCTGCTGTGACCAGCGCCTGAGCTCTCCGCTGTCCCTATGTTGACCAGCGCCTGAGCTCTCTGTGTCCTGCGTGTGACCAGGCCTGAGCTCTCTGCTGTCACTCGGTGACCAGACGCTGAGTCTCTGTTCCCTGCTGTGACCAGCCCTGAGCTCTCTGCGTCCCTGCTGGACACCCTGGCTCTTCTGCTGTCCCTGCTGTGACCAGCGCCATGAGCTCTCTGCTGTCCCGCTGTGACCAGCCCTTACTCCTCTGCTGTCCCTGCTGTGACCAGTGCCTGAGTCTGCTGTCCCTGTGTGACAGCGCCTGAGCTCTCTGCTGTCCTGCTGTGACCAGCGCTGAGCTCCTTTGCTGTCCCTGCTGGGGACCAGCGCCCTGAGCTCTCTGCTGTCCCTGCTGTGACCAGCGCCTGAGCTCTACTGCTGTCCTGCTTGACCACGCCTGAGCTCCCTGCTGTCCCTGCTGTGACATGCGCTGAGCTCTCTGCTGTCTGCTGTGACCAGCGCCTGAGCTCTCCTGTGTCCCTGCTGTGACCACGCCTGAGCTCTCTGCTGTCCCTGGACGGCGAGACCAGCGCCTGAGTCTCGCTGATCTGCGTCCCTGCTGTGACCAGCGCTGAGCTCTCTGCTTACCTGCTGTGCACAGACGCCGATGCTCTCCTCTGCCTGCCGGTGACCTGAGCTGAGCCTCTGTCCATGCTGTGACAGCGCTGAGCTCTCTGTGTCCCTGCTGTGACCAGCGGCTGAGCTCTCTGCTGTCCCTGCTGTGACCAGCGCCTGCTTACTACTGTCCGCTGTGGGACCACCGAGCTCTCTGGTCCCTGCTGTGACGCGCCTGAGCTCTCTGCTTGTCCCTTGTGACCAGCGCCTGAGCTCTGTCTGTCCCTGCTGTGACAGCGCGAGCTCTCTGCTGTCCCTCGTGAACGCGCCTGAGCTCTGTACTGTCCCTGCTGTGTGATCAGCGCCTGAGCTCTCTGCTGTCCCGTGGTGACCGCGCCTGAGCTCCGTCTGCGTCCCCTGCTGTGACCAGAGCCTGAGCTCTCTGCTGTCCCTGCTGTGGGACCAGAGCCCGAGCTCTGTACTGTCCCTGCTGGACCAGCGCCTGAGCCCTCTGCTGTCATACTGTGACCAGCCTGAGCTCTTGCCTGTCCCGCTGCTGAACCAGTGCCCTGAGCTTTCTTTACTGGTTCTTTTTTTGGGGGCTCTGCTGTGACCAGAACCTGAGATCTCTGCGTCCTGCGGACCAGCGCCGAGCTCATTCTGTACCTACTGGCCATGCGCCTGAGCTCTCTGCTGTCCCGCTGTGACCAGCGCCTGAGCTCTCTGCTGTCGACCTGCTGTGAACAGCGCTGAGCTCTCTGCTGTCCCTGCTGTGACCAGCGCCTGAGGCTCTGTACTGTCCTGCTGTGATCAGCGCCTGAGCGCTCTGATGTCCCTGCTGTGACCAGGCCTGAGCTCCTGCTGTCTGCTGGACCCGCGCATGAGCTCTCTGCGTCCCTGCGGTGACCAGCGCCTGGCTCGTACTGTCCCTGCTGTGATCTGGCAGCCTGAGCTCTCTGCTGTCCCTGCTGTGACCAGCGCGAGCTCTCTGTGTCCCTACTGTGGACCAGCGCCTGAGCTCTCTGCTGTCCCTGCTGTGCCGCAGCGCCTGAGCCTCTCTGCTGTCCCTGCTGTGACCAGCACCTGAGCTCTCGCTGCCCCTGCTGTGACCAGCACCTGAGCTCTTGCTGTCCCTGCTGTGACCAGTGCCTGAGCTCTCTGCTATCCCTGCTGTGGACCAGCGCCTGAGCTCTCTTCTGTCCCTGCTGTGACCAGAGCCTGAGGTCTCTCTGCTGTCCCGACTGTGACCAGCGCCTGAGCTCTCTGCTTGCCCTGCTGTGACCAGCGCCTGAGCTCTCTGCTGTCCCTGCTGTGACCAGCGCCTGAGCTGCTATTCCACAGATTGACAGTTTCGTAGTAAAGAAGCCCTGTCCTCTCTGTGATTAAACCTTGTTTCTCCAGACGGAGACAGTGCCCCCTCGTCTTTTGATTTGATTTAATCTGAAACAACTTAATACATATTTTTTGTATGGACATATCATATATTTATATAAATTAATCATGTCTCCTCGTAGTCGTCTCTTTTCCAGACTAAATAAATCTAGTTGGTAATCTCCTCTTATAATAGACCCTCCACTCCCCTATCATTTCTGTGGCTCTACGTTCCTACCATGGGACTTGCAAGATCAACATCCAGAATCGCCAAAAAAAAGTATGTAAATAGGGCACCTGTGCACTAGGGCTTCCATTCTTCAAGTGGACGTTCCTCTCTCGCTGGTGCCAAATGCTGAGCACTTGTATCACACAACAAAAAATACACAAGATGCACAATCGAGAAAAAAGACCATCACAAAATCGGAAAAAAAAGAATGTTAACAATATGCTATCTCAGCAACAAACACATCGGGGGTCATTTACTAAGGGCAAGATTCTCGATTTCCCGACGTGTTACCCGAATATTTCCGATTTGCGCCGATTTTCTTTGTATTGCCCCGGGATTTTGGCGCACGCGATCAGATTTTGGCGCATCGGCACCGGCATGTACGCAATGGAAATCGGGGGCGTGGCCGAACGAAAACCCGTCGGATTCGGAAAAACAGCCGCATTTTTAAAAAAAAAAGTGTTGCGGGGCTCGTGCTTACCTTCACCAGGTATAGGCCGGTGAATTTCAGGACATTCCTGCGGGCCTCGGGGAACTTCAGCGCAGCTGCGCCACCTGGTGGACGTCGGAGGAACTACCTTAGTGAATCCCGACCGGACCCGAATCCACCGCAGAGAACGCGCCGCTGGATCGCGAATCAGCCGGGTAAGTAAATCTGCCCCATCTTATCCATTTAAATTTCATTAAAAAAATTTTTTTGGGTAAAATAAACTAAAATTCTCCATCGGCCACTTTTGAATTGTAATTTTTTTCTATTTCTCTCGTCTAAAAGAAAATTTTGCCTAAAATGTTGAATGGAAGAGGAAATGTCATTTTTTTGTCATTCGTTTTTTTTTTTTTACTTTTCTACATAAAATCCACAATTTTTATTACTTTTCCTTGAATTCTGAACGTGCCGCATCGGATTCTAATGTCAAATAAAACCTTATGTCTCTCCACCCGGAATCGCCGAAATGAATCGAACGCCTTCCGCATCCCGAAACCTCGATTCCTCGAAATTATTTATGGAATAAAAACGAACGCATGAAAAACTTTTATTGGAAAGAAGCGGGAATGAGGATGCCGGAGCGCGCCCCCGTTATTTACGCCTCTTCCCAGATGTTGGCCACGTATCTGGCGGATGATAAATAAGCCGCCGCGGTCGCAGCATCTGTAGGTTGTGTTTTTCGCCTCGCCGCCCGCGTTTAGCGTAAAGTAAGTAAATGAAGGCTGACACCAGGTGCGGAATATGAAATGGGGATTTATACTGCGGCGACTCTGCAGCGCATGATAACAAGAAATCTAAACTTCCAAAGACACCAAACTACGGAGGAGGAAGAGAAGGAGAAGATAAATATTTGATGCTCCGGATACTTTTTAGAATTTGATATCTTAAAGGAACAATCCAGGAAACATCACATATGTATCAGAGACTAAGGGTGAGGAACGCCCGAAATGCGGAATCTGGATGTAGACTGTTTTTTTATAAAGCGAATTCCTATTGGGTCTTCTGGGTTCTTGTCTCCGGAAGCATAATGGAGGTGGGAAGACAGGGTCGGCTCCAGGTATCAGTAGGCCCCTTGGCAACACATCCTCCGTATGCCCCTTTGCAATGAACTCAGGTGGCGGGATTAAAAAATTCTGAAACGAAAACAGTCTCTTGTTCCCGAAAATATTCCCTAGTTCATCATCCCAAACAGACCCCTCATGGTTACTTTATATAACCCCCCCCCCCTCACATCCAATGGATTCGTTAGTTACAGACGCCTCACGGTTATTTTATATACAGCCATATGGATTCATTAGATACAGCCCTCCTCACCCCCATGGATTCGTTATGTACAGCCTTATCTGGGCCCCCCCAGAAGCTCTGGGCCCTGGCACTTGCCCAGGTGTGCCCAGTGCTGGCGCGGGCTCTGCTAGAAGACCACGAGAAGGGGTACAGAGGCAGCGAAGTTTAGCTTGACTCATAACTAGTGGTGAGCGGACCTGCGACCCGGAAACTTAGGTTTAGGTATCAAATTCAAACATTCGCCCCTGCTGGTAACATTCATAATCACGGGTGTTAAAGGGCGGTGAGAGAACTTGAACCTCACGAGTATCTTGACTTCAGAATCACGAGGCTTCTACCTCTCAGGGTCATTCTGGAAGGACCAGGAGATGCTGGTGCACCAGGGATCCGGCAGGGAAAAGTCTTAGACAATCCGAGGTCGCAGCAGACGGCATCTGGGTACAAGCAGACGGTCAGGACAGATGAAAGTATCCAGAAGCAGAAGACATTCTTGTGGTTGGTGGTGGTCACAGCTTTCACACCCTCAACAACTAGATTGTTGTCCCCTCTCCTGCGTTGGTACAACCCCTTTACAGTACAGACACCCCCCTGGGCGGGGAGGCGCCTTTAAAATCCAGGGGTGCAAAGAGATTGGAATGGGATGCATTTGACATTGGGCACAGGTCCTTAGTACCTGACCGTAGGACCCAAGAGTAAGTGGTGATAGAACCATTAGGAACCGAGCAGATAAGAGGAGAAGGTTCTGGATGGCACTGACCACCAACTGTGCCAAAATGAATCCAATGTAAAATATAAATAAAGAAATATCCGGACCCAGGAGCAAAGTATCTGGGAAGTTTATAATGTTCCCTACATGATGCTTGAATAACTTGTAAGGGGTTAATCCACTCCCTTTAAGAAGTAATTATAGTAGAAAATGTATTCTATTCCCTTTAAGAGTTTCGGTGATAAACAAAAGCGACATCCGGAGGGGATTGGACTCCTTCCAGGTCCATTAGCACAAGGTGTCCGGGCGGCACATAAAGCGGCGGCAGGTTTTGGCGTTGGTGCGTCTTGTTTATTTGCCGGTAATTCCCGGTTATAAGTAAATGTTGTGACCCGGCTCCGCCCCCGCTAGTCATGTCAGGGATCCCCAAGCCAAAGCCATTGGATTCACAGGTGCACGGAACAAAGGAAGACGCGGAGCGGCGGCTTCTAGGAAATTGCATTTCAATTATATTTTCTTAGTGTCCTTAACTTTTTTTTAGGTTTTCCATGATATTTACTTTTATATTTACCATATATATCGGGGTCTGACACAGGGGGCAGTGAGGGCTCTGAGGGCGGGACTTCATGTCCTGTGATGTCATGTAAACCCTGTGATGTCATGTTAGCCGGGTGATGTCACTTAGAGACTGTGATGTAACGTTGGATTTGTTCAGGTTAGGGTCAGCCGAGTTCGAGTGCCCAAATCCGAACACTGTGAGGTAACACCCTCTGGCTGGCACCGCCTGTGGGTGTTAACCCTTTAAATGCTGGTGCCACCTTCCACTCATGACTATTTAGCACCTGCCGATAGGAGTCAAACCCTCAGACTACAGGGACATATAACTGCCGGCGGCGCATGCGTGTGATGTCTCTCCGTGTGATGTCTCTCCGTGTGATGTCAACAATCCTAGGGAAATGCCAGAACGCACGGACCCCAGCATACAAATGCATTTCAAGAGTTAACACCTAACATGGTGCAAGCATTGACTGCCGGTGTTACCCCTGGAGGTGAACCCAAATATCGGATCCAAACATCTGACAGAACCCTGGGTTCGAGAACCTGAACATGGCAGTTTGGGTTTGCTCATTTCCAGTCATTTCAAACCTGTGATGTCATTTCTAGTCTGTGATGTCATTGAATTGAAGGTCTGGAGTTTCACTTGGTTCTGCTGTTTCTTCAGTTGATTGATGGGGCTGCTGTGGGTCGATCCTCTGGTGACCCTAAGGGCAGGATCCTAGTCCTGGAAAACCCCTTTCACCCAAAGACCAATAAATCTGGGATTGGATCTCTTAGTCGGTAACCCGGAGCAACATTCCTTATAAATTGTGCCGGTTTTTGGGTGGCAAGGGGTTGGTTCTTGATTGCTCTCTTTGAGGGTGACCTCCTCACGGGGCTGATAGGAATTTCTTCAAGGGGTTGTTTGGAATTTGACCTTAAGGATCAAAGTAATAGGAGCTGGCGCCCCCTATGGGATAGGGGTCTCCTCTATACAGACAATAATGGGGCAGATTTAGGGTAGTTACCCGGTCCTGTCACGATCCTGCGGTGCGTTGTCCTATGGGGATTCGGGTCCGGAGCGATTCACGTAGCCCCAGTTCCTGCAGGTGTCGCTGCTGCGCTGAGGTCCGCCGGAGTTCACCTTCTTCTTCCCAGTGCATGTGAGTGCTTGATCTTGTGACACAATTCCGTTTTTAAAATTCCGTGGGTTGTCCGAATCCGTCGGACCGCCCCCCGATTTCTGTCACGTGCAAGCCGCCACCGTTGCGCCACAATCTAATCGCGTGCCCCAAAATCCCGGGGCAATTCGGAGCAAAACGGAAATCGTCGGGAAACCCGACGAAAATGCGTCCAACGGACCCTTAGTAAATGAGCCCCAATGAGTATAACATCTTGTAATACAAAAGGTAATAGACCTAAAGCCCCCAACATAATCCGTTGCAAGTGCAAAACCAAAAATACCGTGAAGCCCCCCAGTAACTGGGGAGGTGGGAGACGTGGGGGAGCGCTGAGCGTCTTCAGGTGCTCCGATCTTTCATCTTCTCCTGTGGTTTAGCAGCTTCCCTTCCAGATGTGCGCGGATCACGACCTGCATGAAATCGCACAAATATAGCAGAGCGTCTATTCTGGTCGGAGTCATCCGGAGGATCTCAGCGCGGGATCGGGGAGGGGGCGGCACATGCTCCCGGCACAAGGATCTCACCTGCTGGAAAGTCTCCAAAATGTAACCAAGTAGTGATGTCAAGTAACAACAGAGAATAATGTATCATTTTCTATTAACCCCCTCCAAAAAGGGTTAAAAGGAAATCTCCCATCAGGATCCATCAGGGACATCACTCCTAGATCCCGGCACCAGGACTGTAGGAATATTATTATATCTGTCATCAACTTTTAGGATTAGGCTAATGAGACTGAAGGGTTCCGGGGGTTGTTACCAGAGCCCCTCCGTGCTGTAGCTTCACAGTCTGTTACACTGTCTCCCTTGCACTTGCTCACACAGCACTATCTCTGCCTGCTGTTATCACAAGGGTGACACAAGAGCTTACAGTCTATGAGGATGAGGGGGTGACACAAGAGCTTACAGTCTATCAGGATGAGGGGGTGACACAAGAGCTTACAGTCTATGTCCCTGGTTTATCACAATGGATTCTTATGATAAATTCCCTTTAAGTAAAAGTTTCCAGTTTTGGCGCACGTCCTGTAAGTTTCTGGATAATATCTAACACTTAGCAGAGTGTAAAGTGAAATGTCCTTACTCTACCTATGAGCTGTACCTGGCAATCTCCTGCAGCCCTTGCTGATACATCACTAGATTACATCCATTAGGGCGCGTAATTTACAACCAAAATCTCGGCACTTCAGTTTTCCGTGCGGTGATATACTGCGAGATGCCGAGGAGAGCGGAGAGGCGGGGGTAAAGGTGCCGTCACTCAGGGGAGAGGCGCAATCACTGCTTCTAGTTTGTTTTTAAAAAAGAGACAATTTTAGTTAAACACAAACACGATATAAGAGAATTACAGTAATAAAAAAAGATTTTTAAAAATTGGACTCACATTCACTTTATGGTCAAGTTTTCTGTACAGACTGCAGCCAGTGCTATGTATTGTCCCTGGAGAGATGTGTAATCGGACCTCACACTGCTGTGCTCTGTGCTCTCTGCAGCCAGTGTACTGGGTCGTAGAACAGAATCACTGGGTCACAGAACAGAATCACTGGGTCATAGAACAGAATCACTGGGTCGTAGAACAGAATCACTGGTTCATAGAACAGAATCACTGGGTCGTAGAATAAAGATATTAGCGCTGTGGAGCGAGGGGGATGGGGGAAGGGAGTTGTTGGGCCCTTTACTCCTATTTAACTTGATGTTGAAGGAAAAGTTGCACAAAGCAGACATTTACTCCAATATTTATGTAGATTAGGCTTTAGGTGCCAAAGATCAATGCTATGTCTCCTCCTTCCCATTCCGGGTCAGCGCCATCACCTGCTACATTCTAGCCCTCCCTCCTTTATCCCTGATATTGCAGTCTGTTCTGTTACAGGGGTTGTCCGGTGACAACAGGATAGCCCCTATCCATAGAATAAGTGCTAACCTGTTGATCAGTGGGGTTTTCAGTGATGGGGCCCCCATGGATCACGAGAAGGGGGTTCCATTGTACCTCAGATGAATAGAGTAGTCAGTCTCGCATGCAATGGCAACTCTATTCATCACTACGACAAATATAGTCAAATACGATGCTCAGCTACCTCTATCAGAGCCATAGATATGAATAGAGCTGCAGGCGCATGCGCAACTAGATGCTCTATTTTCTGGGGTACAATGGACTTGGGAGGGTCCCATCACTGGGATCCCCACTGATCAGCATGTTTGCCCCTTATCCCAAGGATAGGTACTTACTTGTTGTCACTGGACAAACCCTTTAATATCAGGCGCATGCACAGTTTGCTGACTAGCTGAAAACTGCCATTGAGTCAGGGTGCCTCCTTATTCCTCTTATCCAATGCACATGCGTGCCATTTTACATTCCTTACAATCTGGGTCTTCTCTTCCCAACATTCATTAGGACACAAAAAAAATAGATTACAAAATTTTTGTAAATTTTTCTTTAGCTGCAGCTTGGGTGTTAACCCTGGAGTACATCAATGCCTTTTCAGTTCCCCTTCTTGGTCAGCACCATCCCCTGCTTCATCCCTGACTTTGCAGTCTGTCATGTTAATATCAAGCGCATGCGCAGTCCGCTGACTAACTGGCACATGCCATTGTACCAGGGCTCCTCTGTATGGCTCTTATCTAATGCCCATGCACGCCATTGTCTTCTCTACCCAGCATTCATTATGAATGATACAGCTCCTACTCCTAGCAGAGGGGACGGGCTGTATAGTGGCACAGTGCAAAGAGCAGAAAGCTCTTCAGGCTTAAAGACTCATCCAGACTCCTTTCAAGAACTTCACTTTTCACTGTCCTGCTGCTACTAACAACATACATAAACATAGGACTACACAGCTCTCCAGAGACAATGGGGCAGATTTACTTACCCGGTCCATTTGCGATCCAGCGGCGCGTTCTCTGCGCTGGATTCGGGTCCGGCCGGGATTCACTAAGGCAGTTCCTCCGCCGTCCACCAGGTGGCGCTGCTGCGCTGAAAAGCATCAGAACGCGCTGGAGTTCACCGGCTCGGGCTGAGTGAAGGTAAGTGCAAGCTCCGCGACAGATTTTCCGTTTTTAAATGCGACGTTTTTTCCGAATACGGCGGGTTTTCGTTCGGCCGGCCCCCCGATTCCGCATCGCCGCATGGCCGGCGCCGATGCGCCCAATCCGATCGCGTGCGCAAAATCCCTGGAATTCAGGGAAATCGTCGCAAATATGAAAATATTCGGGTAACACGTCGGGAAAACGCTGAATCGGGCCCTTATAATGACCCCCAATACTACACTGGCGCAGCTTTCTATGGTCAAGATTCCCTTTCAGAAGGCTTTGCCCTTGCGTTAGGTTTATGGTGTGAAGATCCAGCTATGGCACGGCAGGGGGTTGATGACCATGTTGATGCCTACACCATCAGATCAGCAGGTTGGTGCAAAAGACACCTCACATAAAATATAGAGGACCCTGAGTACATGTTTATGGGCATATCATAAGAATTACACAAGTTTTCGAACAAATAAGTCCTCTCCCTGTAGCTTTCTACACTGCATGAGCAGCTTCAGATCTGCAATCCGATTTGTAGAACATCAAGCCCCATTCTGCACAGAGTCAGATTCACCTTCATGGAATTTCATCTGTGTCTGATTAGTTATTTCCTAAATCTGGAGCACCAAAAGAGTAGTGATAACTCCAGGGCAGAAGAACCACTGGGTCATAAATGATAGCTCCTCTTAGAAACCCAATAGGAGAGCCAGCTGTTAAACCAACCTTGAAAATAGAATTACATCCTACTGTGACAACTATGCGGCCCCCGGATGCGGGCGAATGGAGAAATGTGCACCTACTGCAATGCAGATCATTAACCAACGACATGGGAAAACTAACCTATTTAGCAAGAGGGACACTCGGAGAGATGTAGACGTTGCAGAGTTTACTCTCCGTGATGAGATGCCTCTTTATATGGAGCAATTATGAGCCCTTGTTGTTCTCTTGGAAATGTCCTGAATGATCATATACTGTGGCTTAAAGGAAACCTACCACCACAAATCTACCTATAAAGGTAGATCGGGTGGTAGGTGAATCAATGGGACGTGAGGATAGCCCTTTTAAGGGCTAATCCTCACGTCCCCGCACTGTTTTATAAACTTTTATTACTTATATATGTTAATTTACTTATGCGGCTACCGGGGCGTGGAGTAGCCGCATCTGAGGTTACACGAGGCGGCTACTCCACGCCCCGGTAGCCACATTACCCCTCCTACTCCGGAGAGATGTAGACGTTGCAGAGTTTACTCTCCGTGATGAGATGCCGCTATATATGGAGCAATTATGAGCCCTTGTTGTTCTCTTGGATATGTCCTGAATGATCATATACTGTGGCTTAAGTATTTTATAGAATTTTTAGGGAGAGGTAGAACCTTTCACAAATTACTCATCTCCTGGAAACTAATAAAGACCTAACGGAGGAGAAGACTCAGTCCAAAATGTGTTGTACATAAGAAGAGGTAGGAAAGAAGGATAATATGGAGGTTGTGGCCCAACTAGTGAGATACAACTGTCACGGCCGCACCCGCGATCCTCGGTACGGATCTCGGGTACACCCGTGCCCTTCCAAGTGGCGTGGCAACTCTCGGCCCGAACTTACCTCTCCAACGCTCCTGCTTCCCGACCAGGCCGGAACCTCGTTCCTTAGGCCGCGCACATACCCGCACCCGACTTAAAGGGCCAGCATCCTCCGGATTGGTGCTGGCTAATCCATCCTCGCCAATTTAATCCGGTACCTCCATTCACTCCCGGCCGGATCTTCTCCTAGGATCTTCCAAGGTTTCCAGACCTAGCTTCCTAAAGCTGTTCCTAAGGAAGAGAAATTCCATTGGCATTCCTAGACGATTTCCTGTGTTTTTCCAGCGTTTCCAGACGCCTCCGCGTCTCCTGTCCTCCAGCGTTTCCAGACGCCTCTGTGTCTCCTGTCCTCCAGCGTTTCCAGACGCCTCTGTGTCTCCTGTCCTCCAGCGTTTCCAGACACCTCCATGTTCCCTGTGTTCCTCCAGCGTTTCCAGATGCTTCCATGTCCCCTGTGTTCCTCCTCCATTTCCAGACGCCACCGTGTCTCCAGCATTCCCGTACGCTCCTGGTGTCTCCTGTGTCTCCAGCGTGGCATGAACTGGAGGCACCCTGCCGCAGCAAGACCATCCTGCTTTGTGGCGTGCTCTGGAGAAGACCAGGTGCCACTTAGACTACGGTCCCAGGTTACGGCTAGTACCACCTCCCGCGGTGGTCCAGAGGGTCCACAGACTCTTCCCAAAGAGACTCTTCCCCACACTTGTCCTCGAAAGTGTGACAACAACAAGTAGAATGGTCAATGACAGACTGAGGTCAGGGCAGGGGGCATTGGAGCAGAGAATGTATGAGCCATGGGTTAGGGCCTACAGCTAAGTGCTAGGCAAGGCTGGAGTCATCACCAATGGAACAAAGTAACAGAATTTCAGATCATAAATTGAGTCGGAATCAAATTAGGAATCAGCATTAAGATATCAGATAGAAACAGAACAAATCTTCATCAAGGCAGAGAACTAGAAACGGGGAACAAAATGCCCCTACGGGGAAAGTAGCTTGTACTTGGTTGACATATGAAATGGAGAGATGGCAACTGGATCTGAAAACACCTGAGAAAAACCATTGACATCAATGGAAAAAAGTCAAGTTATGGTTTAGAAAATCTACAAAATCTGTAGTTAAGCCCATGATGCCCCCAACGTTACCATGGGCTGTGTAGTCAATCAGGTCCTACAATAAGATACATTTAGTGGTGTCCAGTCTCAGTTACTGAATATTTACGGCATTGTCCTTCTCGCCTCTTTACTTGTTTTTCCATATCCATAAAATCCGCTTTATTAGTCGGCATGTGTCTTCCGGCCTCGTAAATGAAATGATTGTTTCAATAAAATCATAAAACGAAAATTGCTTTATTAAGCCTCTTGTCATTTCTTTCCGTGGAATAAATAGCCCCGGGGCTGAGATACTCTCCATTCCAATGGGAAGCCTCTCACTGTCCAAGTACAATAGTTAATATTTTAGCAGTCACCTTCGCGAGGACGCTCGACGCCTTCAACACGGAAAACGTCAAACCTGCCTTGTGTTTACACCGGTCAAAACTCCCACTGATGTCTGTTCTTCTAATTCCAACTCAATATGGATTTTGTAGGTGTCAATCATGCGACTGCAGCCCCAATGTTTGGTTTGAGATATTACGGAAAATCTGATGTGGCAATTGTTTCTAAACAATTCTGATCTTCTTTGATATGTTAACGACAACATATCATTGGAAAAAACTCATCTTTATCCAATATGGCGGCTTTTCAAGATGGCGGCTGTGCCCCGGACATAACCTAAAAGATAGTCGTCTACCCAATACAAGTGGGGGTCAGATCATCACCTCTCCCTTCTTGTCTTTAGGACTTTGAATCATGCTATAGCTCTACAGAGATTATAATATAAACACCCCTTCATCACTCTACTCAGGCCCAATTATAGTGTAGTGGCCCAGTTTGGTACTGCATCTGGAACTCAGCAAAACAGATCATAGCAGGTGGAACCTCTATGTCACCAGATCAGTTTATATTTGGAAAAGGCAAAGGACACAAATGTAAAAGTATAGAGAATAGTCAGAGACAGCCCCAAGGTTCAGGGCAGGCAGCATGAGACCAGATTATAAGCCTTAGGTCCGGGCGGGTCCTAGGTAAGGCCAGAGAGAGGTCAGGGCAGGCAGCATTGAGACTCGAATATAAGCCTTAGGTCAGGGCAGGGGGGGGGTTCATAGGTAAGGCCAGAGGTCAGGGCAGGACCCTAGGTAAGCGAGAGGTAAGGGCAGCCGCATTTTCAGACCAGAATATAAGCTAGGTCAGGCAGGATCCTAGGTAAGGCCGAGGTCAGGGAGGCGAATTGGAATTAGATATAAGCTTAGGTATCTGTCGGGGGGGCAGGGTCATAGGTAAGGCCAGAGGTCAGGGCAGGCAGCATTGAGACCAGATATAAGCCTTAGGGCAGGGCAGGGGTCCTAGGTGGTAAGGCCGAGGTCAGGGCAGGCAGCATTGGGACTAGAATATAAGCCTTAGGGCAGGCCAGTGGTCCTAGGAAGGCCAGAGGTCAGGGCAGGCAGCATTGAGACCAGATTAAAGCCTTAGGTCAGGGCCAGGTCCTATGTAAGGCAAGAGGTCAGGGCAGGCAGCATTGAGACAGAATAAGCCTTAGGTCAGGGGCAGGGTCCTAGGAAGGCCAGAGGGTCAGGGGCAGCAGCATTGAGACTAGAATATAAGCCTTAGGTCAGGGCCAGGATCCCGGTAAGGCAGAGGTCAGGGCAGGCAGAATTGGGACTAGAATATAAGCCTAGGTCAGGCAGGAGCCTGGTAAGGCCAGAGGGTCAGGGCAGCAGCTTGAGACCAGAAATACGCCTAGGTCAGGGCAGGATCCTAGGTAAGGCCAGACGGTCAGGGAGGCAGCATTGGGACTAGAATATAAGCCTTAGGTCAGGGCAGGATCCTAGGTAAGGCCAGAGGGTCAGGGCAGCGCATTGAGACCAGAATATAAGCTTAGGTCGGGCAGGGTCCTAGTAAGCCAGAGGTCAGGGCAGGGCAAGCATTGAGACTAGAATATAAGCCTTAGGTCCGGCAGGATCCATAGTAAGGCCAGTGACCGAACGTGCAGTTCAGACCGAAAAAATGCGCAAGGGAGCTTAGTAAATGAGCCCCATGTGCCTTCAGCAGAGAGTGGAAACATGTTAGCGATACTACGAATCTATATACTTTAGCAATAAAATATTTTGACAAATTTCCCATTTCTACAATCTGTACGTTTCGCTTGTCGCCCTCCATCATGCGCGGTGGGCTTTTAATAACCGTTAACGCTCAGAGACGAGGCATTGATGGCGGCCCGCTTGTTGTGATTGAATTATCCTTATTATTATCCATATTGGTGATTATATTACTGACACGTTGATGGGTTCAGTCGCAGATTGTGACCTATATTTGGAGTAAATGGCGGAGTGACATGTACGCGGGTTCCTGATATTACTTTGTGACATATTTCCTAGTCGCAACATCATTAGTGACAATTTATTTGACTTTAAATCCACAATAGGTAATGACAGACAGACTGAGGCACGGAGCCGCCGTCGCGGGGAGAGGGGAGATGAGGATGTGCTGATAAAATTACCGCCTATGTTATCCGTTGGATTATCGCGCGCGCTGACTCTCACTATGGGGAAGAGAAAATAGAAAAACACATAATACGAGGGCGCGCGGGTCAAGGAAGATTACAGGTCTACTGCTGATAAACCTGTGATACCTATTAACCACTGCCTGCAGCCTGTTACCTCACAAATCTGCTGACAGGCAGTTTTTAAAGGGAAACATGTCAGCAGAATTCCTGCAAACCCTCCTTCCTGATCTGAGTGTATGCTAAACCAGAGGTCTGGCTACAGCTTCACTCAGGCTGCTGCAGAGAGCAACAGAGCACAGCAGTGTGGGGTCTGATTACACATATCCCCAGGGATAATAACATAAACACTGGCTGCAGAGATACAGAGCACAGCAGTGTGAGGTCTGATTACACATCTCTCCAGGGATAAACATAAAACTGGCTGCAGAGAGCACAGAGACCGCAGTGTTGTTGGAGGTCCAATACCATCTCTCCAGGTAACAATACATAACACTGGCTGCAGCGAGCACAGAGACAGCCAGTGTGAGGTCTGATTATACCATCTCTCCGGGACAATACACTAACAATGGCTGAGAGAGCACAGAGCACAGCAGTGTGAGGTCTGAATACACATCTCTCCAGGGACAATACATAACACTGGCTGCCGAGAGAAGAGAACAGAGCACAGCAGGGGTGAGGTCGGATTAACATCTCTCCAGGGACAATCATAGACTGGCTGCAGAGAGAGACAGAGCCAGCAGTGTGAGGTCTGATTAAACATCTCTCCAGGGACAATCATAACACTGGCCTGGCAGAGAGCAAGAGCCACAGCAGTGTGAGTCTGATTACAATCTCTCAGGGACAATTACATAACAATGGCTGCGAAAGCACAGAGCACAGCAGTTGAGGCTGATACACCATCTCTCCAGGGACAATACATAGCAACTGGCTGCAGAGGAAGGCAGAGAGCACAGAGTGTGAGGTATGATCACACATCTCTCCAGGGACAAACATAACATGGGGACAAGGAGCACAGAGCACAGCAGTGTGAGGTCGATAAACATCTCCAAGGGGAAATACAACACTGGGTGCAAGGAGCAAAGAGCAAAGCAGTGTGAGGACTATAAATAGAATGATAGATCTAATATATCCCTTTAGAGATGTTTTTGCAACGTTTTTGATTTGGATTTGCATATTCATAGTAAAATGTTGCAAAAAGGTGGCCCCAGTTCTAGGACCCCCACTGATATGATCATGGATAATCCATCCTATACTCATATTCCAGTCCACCCCTAATTTCCCACCTAGACTGTGCCCACAAGAGGATAGTACCCCCTTATGTGCACCCTACTATCTACTAAATGCCCTATGAACTTGCCACACTGTTAATTCCACTTCCTCCACCCCTACCTCTTCATGCATTTTTAATCCTGTGAACCCCACAAATTAATGGCCACCCAACATAATCCCCCCCCCCAATGTCACCCTACATGTGATCCTCCTGTAGCCCCCACTATAATACTCTCATTTCATAGCCCCAAATCTAATGTCTCCTTTCAGACATGTTGCTATATGTTGGTCCTTCGAGGGGCGTGCTTACAGGGGTGATCCATGGAGGGAAAATCCATTGTTTTCAATGCCGTTCCCTTGTCTGAAAACTTTTGACCCTCTTCTATAGCACATGTTGCAGGGTCCCTAACCTGTCTATGTATTAAGGAGGGACCATGCCACCCATCTGGTCTAGTCAAATACCCCCTGCATTAAAGGGTAGAAGTTTCGTTTGGGGTTTCTATCCTTTAATATGAAAAAAAAAATCAATAACATTAACAGACAAAGAATGATACAAAGTCTAGAAATGTAGGATTTACCGGACGTCAGCGCCGGACACGGTGCCGCTCCGCGCCGAGCAAACATTATCACCGCAATCATTTTAAATAGGGACTTATCCTGTTGAAAATTCTCGCCTGAAAATTGCTAGGAGAAGAGATGACACCCCCTCAGCGACTCTCCTCAAATCTCCTCCAAGAATAAAACTTAGAGAAGATTACAGATAAAATGGAGTATTCTGAAAGGTGTGCTCAGGCGGATGGCACTGGTGGCCGGAACTTAAGCCTAAAGCAGGAACTCAACGCCCCCCAAAAAAATAATAATGAAACCCCAGTGTCTATAGCAACAACATCAATGGGGTCTCAGGACAGCAAGTACTACATTTCCTACAGCACTAAACAGGCAGAACTGAGTATTACATAGAACCCAATAGGCTCTCTGGAGGGGGCGGGGGATCCTCCTTTAAATTGAAGAGGGTTTGATTTGCATACAGACAACTTAATGTATAGAAATATTGAAATTATACAACTGTGGATAAAGGGGTGACAATTCCAGAGGAGAATTGGGGCACTTGTAGGCCATGCCGTGGTCAAATCAGACAATTTAGCCCCGCCCCACAGAGCACTATGCAGCTGATTTGCATATTCTAAAAGTTGATATCTATGCCTTACTGTAAAGGGGTCATTCTGCTCCTTTACAGCCCCCCGCACCAGAACTATTATACGTGAGGAGCATTTTGGACACGGGACAAATTTTCCCTTTACGAGCACTTTTGTCGTCGATCATGATGTTCCGCTTATTAATTACCTTTCTGTTTATAATCTGAAATGCTGCGAAATGAAACAAATTATTGCCATTTATGAGAATTCAATTAGCCCCTGACAATTTGAAAGCTGCAAATTTGGATATTAATGCCTAATTGGGATTAATTGGACACAGACCGGTCGGGGGCTGCCATATATTTTTAGCCATGTGTGAGGCGGAGCTGTCAGCTGCCATTAGCTCATATCAAATCAAGTCCTAAATATAAGACCACTTATCACAGAAGCTTAAAGGGAAACTGTCACCACATTTGCACAAATACATTTTTAACAGCCGTCTTTTAGGGGTGTGTCCTTCTAGCCTGCCCTCCCATCTACCCTCCCTTGTCCGATGCCTTGGCATATCATATGACCAGGTTATGTCATTTAGGGTGTTTACCTAGTCAAGATTTGCAAGTAACACAATGTATATATTGATCACAACAAATGACAGCAGCCTCCAAGAGATGAGATCATGTGATCAGATACATACATGGGGGTACATATTCTAAATCTTACTGGGTAAAGGACTCACCCTGGCACATGATTTCGATGTGCTCAATGTATAACAAGCTCTCTCTCAGGTTCCATACAGCAGCATGTCCAGAAGTGAGACATGGTCAATCAGGAAGAAGGAAAGGCGGAGCAAGTAAAAAATTACTATGCAGGACTCACTAGTGTGATTGTGTTATGAAGGCCTTTAGGTGGGTTTCATACAAACTGATTTTTTTAAAATGCAGCCTGAAAGGGAACCCAATTTACGGATTAAGGGTGTGCTGAGATATAGGAAGTGTCTCTATTACCCAAGTGCTTGATCCAACCATTAGGGGCAGTACTTCTTGTATGTCCTTATGTTCAGCTGATGCTTATGTGTGATAGAGGAGGAGACACACAGGGACAGATCGAGGATGCTGGAGATTAGACACTCCTATAAAACATTCTATACCAGGGGTTGAGTAATCCTGGCAGATGGGAGAGCTAAAACCTGATATGAAAGCCGCTCAAATCGTGTCAACCCAACACCTGGTGGGACAGGAGTGAGACGCGTCCACATGTAATGGAGAGCCGCACTCAAATGTCTGTCACTGGAACTTCATCAAAGAGTGGTCACAGAGACGACGGCAACGTAGGATCAGAACCGGAGGAAGAATAGCAGCAAAAATCCTGCAAGAGAAGTATATGATAAAAGAAAAGAAGTGACTTGTAAGCCACCAGGGGCAGTATAGGGGGGGATGAATGACTGGAGCACCAGTGATTTCCCCCACTAGTCCCCCCATGAAGTGGATGAGAACGGATAATTTCAACGCTCCTTGTCCAAATGAACCTCCACAAAAAATCTTCACTCAGGAACTAACCAGATGGATGGACTTGATTTTGGGAGGTCAGCTGCTTCTGCAGAGTGGTCTGGGCAAATCTTCTGGAGCTAATTATTCAGCTCTGCGCATCAGCAGCACAAGTGTCAGGCGTGTGTTACAGAATTAAAGATACAGATAAGTCAAACACCCAGAACCAGGGCTGAGCCTGTACTTATAGCCTCTGAAAGTTCCAGGGAGCAGGCCAATAGGACAGCCTGCTCCTCTCAGGGCGGAAACTAAAAGATAAATAAAACAGCCGTGAACCATTTGGTAACCGAGCAGAATGAAAAACGCCTGTGACACATTCTATGGACAGTTGAATGGTATCTGGATAACATAAGGAGGCGTAAAAGGGATGATGGCTCCTTAAAGGGCCACTAAAAGAATATTAAGACCCACTAAGCGGAAATCACCAACTCATCTACTCCTAGTTTAGTAGCATATGCTTTATGCCCCGTTAGTCACCTTTGCATTCAATCATCTACCTCCAGTGGACTCTGTCGCTCTTGATGGGCAGACCGGAGATTTGGGAACTTTCATTGTCTTTGCGACTCTCTAGTATTTAGAGAGTCAGACAGTGTCACATCTGGAGGGACTGTGGGGCCATTACAGAAGGGCCCCGCGGTCGCACTTTAGTCGGGTTCCAAATTTTTCCGTTTTGCGCTGAATTACGCCGGGATTTTGGTGCCGCATGGCTTTCAAGTAACATAAATCGGGCGGCGTGGCTGTCGGACAAAAAAACCTGAACGGATTCAGAAAAACCCCGGGATTTAAAAAACGCCAATGGGGCAGATTTACTTAACGGTCCGATTCGAGATCCAGCGCGCGTTCGATGCGGGATTCGGGTTGGCCGGGATTCATTAGGCAGTTCCTCCGACGTCCACCAGGTGGCGCTGCTGCGCTGAAGTCCGCTGAATGCACTCAAAAGTTCACGGCGATCCTGGTGAAGGTAAGTGCAAGTTTCGCGACACTTTTGTTTTTTAAATGCAGCGGTTTTTCAGAATCGTTGGGGTTTTAGTTCAGCCACACCCCCCCCTTTCCGTTGCGTGATGCCAGGCCGATGCAATTACAGGGCAATACAGGGAAAAAATAGGCGGCAAATCGGAAATATTTGGGAACACGTCGGGGAAAACGCGAATCGGGCCTTGTAAATGACCCCCAATGATGTCACAAGATCCGCACTCACGTTTTTTGGCACCAGGAAAGAAGCAGAAGGACCTTGGTGCAGCAGCGACACCTGGTGGCTATCGGGGCACGATACTAGTGAATCCTGGCAGAACCCGGAATCCACATCGGAGAACGCACCGCAGATCGTGACAGGACCAGGTAAGTGAATGAGCCCATTGTTTCTGGTTTCCAGTCCTGTGAATGGAGACCTAGCTGCTGTGACTCACTGATCCAATCTCTCTCCATCGACTTCTATGCGATGTGAGATTCTGTCTGTCATGTTGCCAGCAGATGAATTTATCGAAAGTTTATTAGAGTGAGAGCGTTAGGAGGGAGGATGATACGGGCAGAGTAAGGGGAGAAGAAAGTAAAAAGTATGATGGATGGAGGTTGTTATAGAGCAGGGGGCAGGATGGAGCGTGAGCGGTTGACCATTCACACATGCCGTGAATCGTGTTAACTCAAAATGATACTTGTATAGTTTGGAATTATAATTAGAACAGTCCCCCCCCAAGTGGAGGGGGGGATGATGGGGTTAATAGTTGATCCGAGTATTCGGTGCCAATAAACCGTTTTCAGCATCCTCATCATTTCTGAACAGAAGAAGGCAAAAAAAATCCCTATATTTTCTCAAGAATCTCTTTAAATTAGGTCAAGAAACACAAAACTCTGATTCCGTATTTTTCTGTGTTTATGGTTGAAAATATAAACCTATTATTTCCCCTGAGAGGAGGAAGCGATGATGAAGCCGCAGCCACACGGAGCCGCAATGCAAATGTCACTCGTGCAGAGCATCGCCAATGCTGGTCTAGAAGGAGCCGCAGCAATAAGACGTGTGTGAGGACGGCGCAGATCGTCTCCATGGAAATGTCACGGGAGCGAGGGTGACCGGGCGCATCACCGGGGAAGGTTCCTGGAATCACCAACAAAAAACGGGAGAGAGAGACCGGAGGAGGCGGCCTAAGATGTGCACAAAGTTAATCGCCCTAACAGGAAGGAGAGAACGTCTCCCCTCACAGCAAAGAGCAGACCAGATTCTGTAAAACCACTTGGAAATGTACAACTCTGAGACTCCTCTATAACATGCTGCCTGCAGAAGAACTATGTATAATAGGATCAGCTCTCCTGCCGCTTAACATGCTGCCTCACGATAGGAACAATATGATTAATCGGTTCAGCTCCTCTGTCTATAATATACTGCCTTGCAGATAGGGACACTATGTAAATCTGCTCAGCTCTCCTGCATATAACATGCTGCCTGCAGATAGGACAACTAGTACAATCTGTTCAGCTCCTCCTGTCTTATAAAACATGCTCCTGCAGATAGGACACTATGTACAAGCTGTTCAGTCCCTCCTGCTCTATAACATGCTGCCTGCAGATAGCGACACTAGACAATCGTATCAGCTCCTCCTGGCTCTATAAAATGCTGCCTGCAGATAGGACACTATGTACAATCTTCTCAAGATCCCTGCTCTATAACATGATGCGGCAGCATAGATGACACGAGGTGCAATGTGATCAGCTCCTCTGCTATATAACATGCGGCCTTGAAGATAGGAAAACTATGTACAATCTGCTCAGCCTCCTTCTGCGATATAACCTGCCTGCAGATAGCGACACTAAGACAATCTGATAAGCTTCCTTGCTCTATAAGATGCTGCCTGCAGATAGGACACATATGACACTCGATCAGCTCTCCTGCTAAACAGCTGCCTGCAGATAGGATTATAGTATAATTCTCAGTTCCTTCTTCTCCATAACATGATGCCCGCAGATAGGACACTAGGTACAACCTGCTCGCTCCTCCTGCTCTATAAACATGCCTGCCTCAGATAGGGACACTATGTACAATCTGCTCTCAGCTCCTCTGCTCTAGACATGCTGCCGCAGATAGGACACTAGGTATATCTTCTAAGTTCTTCTTCTCACATAACATGTGCCTGACGATAGGATACTATGTATAATCGTCTCAGTTCCTTCTCTCCATAACAGACTGCTGCAGCTAGGAAACTATGTTGACAATCTGTCAGCTCCTCCTCTCTATAACATTGGCGCCTGCAGATAGGACAATATATATAATTGCTCAGATCCTCCTGCTCTATAACATGCTGCCAGCAGATAGGACACTATGTAACAAACTGGCTCAGTCCTCCTGCTCTATAACATGTGCCTGCAGGATGGGACACTATGTACAATCTGCCAGCTCCTCCTGCCTCCATAAATGCTACCTGCAGATAGGGAAATCTGTACAAATGTTGCTCAGCTTCCAGCCTCTATAACCCAGCTGCATGCAGATAGGACATATGTACCATCTGCTCCACTCCTCCTGCTCTATAACATGTGCCTGCAGATAGGACCACTATGTACAATGTGCTCAAGCTCCTCCTGCTATATAACCAGGCTGCCTCAGATAGACACTATGTACAATGTTCTAAGCTCTCTGCCTCTCTAAAATGCTGCCGCAGATAGGACACTATGTACATTCTGCTCAGCCTCCTCCTGCCCTCTTATAACATGCTTGCCTGCAGAGAGGGACATATTGTACACTCCTGCTCAGCTCCTCCTGCCTCTAAACATGCGCCTGCAGAAGAACAATATGTACAATTGCTCAGCTCCTCCTGCCTCTATAACATGTGCCTGCAGATAGGACACTCTGTACAATGTTGCCAGATCCTACTGCTCCAATAACATGCATAACCCACACCTTTCATACATTCAGGACCCCCAAGACCATTCCCCCCTGAGGACCCTACTCCAAATATGAAACTATATTTTTTTACACCCAGTGTAACTTTTGCATCAAGTCAGCAAGAAAATTCTTTATTTCTTTTGAAACTTCTCCACCTGATTCCAGAATCCACATTGGAGCTCAGCAACCGGGCCCAGAAGTTCAGCCAGATGTCTCTGAGTGGGTTCCCTGGCATTCCATGATTTACTAAAGAAAAATGTAGAAGCAACTTCTTGAACTTGGTTGTTTTTCTAAAATAAGTGTGTGGGATGCGAAATATGACTTCAATATCATGCATAGCGAAAGCACTTATTTACATCAACCATACAATCATTCATATTAGATACTTAGGTGTCCTATAGGATCCTGCTCTATAACATGCTGCTGCAGATAGGACTTATGTAAATCTATCAGCTCCTACCTGCTTAAACATGTGCCTGCAGATCGGACACTATGTAAAATCGGCTCAGCTCCCCTGCTCTAAAATGCTGCCTGCGAATAGGACAATATGTACAATCTGTCAAGACTCCTCATGCTCTATAACATGCTGCCTGCAGATAGGACACTTATGTACATCTGCTCAGCTCCTACATGCCAAACCACCCCCCTCCCACAGTGACTCTATAACATGCGCCGCAGAGAGGACACTATGTACAATCTGCTCGTCTCCTGCTCTATACAGCTGACGCGATGCGGACACTATGTGCCAAATCTGACCTCAGCTCCTCCTGCTCTATAACATTGCTCTGCAGATAGCCCCACTAGTACAATATGCTCAGCTCCTCCTGCTCTATGAACATGATGCTGCAGATAGGACATATGTCAATATCTGCTCAGCTCCTCCTGCTCATCACATGCTGCTGCAGATGGACACTATGTACATTGCTCAGCTCTTCTGCTACTATAACATGCTTCCTGCAGATAGGACACTATGTACAATCTGCTCATCTCCTCCTGCTCTATAACATTGCTGCTGCAGATGGGACACTAGGTACCATTGTCAGCTCCTCTGCAATCTTATAAACATGCTGTGCAGATAGGACCCTATGTACAATCGGCTCAGCTCCTCCTGCTCTATACATGCTGCCTTGCAGATAGACACTATGTACAACAATGGTTCAGCTCCTCCGGTCTATAACATTGATGCCTGCAGGTAGGACACGATGTAAAATCTGCTCAGCTACCTCCTGCTCTATAACTGTGCCTGCCGTAGGACACTATGTACCATGTGCTCCGCTCTTCTCCTGCCTTAAACATGTGCCTGGCAGTAGGAACACTATGTAAATCTGCTCAGCTCCTCCTGCTCTATAACATGCTGCCTGCAGATAGGGACACTCTGTACAATCTGCTCAGCTCCTCATGCTCTATGACATGCTGCCTGAAGATGGGAACTAGACAATCTGCTAAGCTCCTCCTGTCTATCACATTCTGCCATGCAGATAGGACCCTATGTACAATCTGCCTCAGCTCCTCCTGCTCTATACATGCTGCCTGCAGATAGGACACACGACATCGCTCATCTCCTTTGACTTATAACATGCTGCCTGCAGCTGGGGACACTATGTACACATCTGCTCAGCTCATCTGCTCTATAACATGCTGCCTGCAGATAGGACACTAGTACAATGTGCTCAGCTCCTCCTGATCTATAACATGCTGCCTTGCAGGATGGGGGACACTATTGTACAATCTGCTCAGCTCCTCCTGACTCTTAACATGATGCCGCAGATAGGACACTATTCCAATCTGCTCAGCTCCTCCTGATCTATAACATGCTGCCTGACAGATGAGGGACACTATGTACAATGTGCTCAGCTCCTCCTTGCCTCGATAACATTCTGCCTTGCAGATAGGACAACTAGGTAAATCTGCGACCTCAGCTCCTCATGCTCTATACATGCTGCACTGCAGATAGGACACTATGTACAATCTGCTCAGCTCCTCAGCTCATAACATCTGCCTGCAGAAGCGACACTGTACAATCTGTCAAGCTCTCTGCTCTATAAATATGCTTTCCTGCAGATAGGACCAACTATGTACAATATGCTCCCAGCTCCTCATGCTTATACATTGCTGCCTGCAGATAGGACACTATGTACATCTGTCAGATCTCATGCTCTATAAAATGCTGCCTGCAGATTAGGCCACTATGTACAATCTGCTCAGCTCCTCCTGCTTTACATGCTTGGGCCCTTGCAGATAGGGACCCTATCTACAATCTGCCTCAGCTCCTCTGCTCTATAAAACATGCTGCCTGCAGATAGGACACTATGTACAATCTGCTCAGCTCCTCCTGCTCTATAACATGCTTCCTGCAATGGGACAATAGTACATATGCTCAGCCTCCTCATGCTCTATAAAATGCTGCCTGAGATGGGGGGGGACATGATGTACAATCTGCTCACCCTCCTCCTGCTCTTAACATGCTGCCGCAGATAGGACAATATGTACATGTGCTCAGCTCCCCGCTCTCTTAACATGATGCTGCAGATGGGACACTATGTACAATCTGCTCAGACTCCTCCTGCTCTATAAATGCTGCCTGCAGTAGGGACACTATGTTTTTAAAAAAACCCAAAAAAAAAAACATCTGCTCAGCTCCTCCTGCTCTATAAACATGCTGCCGGCAGATAGGACACTATGTACAATGGCTCAGCTCCTCCTGCTCTTTAAATGCCTGCCTGCAGATGGGACACTATGTTACAATCTGCTCAGCTCCTCTGCTTATAAACTGGCTGCCGGGCAGATAGGACACTATGTACAATCTGCTCAGTCCTCTTATCTAAACATGCTGGCCTACGATAGGACACTATGGTACAACCTGCTCGCTCATCCCCTCTCTATAAATGAGACTGCAGTGGACAACTATGTACAATGTGCTCAGCTCCTACCTGCTCTATAAACATAATGAATGCAGATAGGACCCTATGTACCATCGCTCAGCTCCCTCCTGCTCTATAACATGCTGCCGCAGATAGGACACTATTGTACAATCTTGCTCAGCTCTCCTGCACCTATAACATGCTTCCTGCAGATAGGAAACTACGTACAATCTGCTCAGCTCTCCTGCTCTATAACATGCTGCCTGAGAGGGACACTATGTACAATCTGACCTCAGTCCTCCTGTCCTCTATAAACATGCTGCCGCAGATAGGACAATGTAAATGTGCTAGCTCCTCCTGCTCTATAACATGCTGCTGAAGAGGGACACTATGTACATCTGCTCAGCTCCCTCCTGCTCATAACATGCTGCCTGCAGATAGGCACTATGTACAATCTTGCTCAGCTCCTCTGCCTATAACATGCTGCCTACAGATAGGGACACATGACAACCTGACTCAGCTCCTCCGGCTCTATAACATGCTGCCTGCAGATAGGCACACTAGTACAACTGTGCTCAGCCGCCTCCTGCTCTATAACATACTGCCTGCAGATAGGCCAAATGGTACAATCGCTCAGCTCCTCCTGCTCTATTACATGCTGCTGCAGATAGGACCCTCATGTACAATCGCTCAGATCCTCCTGCTCTATAACATGCTGCCTGCAGATAGGACCACTATGGACAATCTGCTCAGCTCCTCTGCCTCTATAAATGCTTCCTGCAGATAGGACACTACGTACAATCATGCTCAGCTCCTCTCATGCTAATAACCTGCTGCCTGCAGATGGGACACTATTACCAATTGCTCAGCTCCTTCCTGCTCTATAAACATGCTGCCTGCAGATAGGACACTATGTACAAGTGCTCAGCTCCTCCTGACTCTAAACATGCTTGCATGCAGATGACCTATGTACCAATATGATCAGCTCCTCCTGCTCTTAACATGCTGCTCTGCAGAAGGGGACACTATGTTACAATCGACTTCGCTCCTCCTGCTCATTAAACATGCATGCCTGCAGATGGACACTATGTTACAATGTGTCAGCTCCTCCATGCCCTCTTTAACATGCTTGCCTGCGATGGGACACTTGTACAATCTGATCAGCTCCTCCGCTTCTATAACATGCTGCCTGCAGATAGGACACTATGTACAATCTGCTCAGCTCCTCCTGTGCTTATAACCCTGCGCCTACAATAGGACACTATGTACACACATGCTGAGCTCATCCTGCTCTATAACAATGCTGCAGGCAGATAGGACACTATGTACAATGTGCTCAGCTCCTACTGCTCTATAAAATCTGCCTGCAGATAGGACACTATGTACAATGGCTCAGCTCCTCCTGCTCTATTACAGCTGCTGCGATAGGAACCCTTATGTACAATCTGCTCACGTCTCCGACTCATAACATGCTGCCTGCAGATAGACACTATGTACAATCTGCTCAGCTCCTCCTGTACTATCAAACACATGCTTCCTGCAGATAGGACAATTGTACCATCTGCTCAGCTCCTCCTGCTCTATAACATGCTGCCTGCAGGATAGGAACACTATGTACAATCTGCTCAGCTCCTCCTGTGCTCGATAAAATGCCTGCCTGCAGATAGGACCATATGTACAAATAGGATCAGGCTCCTCCTGCATCGATTACATGCTGCCGCAGATAGGACCCCTATGTACATCTGCTCCAGCTCCTCCTGCTCTATAAATGCTGCCTGCAGATAGGACACTATGTACAATCTGCTCAGCCCTCCCCTGCTCTATAACATTGCTGCATGCCGATAGGACAATATTACATTGTCAGCCTCCTATGCGCTATACTGCTGCCTGCAGATAGGACCCTATGTACAATCTGCCTCAAGCTCCACTCCTGTTATAACATGCTGCCTGCAGATAGGACAACTATGTTACAATCTGCTTCAGTCCCGCTCTATAACATGCTCATGCAGATAGGGACACTACGTACAATCTGCTTCAGGACTCTGCTCTATAACATGCTGCATGCAGATGGGACCACTATGTTACAATGTCAGATCCTCTGATCTATAACATGCTGCCTGCAGATACGGACACTATGTACAATTTGCTCAGCTCCTCCTGAATCTATAACATGCTGGCAGGGCAGGATGGGACACTATGACAATTGACTCAGCTCCTCTGCCCTCTAAACATGCTGCCTGCAGATGGAGGCACTATGTACAATTGCTAGTTACTCTGACTTCTATAACATGATGGCCTACGAAGGACACTATGTACAACCTGTCAGCTCCTCCTGCTCTATAACATTGTGCTGCCTGCAGATAGGACAATATGTACAAGTGCTCAGCTCCTCTGCTCTACTAACATAACTGCCCTGCAGATAGACACTATGGTACAATCTGCTCAGCTCCTCTGCTCTATTACATGCTGCCTGCAGCATAGGACCCTATGTACAATATGCTCAGCTCCTATGCTCTAATAAATGATGCTGCAGGATAGGACACTATGACAATTGCTCAGCTCCTCTGCGCTATAAAATTGCTGCCTGCAGATGGGACACTATGTACACTCTGCTCATGCTCTCCTGCTCTATAACATGCTGCCTGAACGATAGGCACTATGTACAATGGGGCATCGCTCATCCTGCTCTCTTAACATGATGCCTGCAAATGGGACACTATGTACATTGCTCAGCTCTCCTGCTACTATAACATGCTGCCTGCAGATAGGACACTATGTACATATGCTCAGATCCTCCTGCTTTTTTTTTCTATAACATGCGCCTGCAGATAGGACACTAGGTACAATGTGCTCAGCCTCTGACTCTATAAACATGCTGCCTGCCAGATGGGACACTATGTACAATCTGCTCAGCTCCTCCTGCTCTATAAAAGCGCCGGCAGATAGGACCTTGTACAATAGTGCTCAGCTCCTACTGCCTCTATAAAAAGCGCCTGCAGATGGGACACTATGTAAAATATGCATCAGCTCCTCCTGCTCTATAACATGCTGCTGCAGGATAGGATATTATGTACACTCTGCTCAGCTTCATCCTGCTCTATAACATATGTCTTGCAGATAGGACACTATGGGCCAAATTTAATCACTTTTGTGCGCCTAAGTGTAGTAGTTTGCGCCTAAATTCGGGGAGCACTGTTTTTTCAGAATTATCACAAGCTACAACCAGCTGTGATAAGTATAGTGTTGCCTCGTATTAACACTTTACTTTAACACAGTTTTTGGCGCAGTTTAGGCGCAAGGTTAGATTCAGGCAGGTACATGTGATCTGCTACAAGCTCCCTCTCTGCTTCTCCCACAGCAGAATGAAAGATAACACCACAGCAGCACCCAGGTGTGTGGACACCCTCGGCACCAGGGACAATCCTCAGCAGCACCAGGTGTGTGACACCCAGCACCCAGTTGACCTCCTCAGCCCCCCCCCAAAAAAAAAGGGGGGGCTTATCCTGGAGGGGATACCCCAGTGCTGGGTTTCCTGCTGCACCCCTGTAATTTGCCACAATATCCCCCTCGACATGCTGCAGAATTACATGGGGGACACTTGTTTGTAGCATCTGCAACATTGAACATTGTGCAAAATTCCTCCTTGCTCTTGCTTGCGCTCAGGGTTTGACAGAATATTTTGATAAAATAGGAAGTGATGAACTGTAAATAAGAGTCGAAGCTCTGTGCAGGTCTCTATTACTGTTCTAGTGTCGATGAGCTTTGTGTCTTTGCCAAGGGCTCAGTGCTTTCTTATCAGATGATAACGCCACCTTCGAGCTGGAAGTGTTTTTGCGCCAGTTTTTGCGCCGAAATGCAAAGGCGCACGTGATGAAGTATCTTAGGCGCAGCAAAAACATCGGAATGAACGATAGATAGGGAAAGGTGTTATTTTAGCTGCCGGCGGCCTAATTGACGTTTAATCGCAAAAATGGCGCAAAAACGGGGAGCCTAAACGAAAAGGACGCAAACAAACAGAAAAAAAAACAAGTGATAAATGTGGCCCCACGTACAATCTGTCAGCTCCTCCTGCTCTATAACATGCTGATGCAGATAGGACACTATGTACAATTGCTCAGCTCATCCGCTCCTAAAATGCTGCTGCAGATAGGACATATGTACAATTGCCTCAGCTCTCCTGCCTCTATACATACTGCTGCCAGATAGGACTCTATGTACAATGGCTCAGCTCCTCGCTCTTTAACAACTGCCTGACAGATGGGGACACTATGTACAATCTGCTCAGCTCCTCCTGACTCTATAACACATGACTGCCTGCAGATAGGAACACTCCATGTACATCTGCTCAGCTCCTCTGCTCTATAAACATGCGCCTAAGTAGGACACTATGTACAAACTGCTCAGCTCCTCCTGCTCTATAACCATGCTGCATGAGATAGGACACTGTGTACAATGTGCTCAGCTCCTACTGCCTCTATTACATACTGACTGCAGATAGGACACTTGTACAATGTGCTCAGCTCCACTGCTCTATAAAAGCTGCCTGCAGATAGGACACTATGTACAATGTGCTCAGCCTCCTCTGACTCTAAAAATGCTGCCTGCAGATTAGGACACTCTGTACAATGTGCTCAGCTCCTTCTGCTATATAAACAGGATGCCTGCCAGATAGGACCAGTACAAATGTGATCGCTCCTCCTGCGCTACTATAACATACTGCCTGCCAGATAGGACCACTGATGCCCAATTTTGCCAAGAAAAATTGATACATAAAAGAATCATATTACATTAATAATCACATTTTCAATACGTTTTTTCCTCAGATTTATTGACGGTTGAGTTTCTCTTTGTATCAGATATTATATGAGACAGCAGACAAAAGATAATGGAAGCGGAGGGTAGGAGGCTCCGCGCCCCCGGGGGAACCCTCATTATCGGGAAGCTTAGCCGCCCAGCACTCAGCACTAATTTCAGGTATCTGTTTCTCTCGGGACTTTGGTTTTCATTCCTCTTCGATGATCTCCCCGCGAGCCGCAGCAAGGAGAGGAGGGAGCAGCGCCGGAAGAGGAGAGAGGAGAGACAAGGAAGCCCGGAGGCCGGCGCCGGGGCGGAGAGAGCCAGAAAGGGACCGCAGCACAGGAAGAGAGTTAAGCGAGCGGAGCGCGGCCGAGCAGGCGAGCGAGCGAGCGAGCGCCGAGCGAGCGAGGAGCGAGCGCAGAGAGAGCGAGACGCCGGCGAGCGAGCGAGCGAGCGAGCGCCGAAAAGGGCCGAGCGAGCGAGCGAGCGTCGAGCGAGAGCCGAGCGAGCGAGAGATGAGAGAGTCGAGCGAGCGGAGCGAGCGACGAAGCGAGAGCCGAGCGAGCGAGCGAGCGGCCGGAGCGAGCGAGCGAGCGAGCGACGAGCGAGCGAGCGACGAGCGAGCGAGAGAGCAGCGAGCGAGCGGCGAGCGAGCGAGCGAGCGCCGAGGAGCGGCGAGCGAGCGAGCGAGCGCCGAGCGAGCGAGCGCCGAGGAGCGAGAGCAGCGAGCGAGCGAGCGAGCGCCGAAGCGAGCGAAGCGAGCGAGCGAAGCGAGCGGGCGAGCGTAGCGATCGCCGAGCGAGCGGAGCGCGAGAGGCGAGCGAGCGAGCGCCGAAGCGAGAGAAGAGCGAGCGAGCGAGCGAGCGAGCGCCGAGCGGCAGCGAGCGAGCGAGACGAGCGGAGCGAGCGAGCGCCGAGCGAGCGAGCGAGCGAGCCGAGCCGAGCGCGAGCGAGCGAGCGAGCGAGGAGAGCGAGCGAGCGAGCGAGAGAGCGAGCGAGCGAGCGAGCGATCGCAGAGCGAGCGACGATGCGCCGAGCGACGAGCGCCGAGCGAGCGAGCGAGGAGCGAGCGACCGAGCTCCGAGCGAGGCGAGCGAGCGCCGAGCAGAGCGAAGCGAGAGAGCGAGCGAGCGAGGTGAGAGCGAGCGCCGAGCAGCGAGCGCCGAGCGAGCGAGCGAGGAGCACCGAGGCGAGCGAGCGAGCGAGGAGAGAGCGAGCGAGAGAGCGCAGAGCGAGCGAGGCCGAGAGAGCGCGGCGCCAAGCGAGCGCAGAGCGAGCGAGCGCCGAGCGAGCGAGCGAGTCGAGCGAGCTGAGCGACGAGCGAGCGCCAGCGAGCGAGCGAGCGAGCGAGCGCAGAGCAGCGAGCGAGCGAGCGAGCGAGCGAGCAGCGAGCGAGCGAGCGCCGAGGAGCGCCGAGCTATCGAGGCCGAGCGAGCGAGCGAGGAGAGAGCGAGCGCGGAGCGAGCGAGGAGCGAGCGAGAGAGGGAGCGGGCGCCGAGCGAGCGAGCGAGCGAGCGAGGAGCGCCGAGCGAGCGAGGCGGCGAGCGAGGAGCGAGCGAGCAGCGAGCGAGCAGCGAGCGAGCAGCGAGCGACTAGCGAGGAGCGAGCGAGGCAGCTGAGCGAGCGAGCGGCGAGCGATGCGCCGAGCGAGAGGCGAGCGAGCGAGCGAGCGAGCGAGCGAGCGAGCGGCGAGCGAGCAGCGAGCGATAGAGCGCAGCGAGCGAGCGCCGAGCAGCGAGCGAGAGAGCAGGCCGAGCGAGCGAGCGAGCGAGCGAGCGAGCGAGCGAGCGAGCGAGGAGCGAGCCAGAGCCGAGCGGGCGAGCGAGCGATGCGAGAAGCGCCGAGCGAGCGAGCGAGCGAGCGAGCAGCGAGCGGCAGCGAGCGAGCGAGCGAGCGAGCGAGGGGAGCGCGAAGGAGCGGAGCGAGCGAGGAGCGGGGCGAGCGAGCGAGCGAGCGAGCGAGAGCGAGCTCGCCGCAGCGAGCGAGAGAGCGAGGCGAACGAGCGAGCGCCGCGAGACGAGCGAGGAGCGAGCCGCCGAGCGCGCGAGCGAGCGAGCGAGAGAGCGAGCGAGCGAGCAAGAGCCGAGCGAGCGAGCGAGCGAGCGAGCGAGCGCCGAGGAGCGAGGAGAAGCGAGCGAGCGAGCGAGCGAGTCGAGCGGGCGATGCAGCGAGCGAGCGAGCGAGCGCGCGAGCGAGCGAGCGAGCAGCTAGGAGCAGCGAGCGAGCAGCGAGGAGCCAGGAGCGAGCTAGCGAGCGAGCGAGCGCCTAGCGAGCGGCGGGCGAGCGAGGAGCGATGCGAGGAGCGCGGCGGCGAGCGAGCAGCGAGCGAGCGAGAGAGCGAGCGAGCGCAGAGCGAGCAGTAGCGAGCGCGCGGAGCGGCGAGCGAGAGCGAGACGTAGCGGCGTAGGCAGCAAGAGCCAGCGAGCGACGAGCGAGCGCGCGAGCCGCCGAGAGAGCGAGCGAGCGAGCTGAGTTGCCGAGCGAGCGAGCGAGCGAGCGAGCGAGCGAGCGAGCGCAGCGAGCGAGCGCCGAGCGAGCGAGCGAGCGAGCGAGCGAGCGGAGCGGGCGGAGCAAGAGCCGAGCGAGCGAGCGAGCGAGCGCGAGCGAGCGAGCGAGCGAGCGAGCGAGCGAGCGAGCGCCTAGGAGCAGCGAGCGAGGGAGCAGAGCCGCCCAAGCGAGCGATGCGACGAGCGAGCGAGACGCCAGCGAGCGAGCGAGCGAGCTGAGCGGGCGGAGCCGGCGAGCGAGCGAGGCCCGCCCCGCCAGCAGCGAGCGAGCAGCACGAGCGAGCAGCTATCGGCGCGAGCGCCGCGCGAGCGAGCGAGCGAGCGAGCGGGAGCGAGCGAGAGCCGAGCAGAGCGAGCGAGCGAGCGGAGCAAGAGCCGAGCGAGCGAGCGAGCGAGCGAGCAGCGAGCGATGCGCGAGCCGAGCGAGGCGAGGCGAGCGCCGAGCGAAGAGATGCGAGGAGCGAGGGAGCGAGCCAGCCCAGAGCGGAGCGAGCGAGCGAAGCGAGCAAGAGCCGAGCAGGCGAGCGGAAAGGCCGGGGAAAAGGGGCCCGAAAAAAAAAGCGAGCGAGCGCCGAGCGATAGAGCGAGCGCCGGAGCGAGCGAGCGAGAGAGCGAGCGAGAGAGCGAGCGTCGAGCGAGCGCGGAGCGGGCGGGGGCGGGCGAGCGAGCAGAGCGAGCGAGAGTAGCAGCGAGCGAGCAAGGAGCGAGCGAGCGAGCGAGCGAGTAGCGAGCGAGAGCCGAGCGAGCGAGCGAGCGAGGAGCGGAGCGAGCAGCGCGAGCGAATCGAGCGAGCGAGGGGGGCGAGAGAGCGATCAGGAGCAGCAAGAGCCGAGCGAGCCGAGAGAGAGACGAGCGAGCGCCGACTATCTATCTATCAGCTACTATCGATCGATCTGATCTAGCTATTTAGCTATCCATCCCAGATCTAGTCTATCGATATATTATCTCATATCGATCTATCTATCTGTCGATCTATCTACGAGCCGATCGAGCATATATCTATCTATCTATCTATATATCGAGTTATTCTTCCATCCCAATCTATCGTATCGATCTATCTAGCTATCTCCATCTATCTATCTATCATCTATCTCCTATCTATCTATCTATCTACTTATCTATCCTATCTATCATCTAACAAAAAAAATAGTGGAAGCAGCACAGCTATAATGAAAAAAGCGAGCTGGGGGTGCTATCAGAGACGCTTACCAAAGAGTATGTTGTAAATAAGCAACAAAACAACGGCAGCACTCCAAGCGATAAAGAAAAAGGGAGGTTTTTTTTCCCATCTCTCGGCAACGTTTCAGCTGTGGATCAGCCTGGTCACTGATTGACCAAAGGTGATGATCAACAGCTGAAACGTTGGAGAGATGGAAGAAAAAACATCACTGTCTTCTCGCTTGGGAGAAGTGCTGCCCGTTTTTTTGCTGATCTATCTATCTATCTATCTATCTATCGATCTATAATCTATCGAGTCAAAAGACGAGAGAGCGAGCTAGCGCCGAGCGAGCGAGGAGCGCCGAGCGAGCGAGCGAGCGAGCGAGCGAGGGAGCGAGCCGCCCAGAGCGAGCGAGCGAGCGAGCGAGAGAGCGAGCGAGCAAGACCGAGCGAGCGAGCGCCAGGAGCGAGCGCCGAGGAGCGAGCGGCGAGAGAGCGAGCGTGCGAGCGAGCGAGCGCGGCGACGAGCGAGCGAGCGAGCTAGCGAGGACAGCAAGAGCCGAGCGAGCAGGGCAGCGAGCGAGCGAGCGAGCGCCGAGCGAGGAGATTCGAGCGCCGAGCGAGCGAGCGAGCAGGAGAGCGAGCGAGCGAGCGAGCGCCCAGCGAGCTGCTCCTATCTACTATCAGCTCCTATCTCTCTATGATCTATCTATATATGATCGCATCTATCGATATATGAGATAGCGATCTATATACGATTATCGACGATCGATCTATGCATCGATCTCTATCAATCTATCCCATATCATCGCTCTATGCTATTAATCTATCTATTCCTATCTATTGACTAGCTAGCGAGTCGATCGAGCTAGTGAGCTAGCCATCCATAGAATCGATTATCTAATCGATCGATTCTCCTATCTATCTATATCCTATCTATCTATCTATCTACTATCGATCTATTCTATCTTAGCTATCATCTCTCTATTCCTATCTATCGCAATCTATCTAGTCGTCTCCTCTCTCTCTTATCTATTCTATCTCTCTTCTATCTCCTATCTATATATTATCTATTCTATCTCCTATCTCCTATCTATCGTCTATTATCTCCTATCTATCTATCTATCTTCTATCTATTATCGATCCTCTTCAGTGTTGATATTTCTCCATTCCTATCTGCTCCTCCGTATAACACTGGTACCGGTTCTGCAGAGGATTCCCCTCCTCTCCTATCCGATCGCCTCTGCCACTTACCTTCCCCCCAGTCGGAGCTGCCCTATTTTCTCCATTTCACCCGCTTCTAAAATAATTTTTCTTTCGCTGCATACGCAGCTCGGATGCCCGCCCCTGGTTGATCTTTTTCCCCTCGTTCTCCATCCTCTTTCTTATTTTAAAATCTTTGTGAAGACTTCTGCCGCGGGATTCTGCTCTGTCTGCCGGCTCGTCTCTCTGCTTACTGCGCTCAAGTCATTCCCCCCCCACTCCATATCTGCTTCACACAGACGCAGGAATAACTTCTGACCACCTTCCTTTGTCATCTTGTGCCTTTCGTGCGCTATTTTTCGTTACCTTTTATTCCTCTCCCCCCCCCGGAGGCGCAGCTACCGCGGACCCGCATTGTCTGACCATTCCCCCGCCCACCCGTCAGCGTTGTTTATCCCTCCATGCTCACACGCCCGTCAAGCCCCGCCGCCGGTGTATCCTATTACCTCCCGCTACCCTTTTCACCAGCCGATGCTGGGTGGGTTGTATCCTGACTAGACTGCGTTTTGTGTCCTGTAGAGTGGCTTCCCCTGGTCGTTGGATTTACAGCCGCAGCGACCCGGTATCCCCTGTTAGACGCAGCAGCAGGGCCGTCGCCCTCACTCCACCGTGTTCTGTCCCGAACGAAGAGAATGATCGGACGCTGCGATAGCAAGTGTGAATCACAGAGAGAGAGCCGGTATCCCCTGTATAGTACAGCAGCAGGCAGGTAGCCCACCTGTATCCAAGTGACAGCAGCAGAGCAGTGTACCCCAGTATAGTACAGCAGCAGAGCAGTGTATCCCAGTAGAGTACAGCAGGAGCAGTGATCCCTGTTATTTTTTTCTTTCTCTTCTCTTTTTTTTTTTTTTTTTTTTTTTTCGTACAGCAGCGGCGTGTATCCCTGTATAGTACAGCCGACCGAAGCAGTGTATCCCTGTATAGTACAGCAGCAGAGCAGTGATCCCCTGATAGTACCAGCAGCAGAGCAGTGTATCCCATGTATAGTACAGCAGCAGAGCAGTGTACCTCTGTATAGTACAGCAGAAGAGCGGTGTCTCCCCTTTATAGTACAGAGCAGAGCAGTGTATCCCCTGTATAGTACAGAGAGAGCGTGATCCCCTGTATAGACAGCAGCGAGCAGTGTATCCCTTGTATAGGACAGCACAGAGCAGTGTATCCCCGGTATAGTACAGCAGAGAGCAGTGTTCCCCTGTATAGTCAGCAGAAGAGCAGTGTATCCTCTGTATTAGTACAGCAGCAGAGCAGTGTATCCCCTGGATAGTACAGCAGCAGGAGCAGTGATCCTCTGGGATAGTTACAGCCACCCGCCATAAGAGTGAACGCGCCGGGGAGCCGAAAAAGAACCGAAAAGGGGGTAGAAAGGGAGGAAGTACAGCAGCGAGCAGGTATCCGTATGTACAGCAGCCCGAGCAGGGTATACCCCTGTATACGTCACAGCAGCAGAGCCAGATCCCTGTATAGTACAGCAGCGAGCAGTGTACCCTGTATAGGTACAGCAGCAGTAAGAGCTAGTGTATCCCCTGTATAGTAAAAGCAGCCATGTATGGTGTGTTCCTCTGTTACTAGTACTCGCAGCAGAGGCAGTGTATCACCTGTATTTAGTACCAGCAGCAGGAGAGTGTACCTTGATAGTAAGAGCCAGAGCAGAAGCGGTAATCCTGTATAGTACAGCCGGAGCAGAGCAGTGTATCCTCGGTAGAGTACAGCAGAAGCAGGGTATCCCCTGTATAGTACAAGCAGCAGAGCAGTGAACCCGGCACAGCGCAGGTGGACGGGAGCGTTTTATATACAGCAAGCAGAGCTAGGTATCCACTGTATAGTAAGAAGCAGCAGAGACAGTGTATCCCCTGTATAGTACAGCGCTGAGCAGTGTATCCCCTTGTGATAAGTACAGCTGTAGGAAGCGTGTCTCCCCTGTATACGTACAGCAGCCAGAGCAGTGTATCCCACTGTATGTACAAGACAAGCGCAGAGCAGGTATCCCCTGATAGATACAGCCAGCAGAGCAGTGTACCCTGATAGTCCAGCAGCAGAGCAGTGTATCCCCTTATAGTCCCGCAGGCAGTGCCGTGTATCCCTGTATAGTACAGCAGCAACAGCGGCGGGTATCCCTGTATAGTATGATTGGGCAAGCACAGCGGTGTATCCCCTGTATGGTTACAGCGACAGAAGTGTATCCCCTGTCTCGTACAGCAGCAGAGCGGTGTATCCCCCGTATCGTACAGCAGCAGAGCAGGTTACCCCTGTTAGTACGCAGACAGCGTGTTCTCCCCTGTACAGTACAGCCGCACAGCGGTGTATCCCCCCTGTATTAGTGTCGCAGCAGAGCAGTGTCCCGTGTCTGTTACAGCAGCAGAGCATGGCTCCACTGTATAGACAGCAGCAGAGCCGGCTGTACTCCCTGTATAGTAACAGCAGCAGAGCAGTGTTATCCCTGTTAGTTACAGCAGCAGAGCAGTGTAGCCCATGCTATAGTACAGCAGCAGAAGCAGTTATCCCATGTATAGATACAGCAGGCCGAAAGCACAGTGTATTCCCCTGTTAGTACAGCACAGCCGCCCCCCAGCAGTGTAGACCCCTGTTAGTTGAGCAGAGCCAGAGCGGTACCCCAGTTAAGTTACAGCAGCAGACGCAGTGTACCCCTAGTTATAGTAGAGCAGCAGAGGAGTGTATCCCCTGTATAGTACCGCAGCAGGCTGTGTATCCACCTGTATAGTACAGCAGCAGAGCAGTGTATTCCCCCGCTAGTACAGCAGCAGAGCAGTGTATCTCCCTGGATAGTAAGGCAGGCAGAACAGTGTATCCCCTGTATGTACAGCAAGCCAGAGCAGGTATCCCCTGTATAGTACAGCAAGCAGAGCAGGTATCCCCAGATAGTACAGCCGCAGAGCGTGTATCCCCTGTATTATAGTACAGCGCAGAGCCGGGATCCCCTGTTATAGTACGCAGCAGCAGAGAGTGTATCCCTGTTATCGTAAGCAGCAGAGCTGTGTACAGAGATGTGTGAATGATTAGTTCGACATCAAGAAAAAGGAGTAAAACCAGTGTTTAGACTAGTGAGGACAGAATGTGTATGACCAAAATCCACAATCATCAGCAATTTTCACCAGTACTGTATGACAGAGGAAGGGGGACTGAGGCAGACAGAAAAGAATAGCGCTTCAGAACTGCCTCATTCTTCGTGGCATCGATACACAAAGGTGCTGGAAGAGCTCCTCAGAGATTTTGCTAAATAGTGACATGATGGCACACACAGTTGCGCAGATTTGAGACGACTGCACATCCATGCTGCGATCTCCCGTTCCACCACATCCCAAAGATGCTCTATTGGATGGAGACTGGTGGACGTGGAAGCCCATTTGTGTACAGATGACTAATTGTCATGTTAAAGAACAGTGTTGAGATGTATTCCAGTGTTATGACATGGCGCATTATGTCTGCTGAATGAAAGTAGCCATCAGATGTGTACAGGGGACATGGTGCTATGACAGAGGACTGGACATGGTCAGCAAAACAATACTCAGGTAGGCTGTGGCGTTGTACCAAAGGGGCCCCAACGACACATGACACCACCACCACCCGCCTGAGCCGCTGACCAAGGCAGGATTGAGATCCATGACAACCACACCACCCAGCCTGAGCCGCTGATACAAGGCAGGACTGGATCCATGACACCACACCACCAGCTGCGAGCCGCTGGATACAAGGCAAGGAATGAATCCATGACACCACCACCACCAGCCTGACCCGTGATCACACAGGTCAGGGATGGACCATGACACCCGCACCACCAGCCTGAGACCCGCTCGCTACCAGGCAGGATGGATCCATGACACCAGACACCAGCCTGAGCCGTGAACGCTCTGATACAAGGGCCAGGCCTTAAGATGGATCCATGACCCACCCCCCACCACCAGCCTGAGCCGCTGATTTACAGGCCGGATGGATCCATGACACCACCAGCAGCCAGCCTGAGCCGCTGATACAAGGCAGGATGGACCATGACACCCACCACCCCAGCCTGACGCTGATACAAGGCGGGATGGATCCATCGATAACCCACCACCACCAGACTGAGCCGCTGATACAAGGCAGGATGGATCCATGAAACAACCGAAGCACCAGCCTGGAGCCGCTGATCAAGGCAGGATGGATCAGACACCACCACCACCAGGCTGGCCGCTGATACAAAGAAGGATGGATCCATGACCCCCACACACCACCAGCCTGAGCCGCTGATACAAGGCGGATGGATCAATGGACACCACCACACAGCCTGAGCCGCTGATACAAGGCAAGGTGTGATCAGACCCCAAGCCACCACCAGGCGACACGCTGATACAAGGCCGGATGGACAATGATTACCCACCCCAACCAGCCTGAGCACGCTGTGTACACGGCAGATGGCCCATGACACACACACCGCACCAGCTGAGCACGCTAGACTTACAGGCAGGATGGACCATACACAACCACCACCAGCCTGAAGCCGCTGCTAACAAGGCAGGCAGGGATCCATGACACAGCCCAAACAACCACGCGCCTGGCGCTGAGACAAGGCAGGATGGATCCATGACACCACCAGCCACCAGCTATGACCCGCTGATACAAGGCAAGGAGGATCCATGACCACACCACCCACCAGCCTGAGCCGCTGGATTCCCAGGCGCGGCTGGCTGAATGCCACCAGCAACAGCCTGGCCGCTGATACAGGCAGACTCGGATCCTGTTGGACACCAGCACCACAGCCTGATGCCGATGATACAAGGCAGGAATGGAAATTCCATCTGACACCACAACACACCAGCCTGGAGCCGCTGATACAAGGCAGGATGGTAGCATGGACACCACCACCCAGCCTGAGCCGCGGATACAAGGCCGGAGTGATCCATGACACCCCCACACCCAGCACTGAGCCGCTGATACAAAGATGCCGGATGGATCCATGCACCACACACCCAGCATGAAGCCGCTGATACAAGGCAGGATGGATCAGGTGTAGTGTATGATACACCACCACAGCCTGTACCGCTGGATACAAGGCAGGATGGCTCCTGACCCCCCCACCACCAAAGCAGGAGCAGCTGATACAAGGCCGGCGGAACCTGACACACCACACAGCCTGAGCCGCAGTGAACAAGATGGGCAGGATGGCTCCACAGACACCACCACCACCCAGCTGAGCCGCTGAGACAAGGCAGGATGGACCTGACACCACCGCACCACCAGCCGAACCGCTTGAACCAAGGCGGATGGGACCACTTGAAACCCCACCACCAGCATGAGCCGCTGATTTACAAGCAGATGGATCAAGGAAACACCACCATACCCGCCTGAGCCGCTGATACACGGCAGGATGGGATCTTAATGTTGTTGACGCCGAAATCTCTGACCCTACCATGCCGAAATGTCGCAAGACAGAAGAGAAACGGACTCATCAGACCACGGCAACGTTTTTTCCAATCTTTCTAATGTCCATATTTCGATGAGCTGGTGAAAATGGGGTAGCCTCAGGTCCTGTTCTTAGTGAACAGGAGTGGCACCGGTCGTTGGTCTTCTGCATGCTTTAGCACATCTGCCCTCCAAAGTTCGACGTTCGCTGTGCGTGCAGAGATGCCTTCTGCCTACCTTAGTTGTAACGGGGGTGGGGCGATTTGAGTCACCGTGCCCTTTTATCCGCTCGAACCAGCTGCCCTTATCTCCTGAACCCTCATGGCATCAACAAGGCATTTCCGCCACAGAACTGCCGCTCATGGATGTTTTTCCTTTTTCGGGACTTCTCTGTAAACCCTAGCGATGGTTGTGCGTGGAAATGAAAAATTCCCGAGTCCCAGTAGATCAGCCGTTTATGAAATATCACAGACCAGCCCTTCTGGTCATCCAACAACCATGCAAAGTTCACAGGCCACAAATCAACTTCTTCCCCATACTGATGCTCGGGAGAACTGCAGGAGATTGCTTGACCAGTCACATGCCTAAATGCACTTGGCCGCCATGTGATTGGATGATTAGAAATAAGTTTTACGAGCAGATGGGAAAGGTGTGACCTAATTAAAGTGGCGGTGAGTTTATTACCAATTTCCAGGACAATTGCAGCACCTCCGGTTCAGACTGATTCAGAAAAAAATTGCGAAAGCCTTCAGCGAACAGAAATTTCTCAAGACTTGCTCTTCTTTAGTTGAGACGTAACAAAGAGAGCAATGATGGTAGAGCTTAATGGCAGTCTGCGCCTGCACCCTCCAACAGTAAGGAGTTAACATCCCAGCAGTCCCAGTATGCAGTCAGGTTTTGGTTCAGGGAACCCCAAGTTGAAATTTTAGTGTATGGACCCATAGTACCAGTACTCATCAATTAAACTAAAAATTTACAGTGCGGCAACATTTAATTACAAGCAGGCCCTGCATGTTCCCAGAGCCGGACTGTCCAACGATAGATGAAGTATGCTCGAGTCAATACAGCGCGCCCGATTTCTTTATTGGTCGCTTCCCCGCTCCGTCCGCAGGAGTGAACCTGATTTATTCCCGGGCATGTAAGGCTGGCTTGCAACACAATTTATGTGAAATACCACCAGTCGAATCCATCGGACGATCCGATTTGTGTCGCGTGACAGCCGGCGACGGTGTGCCAAATCCAATCGCGCACAACGCAATCCCGGGCGCGATCACAGAAAGTGGAAAAACTGACGGACCATGCCAGGCCTCCCGCGGCCCCGGCGCAGGACCTTAGTAAAATAAGTCCCCGTAAGAGGAGAATATTGTTCTATTCAAATTTTTGTCTGCCCCAAAAAACAATTCCAATGAATGGCCGCTTACCCGTCGTTGCCTTGATCCACAAGCAAGGTGAATCATATTTGTATTTCTAATTAGTTTAAGAATCCGATTGCGCTTGATCGACTATAACCTGTAAACAGGGGGCAGTTCCAGGGTGTGCTATGCCCCATATGGGTGCTAGGATTGGTGATCTCTCTGTTGTGGTGATCTCCACCGTTTGTGGTGGTCTCTCACAGTTGTGGTGGTCTCTCACAATGGGGGTCTTCACCGTTTGTGGTGATCTCTCTCCATTGTGGTGGTTTCTCATGTTTTGGTGGATCTCTCAGTCTTAAGTAAATTGGAAGGTGCCGTATCGCTTCCTTTACATCGCGGAGGGACATAGTGAGGGGCTGCGAGGACTGGAACGAACTTCCAGGGTGTGAGGGTAGATTATGTGCCCCTACATCCCGTTTCGCACTATTGTGGTGGTTTTGCAACGTTTGTGGTGGTTCTCACAGTTGGTGGTCTCCCAGTTAAGCATATCTGGAGGTGCGTCTATTCCTCTACACCGGAAGGGACGTCGTTGAGCCTGACGAGGATTGCTAGATTTCAGGGTAGTATTATGCCCTAAATCAAGTTGTTGCCACCAGATGTGGTGGTCCTCACACGTCGGAGTTGTTGTGTTGGTCTCTCACCGTGTGGTGGTCTCTCAGTCTTAAACGCCACATTGGGGCCGGATCTCTCCCTTAACACAAACGCGGGACGTCGTTGGCTGCCAAAGGATGGCTAGGACTTCAGCGGTTAGTATATTTGCCCCTACATCCGTTGTTGCACCGCTCAACTCTCTGTGGTGGTTTCTCTCAACGTCGTGTTGGTCTATCATGTTTCGTGTTGGTCTCCTCACGTTGTGGGGTCTCTCAGTCTACGCACATCTGGGGGTGCCGTAATCGCTTCCTATACAACGCGAGGGACGTCGTTCGAGCTGCCAAGGGATTGTAGACTTCAGGGTTAGTATTAAGTACTTATGCCCCCTAATACAATTGTTGCACCGCTGTGGTGGTATCTCACCGTAGTGTTGGTCTCGCACCGTTGTGGTGGTCCCTATCAGTATAAGCCCTCTGGGGGTGCCGTAGGAGACACCTATCCCACCCCCCCCTTTCTTCTCAATCCCTTCCCCCCCCCTCATCTCCCACCCTCCCCATTCTCCATTTCCCCCCCCCTGCCTTCCTCTCCCATCACCCCTCACCCTCTTCCCCCCCCCTTCCCCCCACCAGTTCTCCTACCTCATTTTCTACCTCCCCCCCTCTCCACCCCTCTCCCCCCCCCACCCCCCCCGTCTCTCCTCCCCCCCCCTATCCCTCCCCTCCCCTCTACTCCCCTCCTTTACTGTTCTCTCCCTCTCCCCTTTTCTTCCCTTTCACCCCCCCCTCTCCCCACTCCCCCCACCCCCCCTCACATATTCCTCTCCCCCGCCCCGTTTACTCTCTCCTCCCCCCCTTCCCCTCTCCCCCTCCTCCCTTCCTATACACCGCGAGGGACGTGTTGAGTGCCAAGGGTTGTAGACTTTAAGGGTTAGTATTATTCCCCTAAATCCAGCTTCGTGTGCACCGCTGTGGTGGTTCTATCACCGTTCGTGTTGGTCTATCACACGTTGTGGTGTTCTCTCAGTCTTAAAGCACATTGGAGGTGCCGTATCACTTCCTTACACCGCGCAGGGGACGTCGTTTGCGTTGAGATGCCGAGGATGCCTAGACTTCGGGTTCGTATTATTTGCCACTACATACCGTTCGGTGCACCGATGCATGTGGGTGCGTCTCTAACCGTCGTGTTGGTTATCAACGGTCTGTGGTGGTCTCTCAGTCTTAAGCACATATGGACAGGTGCAGTTCACTTTAATCTACACCTCTGCGAGGGACCGTCGTTGAAGCCCCGAGGATGCTAGACTTCAGGGTTAGATTATGTTGCCCCTATATCCAGGGTTGCACACCGCCTGCTGTTGTCTGTGGGGTCTCTTCACGTCGTGATGGTCTCCATGTCGTGTTGGTTCCTCTCACCGTTGTGGTGGTCTATCAGTCATAGCACATCTGGGGGTTGCCGTATCGCTTCCTATACACGCGAGGACGTCGTTGAGCTGCCACGGGGTGCTAGACATTTAGGGGTTCAGTATTATTTGCCTACATCCAGTTGTTGCACCGACTTGTGGTGGTCTATCACCGTCGTTTGGTCTCTAACCGTTGGGCGTGGTCTACAGTATTAAGAAAATTGGAGGTGCCGTGTCCCTTTCTCCTACCCCACCGAGCAGACGCGAGGAGTTGGACGAGGATAGCCCTTAGACTTCCGGCCGCTCGTATTATTTGCCCTCCCTTGTCATCGGTTTGGCTTTGGCCGCTCAGAAGAGACCACACACAGAAGGAATTGTCTGTGGTCTCCCCATATAAAACGATTTCCTATTATTGAGTAAAACTTGACTTTTCTCTTGCGCACTTCCTTGGACCACATTCCCATCAATTTTCACTCGACGATGTTGACAAGCCAGGCAACCGGCACGAGAGATAAAGGCCCCAACACAAACTGATCACTAGGGGGCACCGCCAGATGCGACAAGAAATTGCCAATGCGGGAAAAGAACACACAGGAGAAACGCGGACGGAAGACAAGAAAGCATCCCCGGGGGCCCTGCCCCCTACTCCGCCCCCGCGTTTGCTTTCCCTGGCCGGCCCCGCCGGCCGCCGCAGGCCTTTGCCCCTGTCCCTGACGGGCCGACCTCGGGTCGGCAACGGCAGGACGGCCGTTCACCACTTCTTATTACCTTAGAAAAAAGGCAGCCGACCCGGCAGCAGAGTTGCGAGAGTTAATGAGACGCCACAGGGCGTTAAACGTCTCTATCATACTTTCACAGGCCATAAGGGACTCCCATGGGGGGAGGGGATGAACCTGCTGATCACACACTCATGATCCTGGATGGCTGTGGATGACTCCTGGAGAGTAGAGTAGTCTATGTTCTTCTGTCTAAAATAAAGGGTGACCTAGACCTTCAGAGTCTTACATCATGATCCCAAGAGCTTACCAATTATAGAAAGGAATTTCTCTATTTGTGATGATAGAATAGAAAGCTAACAATGACCAGAAATACAAAATTGGCCACAAACACGGAAGCACCTTAGAAGGTCACAGACGTACACGGCATCGCCAAGTTTTGAGTGTACAACGCAACCGGTAAACAATGAGACACCTATACAGCACATCTACAATATTTATAGTAAATTGTCATATATCTAAAAACTATTCATTTCAGAACAAAATGGAAAAAAACACCTTGACATACTCCAGCCAAGTCACGGCCTGAGAGGGACCTCTGATGGACCGGAACATGGACGCAATTTGGATGATTCCAGTTCGCCATGGGGTGGTTCCTCACGTGTATTAAAAGATGAAATATCAGTTTGCAAAACAAATTTGCTAAATATTTTTCAATAGTTATCCAATAGTTATCAACACGGAAGTTCCAATAGAGCATGAACATTCCCTAAGTGATGTGTTCTCCATGGGTGCCGAGTAGGAAAACAAAGCCGGATCCACTTTTTTATGACCCAGAATGAGAATCTATGGAGAACTGAAACAGTAAGAGCCAATCAAGTTTCTGCTACTTGTCCAAATCCATTGGAAAGAAAAACTACCCGTTCTTAAGATGGCGGCTATGTCTTGGACATGAGTCTAAATGATGCCCCCCCTCCACCCCTATCTATGGTAAGAGGGACTCATTAATCACTTTTTCCGGACTTTCTAACTCAGTCTGTAGTGTGTAGGTCAGCAAAAGCTCCCATTTTATAGTTACTATGAGTACATGCACCTGAGGTCAATTTTAGCAAGAGCACATCTGTTGCATTATGTCCAATACTGCCGCCCTATATCATCTAATCTATGATATCCCTGATAATAAGCCTTGTAGTGTCAGACTGCCTGGAAGGCGGGCGCGCCATTCATACACTGGCAATACATAGCATTGGCGTATGATGGAATGTGCCCCTTGATCGTACATCACCTTAGGTAATCTTAACCAGAGCTACATCTGTGCTTTATACATCTCCAGTATCTGCTCCCTATAATCCAATCTATGAAATCCTATTTACTAAGTTGTAGTGTTAGGTGCAAGGAAGCGCGGACACCATTATATACTGGTTCACATGGGGCAGATTTACTTACCCGTCCGTTCGCGATCCAGAGGCGCTCTGCGGTTATGGGATTCGGTCCGGTGGGAATGCACTAAATGGTCTAGGTAGTTCCTCACGCCGTAACAGGTGGGCGCTGCCCCCGTGCTGCGCTGTGAAGGTAACGGAGGCGAGAGGGCCCCGAATGCCCCTAAATTCAACCGGCCTATCTGGGGGATGAAGGGGAAAGCGCAATTTCGACGGGACACATGTTTTTTTTTTAAATGCGCCGGTTTGTCCGACATACCGTCCGGTTGTTTTGGTCGACCACGCCCACGATTTCGGCTCGGAGCGCATGCCGGACGCCGACGCGCCCACAAGCCGATCGGGCTTGCGCCAAAATACAGGGGCACATCCGGTACAATCGGCCGCAAAAATCGGAAATATTCGTGGTTTTAGCCACGTCGGGCAAACGCGAATCGGGCCCTAGTAAATGAACCCAATAGGGTTGCGTATGATGAATGTGACCTATAAGTACATGCCCCTTGGGTCATCTGAACCAGAGCGACATCTGTGCTTATATTATACATCTGCAGTATCGTTCTCGTGTCAGAGCTGCCAATCTATGGTAAAGCTAAAAATGTGATTGGGACCTGAGAAAGTATTCCTTTCTTTCCAAAGACAACAGGAAGTGAACCGCAACAGTATGTGATATATTTCTCATCTTTCTGGTACATTGTATATCATCAGGCACCCGGATTGTGTCCTTTAGTTTTGAATAAGAACGGCTTTTACTTACCGAGGTCATTTAATTTTAATGTTCTCTTCCAGAGCGGCTCACGTGATACGATCTGAGGTGCGGTTCTCGGTCTGGCGCAGGTAATCGCCCTTTTCTCTGCCTCTGCATGCATTCATGAAGACGACCTTAATTCGCATCAGATTTCTCAAGTGACCAAAAGTAGAGAACACGGGAAAAAGAGATGTTGGGTTCTGCCACAGGGAAATCAAATGTTAAGTGTATCCGCCGCAGCTTCCTGCGCCTCCCCGAACAACATAGCTATTAAAATTAGACAAAAATTGTTGAAAGCCCCAAATTACAGGTCTGCCGTTGATGGAATATTTAAGAGACGGGGGGAACAGGGCGTACATTATTACCTGATTACTGTGCAGAGCAGAGGGACTAATGCCGCAAAATTGCCTGGAAGATCCTCGGCTCTAGTGTTTGTGTTCCACTGCCAAGTGCAAACTTTATTAGTGGCAATTTTAGAGGGGAGGAGTGCGGCAAAGAGTTATAAACCTCCTTAAGTAGGGGCTAATTTTTGGCGCTTTTTTGGCATGCGGAGTAGTATTGTTCGACGTCGCGTGGAGGTCTGCGAGTATTTTTCTTTCGGCATTCAGCATGAAAGTGTATGATTTTTTCTTCATTTATTTAGATATTGTTACATTGTTACATTGTATCAATGAGTTTTTGTTTATTGTATTTTTGCTGGAGTTTATTCATTTATTTTCATTTATCTCAGATGCCAAGCAGGAAGAACAAAGGATTTACGATTCTCGCTCAGCTACTTACTTTGTGCACTACGTTTCAGACTTTATGGCTTCGGTTTATTAACTGGACGCGGGCGGGCCGCATGTCTAAAATCATTGCTTGCATATATGATAAATAATATAAAAAGTGACCCCTGAACATGAACTAAGACATAACTCACATGTCAACGAGGTCATGCTTGCGAGGACATCGTTGGAGGAACCTTGAGCATGTCTTAAAGCGGGAAGTAGTGAATAGTGGCCGGTGCCCCAATGGATCGAAGAGCTCTGTAACAATCAGTCCTTTCCAACCCTTCACTGGGGACACACTCAAAAATCTGGTGATTCAGCCTTTAAATTTTAAGAAGACCAGCTTTCTTCTTGGAAACATGTGAAACTTATCACCTTCTTCGAAGGGGTATGCAAGAAATTGAGAAAATGGTAAGAAATCCCAAAAAGCTTAAGATACAACGTACATTACATAGTCAGGTTACAAGGAATAGTCGACACGGCTAAGTCGTAGGGCCGGCTGTCCCGTATTAGGGGTTCTCGCAGAGGTCAGGGAAGGAAAGAACAGCTCGTTGTCAGCTCAGACCATTGTTTCTAGGGGGGAGATAATGTAACTCATCTGGAGTGGAGGAGAACGAGTCTCAGCAGTTTTGAAGATGGAAATTTGGCAAAGTAGGTACCAATAATGAACGGGGAAAATCGAATTAGTGTTTACTTTACGTTCCCAAATGCTGAGAACTTTTTCAGAAGAGCGTTCGTGTATTCAACAGAACGAACCATTAACAGGAAGGAAAAAGGTACAAAGGTCTATTCAACGTTGCCCAAATTTAGTTCCAAGTTTACAAAAATATTTGGGGACGGTTTTGTTGCATTGAAGGATCCACCAGCTTGTTACTTAAAGTTTTTTGATCATGTTTGTGTATCCCTTCTTTAACTGTGATGTACGTAAGGGAATTCCCCACGAAGACAAGGTCTTAAATGTACTCAGGATAACCAAAAGATAACAAAGCAAAGGAAGTTATACAAGCTTCCAGCAAGATAAGGTCTTTATAGCAGGGGAAGGAGGCAGGCATATCGCAGAGCTGAAAGTGTGGTTATAGCTGTGATATAGCCAAAAGCTAGCAGGGTCGGCTGTATTGTGTGTTCTTACGATCTCATGGATTTTATTATCCTATCTCTGATCCTGTCTCATCTCTAGTTCTATGGTTGATACTAGTAGAATGTTCAGAATCTAAATAAAAGTCAGTCATAAAACAGTACCATGATAATCTAAGCACATTGTCACAGCGCACAGCATCTCACAGCATTGTATGGATCATGACTAGTGTCTGTTAGAGAGTCCCGGCGCCACACACTCGGGAATATTACACTGATTATCACTGGTGATAGGAGGCTCAAAGCAGCAATAGTACCGTCAAAAGAATAACAACGAAACCAGAGCAGTGTCGCCTGTGCTGCTAGAGCAGGCGCAGCCCCCACTGCCCCTCCAGTTTCCATTCTGGCCGGGGAGTCTCAGGTCTCAAGTTGAACGTGCTACGTAGTGATGAGCGGACCCAGTCAGGTAAAGGAGTTCAGCAAACCTTTAAAAAAGTTTTGGTTTGCCTGGGCTACCCAAAACCCGAATTTTAAAAGCAAGCCAGCAAAGTGAAAATTGGTGGGCGGCAAATGTTGAAACATTTACGGGGAGACGGGATGGTTTTAACACTCGTGTTGGGTTCAGCACCTAATTGCTGGTGTTATAGCCGTGTATTCGGGTTGAGGGCACAAAACCCAATACCAGGGACAGTAGGATCAGGAAGGGCAGTGGTGGTCATATGCTCTTGAGCTCTGGTGTCTTGTGGGACATCTCGGGCTGGACTAGAGATGTTGGTGGCAGCAATGGGTCGGTTTTTCGGACACTAGATTCTCCTTCCAGCTTTGATCGTTGTATGTTAGCCATTGGCTTTGGAAGTCCCCCCAGGATAACCCAAACCTATAGCCAGTAGTGATTCAGGAAGGGGCAGTGGTGGCTCCTGCCATCTGCGGCTACTGTGTCTTGTTGAGGGGGCATCTCGGGCTGTGACTACGAGCATGTTGGTCTGCAACAGAGGTCAGTTTTCAGGACACTGTTCTCCTTCACATCTCACGACGGCGGGTGTTAGCGTGGCCACGTCGGGATATAAGGCCACCCAAACCACTCTAGCCAGTTAGGATCACAAGGGGCGGTGGTGGCTCCCTGCCTCTTGCGGCTCTGGTGTCTTGTTGTACATCCGGGCTGGGGTAGAGAGGTTGGGTGGGCAGCAGGGGGTCAGTTTTTTTTTAGGACACTAATTCTCCTTCCCAGTTTGATCGTGTATGTTAGCAATTGGATTTGGATTTCAGGCAACCCCAAACCAAAACTCTAGAGTAGGATAAGGAAGGGGAAGTGGTGTGTCAGGGCTCCCTGCTCTTGAGGCTCTGGTGTCTTGTTGACATCTCGGGCTGGGCTAGAGATGTTGGTGGAGCAGTGGGTCAGTTTTCGGACACTATTTCTCCTTCCCAGCTTGATCGGTCATGTGAGCCATGGCTTTGGTTTTCAGGCACCAAACCACAAAACTTACCCGTAGGATCTAGGAAGGGGCAGTGGTGGCTCATGCTCTTGGAGGCCTCTGGTGTCTTGTTGACAGCTCGGGCTGGCTAGATTGTTGGTTGCACAGCACCCCCCCAGCCCCACCGCGCCTAAGTTTTTTAACGACATGTCTCCTTCCTACCAAATAAAAAGTTGATAGCGGGTGTCTTAGCAGTGGGTCGTGAAAGAGCTGGTCGATCAGCCCATAACTTTTCGCTTAAGTCGGAGAATGCGAAACCCTGAAACTTCTGGTTTTGAAGTCGCTTTGGGTTCTCGACTTGCAATGTCCTCTCTGGATTGACACTTTGGTTTTTATCCGCGCACATAACTAGTGTTCACTTTTGACTGTAGTTTAGTTCTCTTTTAGAGTGAGTGAGAATCCCCCCCCCCCACCCTAGTTACCTATTTTAGCAGGTCGCTGCCAGGAGGTGAAGCGAGGCCTTATCAACTGACTGCTCTCACTCACTCTAAGAAGAGAACTAAACTACAGTCAAAAGGTGAACAACTAGTGATGTGCGGATAAAAACCAAAGTGTTCAAGTCCATGAGAGACATTGCAGGTCGAGACCCGAATGCAGACTTCAACCAGAAGTTCAGGTTCGGCATTCCGACTTAAGCGGAAAAGTTGATGGGCTGAGCGACCAGCTCTTCACACCCACGGCTAACACCCACCATCGGAGGTGGGAAGGAGAACAGTGTGTGAAAAAACTGACCTACTGCTGCCACCAACATCTCTAGCCCAGCCCGAGATGTCAACAAGACACCAGAGCTGCAAGAGCAGGGAGCCACCACTGCCCCTTCCTGATCCTACTGGCTAGAGGTTTGGTTTGGGTGCCTGAATCCAAAGCCATGGCTAACATACACGATCAAAGCTGGGAAGGAGAATAGTGTCCGAAAAAACTGACCCACTGCTGCCACCAACATCTCTAGCCCAGCCCGAGATGTCAACAAGACACCAGAGCCGCAAGAGCAGGGAGCCACCACCGCCCCTTTCTGATCCTACATGTTTGGTTTGAGATATTACGGAAAATCTGATGTGGCAATTGTTTCTAAACAATTCTGATCTTCTTTGATATGTTAACGACAACATATCATTGGAAAAAACTCATCTTTATCCAATATGGCGGCTTTTCAAGATGGCGGCTGTGCCCCGGACATAACCTAAAAGATAGTCGTCTACCCAATACAAGTGGGGGTCAGATCATCACCTCTCCCTTCTTGTCTTTAGGACTTTGAATCATGCTATAGCTCTACAGAGATTATAATATAAACACCCCTTCATCACTCTACTCAGGCCCAATTATAGTGTAGTGGCCCAGTTTGGTACTGCATCTGGAACTCAGCAAAACAGATCATAGCAGGTGGAACCTCTATGTCACCAGATCAGTTTATATTTGGAAAAGGCAAAGGACACAAATGTAAAAGTATAGAGAATAGTCAGAGACAGCCCCAAGGTTCAGGGCAGGCAGCATGAGACCAGATTATAAGCCTTAGGTCCGGGCGGGTCCTAGGTAAGGCCAGAGAGAGGTCAGGGCAGGCAGCATTGAGACTCGAATATAAGCCTTAGGTCAGGGCAGGGGGGGGGTTCATAGGTAAGGCCAGAGGTCAGGGCAGGACCCTAGGTAAGCGAGAGGTAAGGGCAGCCGCATTTTCAGACCAGAATATAAGCTAGGTCAGGCAGGATCCTAGGTAAGGCCGAGGTCAGGGAGGCGAATTGGAATTAGATATAAGCTTAGGTATCTGTCGGGGGGGCAGGGTCATAGGTAAGGCCAGAGGTCAGGGCAGGCAGCATTGAGACCAGATATAAGCCTTAGGGCAGGGCAGGGGTCCTAGGTGGTAAGGCCGAGGTCAGGGCAGGCAGCATTGGGACTAGAATATAAGCCTTAGGGCAGGCCAGTGGTCCTAGGAAGGCCAGAGGTCAGGGCAGGCAGCATTGAGACCAGATTAAAGCCTTAGGTCAGGGCCAGGTCCTATGTAAGGCAAGAGGTCAGGGCAGGCAGCATTGAGACAGAATAAGCCTTAGGTCAGGGGCAGGGTCCTAGGAAGGCCAGAGGGTCAGGGGCAGCAGCATTGAGACTAGAATATAAGCCTTAGGTCAGGGCCAGGATCCCGGTAAGGCAGAGGTCAGGGCAGGCAGAATTGGGACTAGAATATAAGCCTAGGTCAGGCAGGAGCCTGGTAAGGCCAGAGGGTCAGGGCAGCAGCTTGAGACCAGAAATACGCCTAGGTCAGGGCAGGATCCTAGGTAAGGCCAGACGGTCAGGGAGGCAGCATTGGGACTAGAATATAAGCCTTAGGTCAGGGCAGGATCCTAGGTAAGGCCAGAGGGTCAGGGCAGCGCATTGAGACCAGAATATAAGCTTAGGTCGGGCAGGGTCCTAGTAAGCCAGAGGTCAGGGCAGGGCAAGCATTGAGACTAGAATATAAGCCTTAGGTCCGGCAGGATCCATAGTAAGGCCAGTGACCGAACGTGCAGTTCAGACCGAAAAAATGCGCAAGGGAGCTTAGTAAATGAGCCCCATGTGCCTTCAGCAGAGAGTGGAAACATGTTAGCGATACTACGAATCTATATACTTTAGCAATAAAATATTTTGACAAATTTCCCATTTCTACAATCTGTACGTTTCGCTTGTCGCCCTCCATCATGCGCGGTGGGCTTTTAATAACCGTTAACGCTCAGAGACGAGGCATTGATGGCGGCCCGCTTGTTGTGATTGAATTATCCTTATTATTATCCATATTGGTGATTATATTACTGACACGTTGATGGGTTCAGTCGCAGATTGTGACCTATATTTGGAGTAAATGGCGGAGTGACATGTACGCGGGTTCCTGATATTACTTTGTGACATATTTCCTAGTCGCAACATCATTAGTGACAATTTATTTGACTTTAAATCCACAATAGGTAATGACAGACAGACTGAGGCACGGAGCCGCCGTCGCGGGGAGAGGGGAGATGAGGATGTGCTGATAAAATTACCGCCTATGTTATCCGTTGGATTATCGCGCGCGCTGACTCTCACTATGGGGAAGAGAAAATAGAAAAACACATAATACGAGGGCGCGCGGGTCAAGGAAGATTACAGGTCTACTGCTGATAAACCTGTGATACCTATTAACCACTGCCTGCAGCCTGTTACCTCACAAATCTGCTGACAGGCAGTTTTTAAAGGGAAACATGTCAGCAGAATTCCTGCAAACCCTCCTTCCTGATCTGAGTGTATGCTAAACCAGAGGTCTGGCTACAGCTTCACTCAGGCTGCTGCAGAGAGCAACAGAGCACAGCAGTGTGGGGTCTGATTACACATATCCCCAGGGATAATAACATAAACACTGGCTGCAGAGATACAGAGCACAGCAGTGTGAGGTCTGATTACACATCTCTCCAGGGATAAACATAAAACTGGCTGCAGAGAGCACAGAGACCGCAGTGTTGTTGGAGGTCCAATACCATCTCTCCAGGTAACAATACATAACACTGGCTGCAGCGAGCACAGAGACAGCCAGTGTGAGGTCTGATTATACCATCTCTCCGGGACAATACACTAACAATGGCTGAGAGAGCACAGAGCACAGCAGTGTGAGGTCTGAATACACATCTCTCCAGGGACAATACATAACACTGGCTGCCGAGAGAAGAGAACAGAGCACAGCAGGGGTGAGGTCGGATTAACATCTCTCCAGGGACAATCATAGACTGGCTGCAGAGAGAGACAGAGCCAGCAGTGTGAGGTCTGATTAAACATCTCTCCAGGGACAATCATAACACTGGCCTGGCAGAGAGCAAGAGCCACAGCAGTGTGAGTCTGATTACAATCTCTCAGGGACAATTACATAACAATGGCTGCGAAAGCACAGAGCACAGCAGTTGAGGCTGATACACCATCTCTCCAGGGACAATACATAGCAACTGGCTGCAGAGGAAGGCAGAGAGCACAGAGTGTGAGGTATGATCACACATCTCTCCAGGGACAAACATAACATGGGGACAAGGAGCACAGAGCACAGCAGTGTGAGGTCGATAAACATCTCCAAGGGGAAATACAACACTGGGTGCAAGGAGCAAAGAGCAAAGCAGTGTGAGGACTATAAATAGAATGATAGATCTAATATATCCCTTTAGAGATGTTTTTGCAACGTTTTTGATTTGGATTTGCATATTCATAGTAAAATGTTGCAAAAAGGTGGCCCCAGTTCTAGGACCCCCACTGATATGATCATGGATAATCCATCCTATACTCATATTCCAGTCCACCCCTAATTTCCCACCTAGACTGTGCCCACAAGAGGATAGTACCCCCTTATGTGCACCCTACTATCTACTAAATGCCCTATGAACTTGCCACACTGTTAATTCCACTTCCTCCACCCCTACCTCTTCATGCATTTTTAATCCTGTGAACCCCACAAATTAATGGCCACCCAACATAATCCCCCCCCCCAATGTCACCCTACATGTGATCCTCCTGTAGCCCCCACTATAATACTCTCATTTCATAGCCCCAAATCTAATGTCTCCTTTCAGACATGTTGCTATATGTTGGTCCTTCGAGGGGCGTGCTTACAGGGGTGATCCATGGAGGGAAAATCCATTGTTTTCAATGCCGTTCCCTTGTCTGAAAACTTTTGACCCTCTTCTATAGCACATGTTGCAGGGTCCCTAACCTGTCTATGTATTAAGGAGGGACCATGCCACCCATCTGGTCTAGTCAAATACCCCCTGCATTAAAGGGTAGAAGTTTCGTTTGGGGTTTCTATCCTTTAATATGAAAAAAAAAATCAATAACATTAACAGACAAAGAATGATACAAAGTCTAGAAATGTAGGATTTACCGGACGTCAGCGCCGGACACGGTGCCGCTCCGCGCCGAGCAAACATTATCACCGCAATCATTTTAAATAGGGACTTATCCTGTTGAAAATTCTCGCCTGAAAATTGCTAGGAGAAGAGATGACACCCCCTCAGCGACTCTCCTCAAATCTCCTCCAAGAATAAAACTTAGAGAAGATTACAGATAAAATGGAGTATTCTGAAAGGTGTGCTCAGGCGGATGGCACTGGTGGCCGGAACTTAAGCCTAAAGCAGGAACTCAACGCCCCCCAAAAAAATAATAATGAAACCCCAGTGTCTATAGCAACAACATCAATGGGGTCTCAGGACAGCAAGTACTACATTTCCTACAGCACTAAACAGGCAGAACTGAGTATTACATAGAACCCAATAGGCTCTCTGGAGGGGGCGGGGGATCCTCCTTTAAATTGAAGAGGGTTTGATTTGCATACAGACAACTTAATGTATAGAAATATTGAAATTATACAACTGTGGATAAAGGGGTGACAATTCCAGAGGAGAATTGGGGCACTTGTAGGCCATGCCGTGGTCAAATCAGACAATTTAGCCCCGCCCCACAGAGCACTATGCAGCTGATTTGCATATTCTAAAAGTTGATATCTATGCCTTACTGTAAAGGGGTCATTCTGCTCCTTTACAGCCCCCCGCACCAGAACTATTATACGTGAGGAGCATTTTGGACACGGGACAAATTTTCCCTTTACGAGCACTTTTGTCGTCGATCATGATGTTCCGCTTATTAATTACCTTTCTGTTTATAATCTGAAATGCTGCGAAATGAAACAAATTATTGCCATTTATGAGAATTCAATTAGCCCCTGACAATTTGAAAGCTGCAAATTTGGATATTAATGCCTAATTGGGATTAATTGGACACAGACCGGTCGGGGGCTGCCATATATTTTTAGCCATGTGTGAGGCGGAGCTGTCAGCTGCCATTAGCTCATATCAAATCAAGTCCTAAATATAAGACCACTTATCACAGAAGCTTAAAGGGAAACTGTCACCACATTTGCACAAATACATTTTTAACAGCCGTCTTTTAGGGGTGTGTCCTTCTAGCCTGCCCTCCCATCTACCCTCCCTTGTCCGATGCCTTGGCATATCATATGACCAGGTTATGTCATTTAGGGTGTTTACCTAGTCAAGATTTGCAAGTAACACAATGTATATATTGATCACAACAAATGACAGCAGCCTCCAAGAGATGAGATCATGTGATCAGATACATACATGGGGGTACATATTCTAAATCTTACTGGGTAAAGGACTCACCCTGGCACATGATTTCGATGTGCTCAATGTATAACAAGCTCTCTCTCAGGTTCCATACAGCAGCATGTCCAGAAGTGAGACATGGTCAATCAGGAAGAAGGAAAGGCGGAGCAAGTAAAAAATTACTATGCAGGACTCACTAGTGTGATTGTGTTATGAAGGCCTTTAGGTGGGTTTCATACAAACTGATTTTTTTAAAATGCAGCCTGAAAGGGAACCCAATTTACGGATTAAGGGTGTGCTGAGATATAGGAAGTGTCTCTATTACCCAAGTGCTTGATCCAACCATTAGGGGCAGTACTTCTTGTATGTCCTTATGTTCAGCTGATGCTTATGTGTGATAGAGGAGGAGACACACAGGGACAGATCGAGGATGCTGGAGATTAGACACTCCTATAAAACATTCTATACCAGGGGTTGAGTAATCCTGGCAGATGGGAGAGCTAAAACCTGATATGAAAGCCGCTCAAATCGTGTCAACCCAACACCTGGTGGGACAGGAGTGAGACGCGTCCACATGTAATGGAGAGCCGCACTCAAATGTCTGTCACTGGAACTTCATCAAAGAGTGGTCACAGAGACGACGGCAACGTAGGATCAGAACCGGAGGAAGAATAGCAGCAAAAATCCTGCAAGAGAAGTATATGATAAAAGAAAAGAAGTGACTTGTAAGCCACCAGGGGCAGTATAGGGGGGGATGAATGACTGGAGCACCAGTGATTTCCCCCACTAGTCCCCCCATGAAGTGGATGAGAACGGATAATTTCAACGCTCCTTGTCCAAATGAACCTCCACAAAAAATCTTCACTCAGGAACTAACCAGATGGATGGACTTGATTTTGGGAGGTCAGCTGCTTCTGCAGAGTGGTCTGGGCAAATCTTCTGGAGCTAATTATTCAGCTCTGCGCATCAGCAGCACAAGTGTCAGGCGTGTGTTACAGAATTAAAGATACAGATAAGTCAAACACCCAGAACCAGGGCTGAGCCTGTACTTATAGCCTCTGAAAGTTCCAGGGAGCAGGCCAATAGGACAGCCTGCTCCTCTCAGGGCGGAAACTAAAAGATAAATAAAACAGCCGTGAACCATTTGGTAACCGAGCAGAATGAAAAACGCCTGTGACACATTCTATGGACAGTTGAATGGTATCTGGATAACATAAGGAGGCGTAAAAGGGATGATGGCTCCTTAAAGGGCCACTAAAAGAATATTAAGACCCACTAAGCGGAAATCACCAACTCATCTACTCCTAGTTTAGTAGCATATGCTTTATGCCCCGTTAGTCACCTTTGCATTCAATCATCTACCTCCAGTGGACTCTGTCGCTCTTGATGGGCAGACCGGAGATTTGGGAACTTTCATTGTCTTTGCGACTCTCTAGTATTTAGAGAGTCAGACAGTGTCACATCTGGAGGGACTGTGGGGCCATTACAGAAGGGCCCCGCGGTCGCACTTTAGTCGGGTTCCAAATTTTTCCGTTTTGCGCTGAATTACGCCGGGATTTTGGTGCCGCATGGCTTTCAAGTAACATAAATCGGGCGGCGTGGCTGTCGGACAAAAAAACCTGAACGGATTCAGAAAAACCCCGGGATTTAAAAAACGCCAATGGGGCAGATTTACTTAACGGTCCGATTCGAGATCCAGCGCGCGTTCGATGCGGGATTCGGGTTGGCCGGGATTCATTAGGCAGTTCCTCCGACGTCCACCAGGTGGCGCTGCTGCGCTGAAGTCCGCTGAATGCACTCAAAAGTTCACGGCGATCCTGGTGAAGGTAAGTGCAAGTTTCGCGACACTTTTGTTTTTTAAATGCAGCGGTTTTTCAGAATCGTTGGGGTTTTAGTTCAGCCACACCCCCCCCTTTCCGTTGCGTGATGCCAGGCCGATGCAATTACAGGGCAATACAGGGAAAAAATAGGCGGCAAATCGGAAATATTTGGGAACACGTCGGGGAAAACGCGAATCGGGCCTTGTAAATGACCCCCAATGATGTCACAAGATCCGCACTCACGTTTTTTGGCACCAGGAAAGAAGCAGAAGGACCTTGGTGCAGCAGCGACACCTGGTGGCTATCGGGGCACGATACTAGTGAATCCTGGCAGAACCCGGAATCCACATCGGAGAACGCACCGCAGATCGTGACAGGACCAGGTAAGTGAATGAGCCCATTGTTTCTGGTTTCCAGTCCTGTGAATGGAGACCTAGCTGCTGTGACTCACTGATCCAATCTCTCTCCATCGACTTCTATGCGATGTGAGATTCTGTCTGTCATGTTGCCAGCAGATGAATTTATCGAAAGTTTATTAGAGTGAGAGCGTTAGGAGGGAGGATGATACGGGCAGAGTAAGGGGAGAAGAAAGTAAAAAGTATGATGGATGGAGGTTGTTATAGAGCAGGGGGCAGGATGGAGCGTGAGCGGTTGACCATTCACACATGCCGTGAATCGTGTTAACTCAAAATGATACTTGTATAGTTTGGAATTATAATTAGAACAGTCCCCCCCCAAGTGGAGGGGGGGATGATGGGGTTAATAGTTGATCCGAGTATTCGGTGCCAATAAACCGTTTTCAGCATCCTCATCATTTCTGAACAGAAGAAGGCAAAAAAAATCCCTATATTTTCTCAAGAATCTCTTTAAATTAGGTCAAGAAACACAAAACTCTGATTCCGTATTTTTCTGTGTTTATGGTTGAAAATATAAACCTATTATTTCCCCTGAGAGGAGGAAGCGATGATGAAGCCGCAGCCACACGGAGCCGCAATGCAAATGTCACTCGTGCAGAGCATCGCCAATGCTGGTCTAGAAGGAGCCGCAGCAATAAGACGTGTGTGAGGACGGCGCAGATCGTCTCCATGGAAATGTCACGGGAGCGAGGGTGACCGGGCGCATCACCGGGGAAGGTTCCTGGAATCACCAACAAAAAACGGGAGAGAGAGACCGGAGGAGGCGGCCTAAGATGTGCACAAAGTTAATCGCCCTAACAGGAAGGAGAGAACGTCTCCCCTCACAGCAAAGAGCAGACCAGATTCTGTAAAACCACTTGGAAATGTACAACTCTGAGACTCCTCTATAACATGCTGCCTGCAGAAGAACTATGTATAATAGGATCAGCTCTCCTGCCGCTTAACATGCTGCCTCACGATAGGAACAATATGATTAATCGGTTCAGCTCCTCTGTCTATAATATACTGCCTTGCAGATAGGGACACTATGTAAATCTGCTCAGCTCTCCTGCATATAACATGCTGCCTGCAGATAGGACAACTAGTACAATCTGTTCAGCTCCTCCTGTCTTATAAAACATGCTCCTGCAGATAGGACACTATGTACAAGCTGTTCAGTCCCTCCTGCTCTATAACATGCTGCCTGCAGATAGCGACACTAGACAATCGTATCAGCTCCTCCTGGCTCTATAAAATGCTGCCTGCAGATAGGACACTATGTACAATCTTCTCAAGATCCCTGCTCTATAACATGATGCGGCAGCATAGATGACACGAGGTGCAATGTGATCAGCTCCTCTGCTATATAACATGCGGCCTTGAAGATAGGAAAACTATGTACAATCTGCTCAGCCTCCTTCTGCGATATAACCTGCCTGCAGATAGCGACACTAAGACAATCTGATAAGCTTCCTTGCTCTATAAGATGCTGCCTGCAGATAGGACACATATGACACTCGATCAGCTCTCCTGCTAAACAGCTGCCTGCAGATAGGATTATAGTATAATTCTCAGTTCCTTCTTCTCCATAACATGATGCCCGCAGATAGGACACTAGGTACAACCTGCTCGCTCCTCCTGCTCTATAAACATGCCTGCCTCAGATAGGGACACTATGTACAATCTGCTCTCAGCTCCTCTGCTCTAGACATGCTGCCGCAGATAGGACACTAGGTATATCTTCTAAGTTCTTCTTCTCACATAACATGTGCCTGACGATAGGATACTATGTATAATCGTCTCAGTTCCTTCTCTCCATAACAGACTGCTGCAGCTAGGAAACTATGTTGACAATCTGTCAGCTCCTCCTCTCTATAACATTGGCGCCTGCAGATAGGACAATATATATAATTGCTCAGATCCTCCTGCTCTATAACATGCTGCCAGCAGATAGGACACTATGTAACAAACTGGCTCAGTCCTCCTGCTCTATAACATGTGCCTGCAGGATGGGACACTATGTACAATCTGCCAGCTCCTCCTGCCTCCATAAATGCTACCTGCAGATAGGGAAATCTGTACAAATGTTGCTCAGCTTCCAGCCTCTATAACCCAGCTGCATGCAGATAGGACATATGTACCATCTGCTCCACTCCTCCTGCTCTATAACATGTGCCTGCAGATAGGACCACTATGTACAATGTGCTCAAGCTCCTCCTGCTATATAACCAGGCTGCCTCAGATAGACACTATGTACAATGTTCTAAGCTCTCTGCCTCTCTAAAATGCTGCCGCAGATAGGACACTATGTACATTCTGCTCAGCCTCCTCCTGCCCTCTTATAACATGCTTGCCTGCAGAGAGGGACATATTGTACACTCCTGCTCAGCTCCTCCTGCCTCTAAACATGCGCCTGCAGAAGAACAATATGTACAATTGCTCAGCTCCTCCTGCCTCTATAACATGTGCCTGCAGATAGGACACTCTGTACAATGTTGCCAGATCCTACTGCTCCAATAACATGCATAACCCACACCTTTCATACATTCAGGACCCCCAAGACCATTCCCCCCTGAGGACCCTACTCCAAATATGAAACTATATTTTTTTACACCCAGTGTAACTTTTGCATCAAGTCAGCAAGAAAATTCTTTATTTCTTTTGAAACTTCTCCACCTGATTCCAGAATCCACATTGGAGCTCAGCAACCGGGCCCAGAAGTTCAGCCAGATGTCTCTGAGTGGGTTCCCTGGCATTCCATGATTTACTAAAGAAAAATGTAGAAGCAACTTCTTGAACTTGGTTGTTTTTCTAAAATAAGTGTGTGGGATGCGAAATATGACTTCAATATCATGCATAGCGAAAGCACTTATTTACATCAACCATACAATCATTCATATTAGATACTTAGGTGTCCTATAGGATCCTGCTCTATAACATGCTGCTGCAGATAGGACTTATGTAAATCTATCAGCTCCTACCTGCTTAAACATGTGCCTGCAGATCGGACACTATGTAAAATCGGCTCAGCTCCCCTGCTCTAAAATGCTGCCTGCGAATAGGACAATATGTACAATCTGTCAAGACTCCTCATGCTCTATAACATGCTGCCTGCAGATAGGACACTTATGTACATCTGCTCAGCTCCTACATGCCAAACCACCCCCCTCCCACAGTGACTCTATAACATGCGCCGCAGAGAGGACACTATGTACAATCTGCTCGTCTCCTGCTCTATACAGCTGACGCGATGCGGACACTATGTGCCAAATCTGACCTCAGCTCCTCCTGCTCTATAACATTGCTCTGCAGATAGCCCCACTAGTACAATATGCTCAGCTCCTCCTGCTCTATGAACATGATGCTGCAGATAGGACATATGTCAATATCTGCTCAGCTCCTCCTGCTCATCACATGCTGCTGCAGATGGACACTATGTACATTGCTCAGCTCTTCTGCTACTATAACATGCTTCCTGCAGATAGGACACTATGTACAATCTGCTCATCTCCTCCTGCTCTATAACATTGCTGCTGCAGATGGGACACTAGGTACCATTGTCAGCTCCTCTGCAATCTTATAAACATGCTGTGCAGATAGGACCCTATGTACAATCGGCTCAGCTCCTCCTGCTCTATACATGCTGCCTTGCAGATAGACACTATGTACAACAATGGTTCAGCTCCTCCGGTCTATAACATTGATGCCTGCAGGTAGGACACGATGTAAAATCTGCTCAGCTACCTCCTGCTCTATAACTGTGCCTGCCGTAGGACACTATGTACCATGTGCTCCGCTCTTCTCCTGCCTTAAACATGTGCCTGGCAGTAGGAACACTATGTAAATCTGCTCAGCTCCTCCTGCTCTATAACATGCTGCCTGCAGATAGGGACACTCTGTACAATCTGCTCAGCTCCTCATGCTCTATGACATGCTGCCTGAAGATGGGAACTAGACAATCTGCTAAGCTCCTCCTGTCTATCACATTCTGCCATGCAGATAGGACCCTATGTACAATCTGCCTCAGCTCCTCCTGCTCTATACATGCTGCCTGCAGATAGGACACACGACATCGCTCATCTCCTTTGACTTATAACATGCTGCCTGCAGCTGGGGACACTATGTACACATCTGCTCAGCTCATCTGCTCTATAACATGCTGCCTGCAGATAGGACACTAGTACAATGTGCTCAGCTCCTCCTGATCTATAACATGCTGCCTTGCAGGATGGGGGACACTATTGTACAATCTGCTCAGCTCCTCCTGACTCTTAACATGATGCCGCAGATAGGACACTATTCCAATCTGCTCAGCTCCTCCTGATCTATAACATGCTGCCTGACAGATGAGGGACACTATGTACAATGTGCTCAGCTCCTCCTTGCCTCGATAACATTCTGCCTTGCAGATAGGACAACTAGGTAAATCTGCGACCTCAGCTCCTCATGCTCTATACATGCTGCACTGCAGATAGGACACTATGTACAATCTGCTCAGCTCCTCAGCTCATAACATCTGCCTGCAGAAGCGACACTGTACAATCTGTCAAGCTCTCTGCTCTATAAATATGCTTTCCTGCAGATAGGACCAACTATGTACAATATGCTCCCAGCTCCTCATGCTTATACATTGCTGCCTGCAGATAGGACACTATGTACATCTGTCAGATCTCATGCTCTATAAAATGCTGCCTGCAGATTAGGCCACTATGTACAATCTGCTCAGCTCCTCCTGCTTTACATGCTTGGGCCCTTGCAGATAGGGACCCTATCTACAATCTGCCTCAGCTCCTCTGCTCTATAAAACATGCTGCCTGCAGATAGGACACTATGTACAATCTGCTCAGCTCCTCCTGCTCTATAACATGCTTCCTGCAATGGGACAATAGTACATATGCTCAGCCTCCTCATGCTCTATAAAATGCTGCCTGAGATGGGGGGGGACATGATGTACAATCTGCTCACCCTCCTCCTGCTCTTAACATGCTGCCGCAGATAGGACAATATGTACATGTGCTCAGCTCCCCGCTCTCTTAACATGATGCTGCAGATGGGACACTATGTACAATCTGCTCAGACTCCTCCTGCTCTATAAATGCTGCCTGCAGTAGGGACACTATGTTTTTAAAAAAACCCAAAAAAAAAAACATCTGCTCAGCTCCTCCTGCTCTATAAACATGCTGCCGGCAGATAGGACACTATGTACAATGGCTCAGCTCCTCCTGCTCTTTAAATGCCTGCCTGCAGATGGGACACTATGTTACAATCTGCTCAGCTCCTCTGCTTATAAACTGGCTGCCGGGCAGATAGGACACTATGTACAATCTGCTCAGTCCTCTTATCTAAACATGCTGGCCTACGATAGGACACTATGGTACAACCTGCTCGCTCATCCCCTCTCTATAAATGAGACTGCAGTGGACAACTATGTACAATGTGCTCAGCTCCTACCTGCTCTATAAACATAATGAATGCAGATAGGACCCTATGTACCATCGCTCAGCTCCCTCCTGCTCTATAACATGCTGCCGCAGATAGGACACTATTGTACAATCTTGCTCAGCTCTCCTGCACCTATAACATGCTTCCTGCAGATAGGAAACTACGTACAATCTGCTCAGCTCTCCTGCTCTATAACATGCTGCCTGAGAGGGACACTATGTACAATCTGACCTCAGTCCTCCTGTCCTCTATAAACATGCTGCCGCAGATAGGACAATGTAAATGTGCTAGCTCCTCCTGCTCTATAACATGCTGCTGAAGAGGGACACTATGTACATCTGCTCAGCTCCCTCCTGCTCATAACATGCTGCCTGCAGATAGGCACTATGTACAATCTTGCTCAGCTCCTCTGCCTATAACATGCTGCCTACAGATAGGGACACATGACAACCTGACTCAGCTCCTCCGGCTCTATAACATGCTGCCTGCAGATAGGCACACTAGTACAACTGTGCTCAGCCGCCTCCTGCTCTATAACATACTGCCTGCAGATAGGCCAAATGGTACAATCGCTCAGCTCCTCCTGCTCTATTACATGCTGCTGCAGATAGGACCCTCATGTACAATCGCTCAGATCCTCCTGCTCTATAACATGCTGCCTGCAGATAGGACCACTATGGACAATCTGCTCAGCTCCTCTGCCTCTATAAATGCTTCCTGCAGATAGGACACTACGTACAATCATGCTCAGCTCCTCTCATGCTAATAACCTGCTGCCTGCAGATGGGACACTATTACCAATTGCTCAGCTCCTTCCTGCTCTATAAACATGCTGCCTGCAGATAGGACACTATGTACAAGTGCTCAGCTCCTCCTGACTCTAAACATGCTTGCATGCAGATGACCTATGTACCAATATGATCAGCTCCTCCTGCTCTTAACATGCTGCTCTGCAGAAGGGGACACTATGTTACAATCGACTTCGCTCCTCCTGCTCATTAAACATGCATGCCTGCAGATGGACACTATGTTACAATGTGTCAGCTCCTCCATGCCCTCTTTAACATGCTTGCCTGCGATGGGACACTTGTACAATCTGATCAGCTCCTCCGCTTCTATAACATGCTGCCTGCAGATAGGACACTATGTACAATCTGCTCAGCTCCTCCTGTGCTTATAACCCTGCGCCTACAATAGGACACTATGTACACACATGCTGAGCTCATCCTGCTCTATAACAATGCTGCAGGCAGATAGGACACTATGTACAATGTGCTCAGCTCCTACTGCTCTATAAAATCTGCCTGCAGATAGGACACTATGTACAATGGCTCAGCTCCTCCTGCTCTATTACAGCTGCTGCGATAGGAACCCTTATGTACAATCTGCTCACGTCTCCGACTCATAACATGCTGCCTGCAGATAGACACTATGTACAATCTGCTCAGCTCCTCCTGTACTATCAAACACATGCTTCCTGCAGATAGGACAATTGTACCATCTGCTCAGCTCCTCCTGCTCTATAACATGCTGCCTGCAGGATAGGAACACTATGTACAATCTGCTCAGCTCCTCCTGTGCTCGATAAAATGCCTGCCTGCAGATAGGACCATATGTACAAATAGGATCAGGCTCCTCCTGCATCGATTACATGCTGCCGCAGATAGGACCCCTATGTACATCTGCTCCAGCTCCTCCTGCTCTATAAATGCTGCCTGCAGATAGGACACTATGTACAATCTGCTCAGCCCTCCCCTGCTCTATAACATTGCTGCATGCCGATAGGACAATATTACATTGTCAGCCTCCTATGCGCTATACTGCTGCCTGCAGATAGGACCCTATGTACAATCTGCCTCAAGCTCCACTCCTGTTATAACATGCTGCCTGCAGATAGGACAACTATGTTACAATCTGCTTCAGTCCCGCTCTATAACATGCTCATGCAGATAGGGACACTACGTACAATCTGCTTCAGGACTCTGCTCTATAACATGCTGCATGCAGATGGGACCACTATGTTACAATGTCAGATCCTCTGATCTATAACATGCTGCCTGCAGATACGGACACTATGTACAATTTGCTCAGCTCCTCCTGAATCTATAACATGCTGGCAGGGCAGGATGGGACACTATGACAATTGACTCAGCTCCTCTGCCCTCTAAACATGCTGCCTGCAGATGGAGGCACTATGTACAATTGCTAGTTACTCTGACTTCTATAACATGATGGCCTACGAAGGACACTATGTACAACCTGTCAGCTCCTCCTGCTCTATAACATTGTGCTGCCTGCAGATAGGACAATATGTACAAGTGCTCAGCTCCTCTGCTCTACTAACATAACTGCCCTGCAGATAGACACTATGGTACAATCTGCTCAGCTCCTCTGCTCTATTACATGCTGCCTGCAGCATAGGACCCTATGTACAATATGCTCAGCTCCTATGCTCTAATAAATGATGCTGCAGGATAGGACACTATGACAATTGCTCAGCTCCTCTGCGCTATAAAATTGCTGCCTGCAGATGGGACACTATGTACACTCTGCTCATGCTCTCCTGCTCTATAACATGCTGCCTGAACGATAGGCACTATGTACAATGGGGCATCGCTCATCCTGCTCTCTTAACATGATGCCTGCAAATGGGACACTATGTACATTGCTCAGCTCTCCTGCTACTATAACATGCTGCCTGCAGATAGGACACTATGTACATATGCTCAGATCCTCCTGCTTTTTTTTTCTATAACATGCGCCTGCAGATAGGACACTAGGTACAATGTGCTCAGCCTCTGACTCTATAAACATGCTGCCTGCCAGATGGGACACTATGTACAATCTGCTCAGCTCCTCCTGCTCTATAAAAGCGCCGGCAGATAGGACCTTGTACAATAGTGCTCAGCTCCTACTGCCTCTATAAAAAGCGCCTGCAGATGGGACACTATGTAAAATATGCATCAGCTCCTCCTGCTCTATAACATGCTGCTGCAGGATAGGATATTATGTACACTCTGCTCAGCTTCATCCTGCTCTATAACATATGTCTTGCAGATAGGACACTATGGGCCAAATTTAATCACTTTTGTGCGCCTAAGTGTAGTAGTTTGCGCCTAAATTCGGGGAGCACTGTTTTTTCAGAATTATCACAAGCTACAACCAGCTGTGATAAGTATAGTGTTGCCTCGTATTAACACTTTACTTTAACACAGTTTTTGGCGCAGTTTAGGCGCAAGGTTAGATTCAGGCAGGTACATGTGATCTGCTACAAGCTCCCTCTCTGCTTCTCCCACAGCAGAATGAAAGATAACACCACAGCAGCACCCAGGTGTGTGGACACCCTCGGCACCAGGGACAATCCTCAGCAGCACCAGGTGTGTGACACCCAGCACCCAGTTGACCTCCTCAGCCCCCCCCCAAAAAAAAAGGGGGGGCTTATCCTGGAGGGGATACCCCAGTGCTGGGTTTCCTGCTGCACCCCTGTAATTTGCCACAATATCCCCCTCGACATGCTGCAGAATTACATGGGGGACACTTGTTTGTAGCATCTGCAACATTGAACATTGTGCAAAATTCCTCCTTGCTCTTGCTTGCGCTCAGGGTTTGACAGAATATTTTGATAAAATAGGAAGTGATGAACTGTAAATAAGAGTCGAAGCTCTGTGCAGGTCTCTATTACTGTTCTAGTGTCGATGAGCTTTGTGTCTTTGCCAAGGGCTCAGTGCTTTCTTATCAGATGATAACGCCACCTTCGAGCTGGAAGTGTTTTTGCGCCAGTTTTTGCGCCGAAATGCAAAGGCGCACGTGATGAAGTATCTTAGGCGCAGCAAAAACATCGGAATGAACGATAGATAGGGAAAGGTGTTATTTTAGCTGCCGGCGGCCTAATTGACGTTTAATCGCAAAAATGGCGCAAAAACGGGGAGCCTAAACGAAAAGGACGCAAACAAACAGAAAAAAAAACAAGTGATAAATGTGGCCCCACGTACAATCTGTCAGCTCCTCCTGCTCTATAACATGCTGATGCAGATAGGACACTATGTACAATTGCTCAGCTCATCCGCTCCTAAAATGCTGCTGCAGATAGGACATATGTACAATTGCCTCAGCTCTCCTGCCTCTATACATACTGCTGCCAGATAGGACTCTATGTACAATGGCTCAGCTCCTCGCTCTTTAACAACTGCCTGACAGATGGGGACACTATGTACAATCTGCTCAGCTCCTCCTGACTCTATAACACATGACTGCCTGCAGATAGGAACACTCCATGTACATCTGCTCAGCTCCTCTGCTCTATAAACATGCGCCTAAGTAGGACACTATGTACAAACTGCTCAGCTCCTCCTGCTCTATAACCATGCTGCATGAGATAGGACACTGTGTACAATGTGCTCAGCTCCTACTGCCTCTATTACATACTGACTGCAGATAGGACACTTGTACAATGTGCTCAGCTCCACTGCTCTATAAAAGCTGCCTGCAGATAGGACACTATGTACAATGTGCTCAGCCTCCTCTGACTCTAAAAATGCTGCCTGCAGATTAGGACACTCTGTACAATGTGCTCAGCTCCTTCTGCTATATAAACAGGATGCCTGCCAGATAGGACCAGTACAAATGTGATCGCTCCTCCTGCGCTACTATAACATACTGCCTGCCAGATAGGACCACTGATGCCCAATTTTGCCAAGAAAAATTGATACATAAAAGAATCATATTACATTAATAATCACATTTTCAATACGTTTTTTCCTCAGATTTATTGACGGTTGAGTTTCTCTTTGTATCAGATATTATATGAGACAGCAGACAAAAGATAATGGAAGCGGAGGGTAGGAGGCTCCGCGCCCCCGGGGGAACCCTCATTATCGGGAAGCTTAGCCGCCCAGCACTCAGCACTAATTTCAGGTATCTGTTTCTCTCGGGACTTTGGTTTTCATTCCTCTTCGATGATCTCCCCGCGAGCCGCAGCAAGGAGAGGAGGGAGCAGCGCCGGAAGAGGAGAGAGGAGAGACAAGGAAGCCCGGAGGCCGGCGCCGGGGCGGAGAGAGCCAGAAAGGGACCGCAGCACAGGAAGAGAGTTAAGCGAGCGGAGCGCGGCCGAGCAGGCGAGCGAGCGAGCGAGCGCCGAGCGAGCGAGGAGCGAGCGCAGAGAGAGCGAGACGCCGGCGAGCGAGCGAGCGAGCGAGCGCCGAAAAGGGCCGAGCGAGCGAGCGAGCGTCGAGCGAGAGCCGAGCGAGCGAGAGATGAGAGAGTCGAGCGAGCGGAGCGAGCGACGAAGCGAGAGCCGAGCGAGCGAGCGAGCGGCCGGAGCGAGCGAGCGAGCGAGCGACGAGCGAGCGAGCGACGAGCGAGCGAGAGAGCAGCGAGCGAGCGGCGAGCGAGCGAGCGAGCGCCGAGGAGCGGCGAGCGAGCGAGCGAGCGCCGAGCGAGCGAGCGCCGAGGAGCGAGAGCAGCGAGCGAGCGAGCGAGCGCCGAAGCGAGCGAAGCGAGCGAGCGAAGCGAGCGGGCGAGCGTAGCGATCGCCGAGCGAGCGGAGCGCGAGAGGCGAGCGAGCGAGCGCCGAAGCGAGAGAAGAGCGAGCGAGCGAGCGAGCGAGCGCCGAGCGGCAGCGAGCGAGCGAGACGAGCGGAGCGAGCGAGCGCCGAGCGAGCGAGCGAGCGAGCCGAGCCGAGCGCGAGCGAGCGAGCGAGCGAGGAGAGCGAGCGAGCGAGCGAGAGAGCGAGCGAGCGAGCGAGCGATCGCAGAGCGAGCGACGATGCGCCGAGCGACGAGCGCCGAGCGAGCGAGCGAGGAGCGAGCGACCGAGCTCCGAGCGAGGCGAGCGAGCGCCGAGCAGAGCGAAGCGAGAGAGCGAGCGAGCGAGGTGAGAGCGAGCGCCGAGCAGCGAGCGCCGAGCGAGCGAGCGAGGAGCACCGAGGCGAGCGAGCGAGCGAGGAGAGAGCGAGCGAGAGAGCGCAGAGCGAGCGAGGCCGAGAGAGCGCGGCGCCAAGCGAGCGCAGAGCGAGCGAGCGCCGAGCGAGCGAGCGAGTCGAGCGAGCTGAGCGACGAGCGAGCGCCAGCGAGCGAGCGAGCGAGCGAGCGCAGAGCAGCGAGCGAGCGAGCGAGCGAGCGAGCAGCGAGCGAGCGAGCGCCGAGGAGCGCCGAGCTATCGAGGCCGAGCGAGCGAGCGAGGAGAGAGCGAGCGCGGAGCGAGCGAGGAGCGAGCGAGAGAGGGAGCGGGCGCCGAGCGAGCGAGCGAGCGAGCGAGGAGCGCCGAGCGAGCGAGGCGGCGAGCGAGGAGCGAGCGAGCAGCGAGCGAGCAGCGAGCGAGCAGCGAGCGACTAGCGAGGAGCGAGCGAGGCAGCTGAGCGAGCGAGCGGCGAGCGATGCGCCGAGCGAGAGGCGAGCGAGCGAGCGAGCGAGCGAGCGAGCGAGCGGCGAGCGAGCAGCGAGCGATAGAGCGCAGCGAGCGAGCGCCGAGCAGCGAGCGAGAGAGCAGGCCGAGCGAGCGAGCGAGCGAGCGAGCGAGCGAGCGAGCGAGCGAGGAGCGAGCCAGAGCCGAGCGGGCGAGCGAGCGATGCGAGAAGCGCCGAGCGAGCGAGCGAGCGAGCGAGCAGCGAGCGGCAGCGAGCGAGCGAGCGAGCGAGCGAGGGGAGCGCGAAGGAGCGGAGCGAGCGAGGAGCGGGGCGAGCGAGCGAGCGAGCGAGCGAGAGCGAGCTCGCCGCAGCGAGCGAGAGAGCGAGGCGAACGAGCGAGCGCCGCGAGACGAGCGAGGAGCGAGCCGCCGAGCGCGCGAGCGAGCGAGCGAGAGAGCGAGCGAGCGAGCAAGAGCCGAGCGAGCGAGCGAGCGAGCGAGCGAGCGCCGAGGAGCGAGGAGAAGCGAGCGAGCGAGCGAGCGAGTCGAGCGGGCGATGCAGCGAGCGAGCGAGCGAGCGCGCGAGCGAGCGAGCGAGCAGCTAGGAGCAGCGAGCGAGCAGCGAGGAGCCAGGAGCGAGCTAGCGAGCGAGCGAGCGCCTAGCGAGCGGCGGGCGAGCGAGGAGCGATGCGAGGAGCGCGGCGGCGAGCGAGCAGCGAGCGAGCGAGAGAGCGAGCGAGCGCAGAGCGAGCAGTAGCGAGCGCGCGGAGCGGCGAGCGAGAGCGAGACGTAGCGGCGTAGGCAGCAAGAGCCAGCGAGCGACGAGCGAGCGCGCGAGCCGCCGAGAGAGCGAGCGAGCGAGCTGAGTTGCCGAGCGAGCGAGCGAGCGAGCGAGCGAGCGAGCGAGCGCAGCGAGCGAGCGCCGAGCGAGCGAGCGAGCGAGCGAGCGAGCGGAGCGGGCGGAGCAAGAGCCGAGCGAGCGAGCGAGCGAGCGCGAGCGAGCGAGCGAGCGAGCGAGCGAGCGAGCGAGCGCCTAGGAGCAGCGAGCGAGGGAGCAGAGCCGCCCAAGCGAGCGATGCGACGAGCGAGCGAGACGCCAGCGAGCGAGCGAGCGAGCTGAGCGGGCGGAGCCGGCGAGCGAGCGAGGCCCGCCCCGCCAGCAGCGAGCGAGCAGCACGAGCGAGCAGCTATCGGCGCGAGCGCCGCGCGAGCGAGCGAGCGAGCGAGCGGGAGCGAGCGAGAGCCGAGCAGAGCGAGCGAGCGAGCGGAGCAAGAGCCGAGCGAGCGAGCGAGCGAGCGAGCAGCGAGCGATGCGCGAGCCGAGCGAGGCGAGGCGAGCGCCGAGCGAAGAGATGCGAGGAGCGAGGGAGCGAGCCAGCCCAGAGCGGAGCGAGCGAGCGAAGCGAGCAAGAGCCGAGCAGGCGAGCGGAAAGGCCGGGGAAAAGGGGCCCGAAAAAAAAAGCGAGCGAGCGCCGAGCGATAGAGCGAGCGCCGGAGCGAGCGAGCGAGAGAGCGAGCGAGAGAGCGAGCGTCGAGCGAGCGCGGAGCGGGCGGGGGCGGGCGAGCGAGCAGAGCGAGCGAGAGTAGCAGCGAGCGAGCAAGGAGCGAGCGAGCGAGCGAGCGAGTAGCGAGCGAGAGCCGAGCGAGCGAGCGAGCGAGGAGCGGAGCGAGCAGCGCGAGCGAATCGAGCGAGCGAGGGGGGCGAGAGAGCGATCAGGAGCAGCAAGAGCCGAGCGAGCCGAGAGAGAGACGAGCGAGCGCCGACTATCTATCTATCAGCTACTATCGATCGATCTGATCTAGCTATTTAGCTATCCATCCCAGATCTAGTCTATCGATATATTATCTCATATCGATCTATCTATCTGTCGATCTATCTACGAGCCGATCGAGCATATATCTATCTATCTATCTATATATCGAGTTATTCTTCCATCCCAATCTATCGTATCGATCTATCTAGCTATCTCCATCTATCTATCTATCATCTATCTCCTATCTATCTATCTATCTACTTATCTATCCTATCTATCATCTAACAAAAAAAATAGTGGAAGCAGCACAGCTATAATGAAAAAAGCGAGCTGGGGGTGCTATCAGAGACGCTTACCAAAGAGTATGTTGTAAATAAGCAACAAAACAACGGCAGCACTCCAAGCGATAAAGAAAAAGGGAGGTTTTTTTTCCCATCTCTCGGCAACGTTTCAGCTGTGGATCAGCCTGGTCACTGATTGACCAAAGGTGATGATCAACAGCTGAAACGTTGGAGAGATGGAAGAAAAAACATCACTGTCTTCTCGCTTGGGAGAAGTGCTGCCCGTTTTTTTGCTGATCTATCTATCTATCTATCTATCTATCGATCTATAATCTATCGAGTCAAAAGACGAGAGAGCGAGCTAGCGCCGAGCGAGCGAGGAGCGCCGAGCGAGCGAGCGAGCGAGCGAGCGAGGGAGCGAGCCGCCCAGAGCGAGCGAGCGAGCGAGCGAGAGAGCGAGCGAGCAAGACCGAGCGAGCGAGCGCCAGGAGCGAGCGCCGAGGAGCGAGCGGCGAGAGAGCGAGCGTGCGAGCGAGCGAGCGCGGCGACGAGCGAGCGAGCGAGCTAGCGAGGACAGCAAGAGCCGAGCGAGCAGGGCAGCGAGCGAGCGAGCGAGCGCCGAGCGAGGAGATTCGAGCGCCGAGCGAGCGAGCGAGCAGGAGAGCGAGCGAGCGAGCGAGCGCCCAGCGAGCTGCTCCTATCTACTATCAGCTCCTATCTCTCTATGATCTATCTATATATGATCGCATCTATCGATATATGAGATAGCGATCTATATACGATTATCGACGATCGATCTATGCATCGATCTCTATCAATCTATCCCATATCATCGCTCTATGCTATTAATCTATCTATTCCTATCTATTGACTAGCTAGCGAGTCGATCGAGCTAGTGAGCTAGCCATCCATAGAATCGATTATCTAATCGATCGATTCTCCTATCTATCTATATCCTATCTATCTATCTATCTACTATCGATCTATTCTATCTTAGCTATCATCTCTCTATTCCTATCTATCGCAATCTATCTAGTCGTCTCCTCTCTCTCTTATCTATTCTATCTCTCTTCTATCTCCTATCTATATATTATCTATTCTATCTCCTATCTCCTATCTATCGTCTATTATCTCCTATCTATCTATCTATCTTCTATCTATTATCGATCCTCTTCAGTGTTGATATTTCTCCATTCCTATCTGCTCCTCCGTATAACACTGGTACCGGTTCTGCAGAGGATTCCCCTCCTCTCCTATCCGATCGCCTCTGCCACTTACCTTCCCCCCAGTCGGAGCTGCCCTATTTTCTCCATTTCACCCGCTTCTAAAATAATTTTTCTTTCGCTGCATACGCAGCTCGGATGCCCGCCCCTGGTTGATCTTTTTCCCCTCGTTCTCCATCCTCTTTCTTATTTTAAAATCTTTGTGAAGACTTCTGCCGCGGGATTCTGCTCTGTCTGCCGGCTCGTCTCTCTGCTTACTGCGCTCAAGTCATTCCCCCCCCACTCCATATCTGCTTCACACAGACGCAGGAATAACTTCTGACCACCTTCCTTTGTCATCTTGTGCCTTTCGTGCGCTATTTTTCGTTACCTTTTATTCCTCTCCCCCCCCCGGAGGCGCAGCTACCGCGGACCCGCATTGTCTGACCATTCCCCCGCCCACCCGTCAGCGTTGTTTATCCCTCCATGCTCACACGCCCGTCAAGCCCCGCCGCCGGTGTATCCTATTACCTCCCGCTACCCTTTTCACCAGCCGATGCTGGGTGGGTTGTATCCTGACTAGACTGCGTTTTGTGTCCTGTAGAGTGGCTTCCCCTGGTCGTTGGATTTACAGCCGCAGCGACCCGGTATCCCCTGTTAGACGCAGCAGCAGGGCCGTCGCCCTCACTCCACCGTGTTCTGTCCCGAACGAAGAGAATGATCGGACGCTGCGATAGCAAGTGTGAATCACAGAGAGAGAGCCGGTATCCCCTGTATAGTACAGCAGCAGGCAGGTAGCCCACCTGTATCCAAGTGACAGCAGCAGAGCAGTGTACCCCAGTATAGTACAGCAGCAGAGCAGTGTATCCCAGTAGAGTACAGCAGGAGCAGTGATCCCTGTTATTTTTTTCTTTCTCTTCTCTTTTTTTTTTTTTTTTTTTTTTTTCGTACAGCAGCGGCGTGTATCCCTGTATAGTACAGCCGACCGAAGCAGTGTATCCCTGTATAGTACAGCAGCAGAGCAGTGATCCCCTGATAGTACCAGCAGCAGAGCAGTGTATCCCATGTATAGTACAGCAGCAGAGCAGTGTACCTCTGTATAGTACAGCAGAAGAGCGGTGTCTCCCCTTTATAGTACAGAGCAGAGCAGTGTATCCCCTGTATAGTACAGAGAGAGCGTGATCCCCTGTATAGACAGCAGCGAGCAGTGTATCCCTTGTATAGGACAGCACAGAGCAGTGTATCCCCGGTATAGTACAGCAGAGAGCAGTGTTCCCCTGTATAGTCAGCAGAAGAGCAGTGTATCCTCTGTATTAGTACAGCAGCAGAGCAGTGTATCCCCTGGATAGTACAGCAGCAGGAGCAGTGATCCTCTGGGATAGTTACAGCCACCCGCCATAAGAGTGAACGCGCCGGGGAGCCGAAAAAGAACCGAAAAGGGGGTAGAAAGGGAGGAAGTACAGCAGCGAGCAGGTATCCGTATGTACAGCAGCCCGAGCAGGGTATACCCCTGTATACGTCACAGCAGCAGAGCCAGATCCCTGTATAGTACAGCAGCGAGCAGTGTACCCTGTATAGGTACAGCAGCAGTAAGAGCTAGTGTATCCCCTGTATAGTAAAAGCAGCCATGTATGGTGTGTTCCTCTGTTACTAGTACTCGCAGCAGAGGCAGTGTATCACCTGTATTTAGTACCAGCAGCAGGAGAGTGTACCTTGATAGTAAGAGCCAGAGCAGAAGCGGTAATCCTGTATAGTACAGCCGGAGCAGAGCAGTGTATCCTCGGTAGAGTACAGCAGAAGCAGGGTATCCCCTGTATAGTACAAGCAGCAGAGCAGTGAACCCGGCACAGCGCAGGTGGACGGGAGCGTTTTATATACAGCAAGCAGAGCTAGGTATCCACTGTATAGTAAGAAGCAGCAGAGACAGTGTATCCCCTGTATAGTACAGCGCTGAGCAGTGTATCCCCTTGTGATAAGTACAGCTGTAGGAAGCGTGTCTCCCCTGTATACGTACAGCAGCCAGAGCAGTGTATCCCACTGTATGTACAAGACAAGCGCAGAGCAGGTATCCCCTGATAGATACAGCCAGCAGAGCAGTGTACCCTGATAGTCCAGCAGCAGAGCAGTGTATCCCCTTATAGTCCCGCAGGCAGTGCCGTGTATCCCTGTATAGTACAGCAGCAACAGCGGCGGGTATCCCTGTATAGTATGATTGGGCAAGCACAGCGGTGTATCCCCTGTATGGTTACAGCGACAGAAGTGTATCCCCTGTCTCGTACAGCAGCAGAGCGGTGTATCCCCCGTATCGTACAGCAGCAGAGCAGGTTACCCCTGTTAGTACGCAGACAGCGTGTTCTCCCCTGTACAGTACAGCCGCACAGCGGTGTATCCCCCCTGTATTAGTGTCGCAGCAGAGCAGTGTCCCGTGTCTGTTACAGCAGCAGAGCATGGCTCCACTGTATAGACAGCAGCAGAGCCGGCTGTACTCCCTGTATAGTAACAGCAGCAGAGCAGTGTTATCCCTGTTAGTTACAGCAGCAGAGCAGTGTAGCCCATGCTATAGTACAGCAGCAGAAGCAGTTATCCCATGTATAGATACAGCAGGCCGAAAGCACAGTGTATTCCCCTGTTAGTACAGCACAGCCGCCCCCCAGCAGTGTAGACCCCTGTTAGTTGAGCAGAGCCAGAGCGGTACCCCAGTTAAGTTACAGCAGCAGACGCAGTGTACCCCTAGTTATAGTAGAGCAGCAGAGGAGTGTATCCCCTGTATAGTACCGCAGCAGGCTGTGTATCCACCTGTATAGTACAGCAGCAGAGCAGTGTATTCCCCCGCTAGTACAGCAGCAGAGCAGTGTATCTCCCTGGATAGTAAGGCAGGCAGAACAGTGTATCCCCTGTATGTACAGCAAGCCAGAGCAGGTATCCCCTGTATAGTACAGCAAGCAGAGCAGGTATCCCCAGATAGTACAGCCGCAGAGCGTGTATCCCCTGTATTATAGTACAGCGCAGAGCCGGGATCCCCTGTTATAGTACGCAGCAGCAGAGAGTGTATCCCTGTTATCGTAAGCAGCAGAGCTGTGTACAGAGATGTGTGAATGATTAGTTCGACATCAAGAAAAAGGAGTAAAACCAGTGTTTAGACTAGTGAGGACAGAATGTGTATGACCAAAATCCACAATCATCAGCAATTTTCACCAGTACTGTATGACAGAGGAAGGGGGACTGAGGCAGACAGAAAAGAATAGCGCTTCAGAACTGCCTCATTCTTCGTGGCATCGATACACAAAGGTGCTGGAAGAGCTCCTCAGAGATTTTGCTAAATAGTGACATGATGGCACACACAGTTGCGCAGATTTGAGACGACTGCACATCCATGCTGCGATCTCCCGTTCCACCACATCCCAAAGATGCTCTATTGGATGGAGACTGGTGGACGTGGAAGCCCATTTGTGTACAGATGACTAATTGTCATGTTAAAGAACAGTGTTGAGATGTATTCCAGTGTTATGACATGGCGCATTATGTCTGCTGAATGAAAGTAGCCATCAGATGTGTACAGGGGACATGGTGCTATGACAGAGGACTGGACATGGTCAGCAAAACAATACTCAGGTAGGCTGTGGCGTTGTACCAAAGGGGCCCCAACGACACATGACACCACCACCACCCGCCTGAGCCGCTGACCAAGGCAGGATTGAGATCCATGACAACCACACCACCCAGCCTGAGCCGCTGATACAAGGCAGGACTGGATCCATGACACCACACCACCAGCTGCGAGCCGCTGGATACAAGGCAAGGAATGAATCCATGACACCACCACCACCAGCCTGACCCGTGATCACACAGGTCAGGGATGGACCATGACACCCGCACCACCAGCCTGAGACCCGCTCGCTACCAGGCAGGATGGATCCATGACACCAGACACCAGCCTGAGCCGTGAACGCTCTGATACAAGGGCCAGGCCTTAAGATGGATCCATGACCCACCCCCCACCACCAGCCTGAGCCGCTGATTTACAGGCCGGATGGATCCATGACACCACCAGCAGCCAGCCTGAGCCGCTGATACAAGGCAGGATGGACCATGACACCCACCACCCCAGCCTGACGCTGATACAAGGCGGGATGGATCCATCGATAACCCACCACCACCAGACTGAGCCGCTGATACAAGGCAGGATGGATCCATGAAACAACCGAAGCACCAGCCTGGAGCCGCTGATCAAGGCAGGATGGATCAGACACCACCACCACCAGGCTGGCCGCTGATACAAAGAAGGATGGATCCATGACCCCCACACACCACCAGCCTGAGCCGCTGATACAAGGCGGATGGATCAATGGACACCACCACACAGCCTGAGCCGCTGATACAAGGCAAGGTGTGATCAGACCCCAAGCCACCACCAGGCGACACGCTGATACAAGGCCGGATGGACAATGATTACCCACCCCAACCAGCCTGAGCACGCTGTGTACACGGCAGATGGCCCATGACACACACACCGCACCAGCTGAGCACGCTAGACTTACAGGCAGGATGGACCATACACAACCACCACCAGCCTGAAGCCGCTGCTAACAAGGCAGGCAGGGATCCATGACACAGCCCAAACAACCACGCGCCTGGCGCTGAGACAAGGCAGGATGGATCCATGACACCACCAGCCACCAGCTATGACCCGCTGATACAAGGCAAGGAGGATCCATGACCACACCACCCACCAGCCTGAGCCGCTGGATTCCCAGGCGCGGCTGGCTGAATGCCACCAGCAACAGCCTGGCCGCTGATACAGGCAGACTCGGATCCTGTTGGACACCAGCACCACAGCCTGATGCCGATGATACAAGGCAGGAATGGAAATTCCATCTGACACCACAACACACCAGCCTGGAGCCGCTGATACAAGGCAGGATGGTAGCATGGACACCACCACCCAGCCTGAGCCGCGGATACAAGGCCGGAGTGATCCATGACACCCCCACACCCAGCACTGAGCCGCTGATACAAAGATGCCGGATGGATCCATGCACCACACACCCAGCATGAAGCCGCTGATACAAGGCAGGATGGATCAGGTGTAGTGTATGATACACCACCACAGCCTGTACCGCTGGATACAAGGCAGGATGGCTCCTGACCCCCCCACCACCAAAGCAGGAGCAGCTGATACAAGGCCGGCGGAACCTGACACACCACACAGCCTGAGCCGCAGTGAACAAGATGGGCAGGATGGCTCCACAGACACCACCACCACCCAGCTGAGCCGCTGAGACAAGGCAGGATGGACCTGACACCACCGCACCACCAGCCGAACCGCTTGAACCAAGGCGGATGGGACCACTTGAAACCCCACCACCAGCATGAGCCGCTGATTTACAAGCAGATGGATCAAGGAAACACCACCATACCCGCCTGAGCCGCTGATACACGGCAGGATGGGATCTTAATGTTGTTGACGCCGAAATCTCTGACCCTACCATGCCGAAATGTCGCAAGACAGAAGAGAAACGGACTCATCAGACCACGGCAACGTTTTTTCCAATCTTTCTAATGTCCATATTTCGATGAGCTGGTGAAAATGGGGTAGCCTCAGGTCCTGTTCTTAGTGAACAGGAGTGGCACCGGTCGTTGGTCTTCTGCATGCTTTAGCACATCTGCCCTCCAAAGTTCGACGTTCGCTGTGCGTGCAGAGATGCCTTCTGCCTACCTTAGTTGTAACGGGGGTGGGGCGATTTGAGTCACCGTGCCCTTTTATCCGCTCGAACCAGCTGCCCTTATCTCCTGAACCCTCATGGCATCAACAAGGCATTTCCGCCACAGAACTGCCGCTCATGGATGTTTTTCCTTTTTCGGGACTTCTCTGTAAACCCTAGCGATGGTTGTGCGTGGAAATGAAAAATTCCCGAGTCCCAGTAGATCAGCCGTTTATGAAATATCACAGACCAGCCCTTCTGGTCATCCAACAACCATGCAAAGTTCACAGGCCACAAATCAACTTCTTCCCCATACTGATGCTCGGGAGAACTGCAGGAGATTGCTTGACCAGTCACATGCCTAAATGCACTTGGCCGCCATGTGATTGGATGATTAGAAATAAGTTTTACGAGCAGATGGGAAAGGTGTGACCTAATTAAAGTGGCGGTGAGTTTATTACCAATTTCCAGGACAATTGCAGCACCTCCGGTTCAGACTGATTCAGAAAAAAATTGCGAAAGCCTTCAGCGAACAGAAATTTCTCAAGACTTGCTCTTCTTTAGTTGAGACGTAACAAAGAGAGCAATGATGGTAGAGCTTAATGGCAGTCTGCGCCTGCACCCTCCAACAGTAAGGAGTTAACATCCCAGCAGTCCCAGTATGCAGTCAGGTTTTGGTTCAGGGAACCCCAAGTTGAAATTTTAGTGTATGGACCCATAGTACCAGTACTCATCAATTAAACTAAAAATTTACAGTGCGGCAACATTTAATTACAAGCAGGCCCTGCATGTTCCCAGAGCCGGACTGTCCAACGATAGATGAAGTATGCTCGAGTCAATACAGCGCGCCCGATTTCTTTATTGGTCGCTTCCCCGCTCCGTCCGCAGGAGTGAACCTGATTTATTCCCGGGCATGTAAGGCTGGCTTGCAACACAATTTATGTGAAATACCACCAGTCGAATCCATCGGACGATCCGATTTGTGTCGCGTGACAGCCGGCGACGGTGTGCCAAATCCAATCGCGCACAACGCAATCCCGGGCGCGATCACAGAAAGTGGAAAAACTGACGGACCATGCCAGGCCTCCCGCGGCCCCGGCGCAGGACCTTAGTAAAATAAGTCCCCGTAAGAGGAGAATATTGTTCTATTCAAATTTTTGTCTGCCCCAAAAAACAATTCCAATGAATGGCCGCTTACCCGTCGTTGCCTTGATCCACAAGCAAGGTGAATCATATTTGTATTTCTAATTAGTTTAAGAATCCGATTGCGCTTGATCGACTATAACCTGTAAACAGGGGGCAGTTCCAGGGTGTGCTATGCCCCATATGGGTGCTAGGATTGGTGATCTCTCTGTTGTGGTGATCTCCACCGTTTGTGGTGGTCTCTCACAGTTGTGGTGGTCTCTCACAATGGGGGTCTTCACCGTTTGTGGTGATCTCTCTCCATTGTGGTGGTTTCTCATGTTTTGGTGGATCTCTCAGTCTTAAGTAAATTGGAAGGTGCCGTATCGCTTCCTTTACATCGCGGAGGGACATAGTGAGGGGCTGCGAGGACTGGAACGAACTTCCAGGGTGTGAGGGTAGATTATGTGCCCCTACATCCCGTTTCGCACTATTGTGGTGGTTTTGCAACGTTTGTGGTGGTTCTCACAGTTGGTGGTCTCCCAGTTAAGCATATCTGGAGGTGCGTCTATTCCTCTACACCGGAAGGGACGTCGTTGAGCCTGACGAGGATTGCTAGATTTCAGGGTAGTATTATGCCCTAAATCAAGTTGTTGCCACCAGATGTGGTGGTCCTCACACGTCGGAGTTGTTGTGTTGGTCTCTCACCGTGTGGTGGTCTCTCAGTCTTAAACGCCACATTGGGGCCGGATCTCTCCCTTAACACAAACGCGGGACGTCGTTGGCTGCCAAAGGATGGCTAGGACTTCAGCGGTTAGTATATTTGCCCCTACATCCGTTGTTGCACCGCTCAACTCTCTGTGGTGGTTTCTCTCAACGTCGTGTTGGTCTATCATGTTTCGTGTTGGTCTCCTCACGTTGTGGGGTCTCTCAGTCTACGCACATCTGGGGGTGCCGTAATCGCTTCCTATACAACGCGAGGGACGTCGTTCGAGCTGCCAAGGGATTGTAGACTTCAGGGTTAGTATTAAGTACTTATGCCCCCTAATACAATTGTTGCACCGCTGTGGTGGTATCTCACCGTAGTGTTGGTCTCGCACCGTTGTGGTGGTCCCTATCAGTATAAGCCCTCTGGGGGTGCCGTAGGAGACACCTATCCCACCCCCCCCTTTCTTCTCAATCCCTTCCCCCCCCCTCATCTCCCACCCTCCCCATTCTCCATTTCCCCCCCCCTGCCTTCCTCTCCCATCACCCCTCACCCTCTTCCCCCCCCCTTCCCCCCACCAGTTCTCCTACCTCATTTTCTACCTCCCCCCCTCTCCACCCCTCTCCCCCCCCCACCCCCCCCGTCTCTCCTCCCCCCCCCTATCCCTCCCCTCCCCTCTACTCCCCTCCTTTACTGTTCTCTCCCTCTCCCCTTTTCTTCCCTTTCACCCCCCCCTCTCCCCACTCCCCCCACCCCCCCTCACATATTCCTCTCCCCCGCCCCGTTTACTCTCTCCTCCCCCCCTTCCCCTCTCCCCCTCCTCCCTTCCTATACACCGCGAGGGACGTGTTGAGTGCCAAGGGTTGTAGACTTTAAGGGTTAGTATTATTCCCCTAAATCCAGCTTCGTGTGCACCGCTGTGGTGGTTCTATCACCGTTCGTGTTGGTCTATCACACGTTGTGGTGTTCTCTCAGTCTTAAAGCACATTGGAGGTGCCGTATCACTTCCTTACACCGCGCAGGGGACGTCGTTTGCGTTGAGATGCCGAGGATGCCTAGACTTCGGGTTCGTATTATTTGCCACTACATACCGTTCGGTGCACCGATGCATGTGGGTGCGTCTCTAACCGTCGTGTTGGTTATCAACGGTCTGTGGTGGTCTCTCAGTCTTAAGCACATATGGACAGGTGCAGTTCACTTTAATCTACACCTCTGCGAGGGACCGTCGTTGAAGCCCCGAGGATGCTAGACTTCAGGGTTAGATTATGTTGCCCCTATATCCAGGGTTGCACACCGCCTGCTGTTGTCTGTGGGGTCTCTTCACGTCGTGATGGTCTCCATGTCGTGTTGGTTCCTCTCACCGTTGTGGTGGTCTATCAGTCATAGCACATCTGGGGGTTGCCGTATCGCTTCCTATACACGCGAGGACGTCGTTGAGCTGCCACGGGGTGCTAGACATTTAGGGGTTCAGTATTATTTGCCTACATCCAGTTGTTGCACCGACTTGTGGTGGTCTATCACCGTCGTTTGGTCTCTAACCGTTGGGCGTGGTCTACAGTATTAAGAAAATTGGAGGTGCCGTGTCCCTTTCTCCTACCCCACCGAGCAGACGCGAGGAGTTGGACGAGGATAGCCCTTAGACTTCCGGCCGCTCGTATTATTTGCCCTCCCTTGTCATCGGTTTGGCTTTGGCCGCTCAGAAGAGACCACACACAGAAGGAATTGTCTGTGGTCTCCCCATATAAAACGATTTCCTATTATTGAGTAAAACTTGACTTTTCTCTTGCGCACTTCCTTGGACCACATTCCCATCAATTTTCACTCGACGATGTTGACAAGCCAGGCAACCGGCACGAGAGATAAAGGCCCCAACACAAACTGATCACTAGGGGGCACCGCCAGATGCGACAAGAAATTGCCAATGCGGGAAAAGAACACACAGGAGAAACGCGGACGGAAGACAAGAAAGCATCCCCGGGGGCCCTGCCCCCTACTCCGCCCCCGCGTTTGCTTTCCCTGGCCGGCCCCGCCGGCCGCCGCAGGCCTTTGCCCCTGTCCCTGACGGGCCGACCTCGGGTCGGCAACGGCAGGACGGCCGTTCACCACTTCTTATTACCTTAGAAAAAAGGCAGCCGACCCGGCAGCAGAGTTGCGAGAGTTAATGAGACGCCACAGGGCGTTAAACGTCTCTATCATACTTTCACAGGCCATAAGGGACTCCCATGGGGGGAGGGGATGAACCTGCTGATCACACACTCATGATCCTGGATGGCTGTGGATGACTCCTGGAGAGTAGAGTAGTCTATGTTCTTCTGTCTAAAATAAAGGGTGACCTAGACCTTCAGAGTCTTACATCATGATCCCAAGAGCTTACCAATTATAGAAAGGAATTTCTCTATTTGTGATGATAGAATAGAAAGCTAACAATGACCAGAAATACAAAATTGGCCACAAACACGGAAGCACCTTAGAAGGTCACAGACGTACACGGCATCGCCAAGTTTTGAGTGTACAACGCAACCGGTAAACAATGAGACACCTATACAGCACATCTACAATATTTATAGTAAATTGTCATATATCTAAAAACTATTCATTTCAGAACAAAATGGAAAAAAACACCTTGACATACTCCAGCCAAGTCACGGCCTGAGAGGGACCTCTGATGGACCGGAACATGGACGCAATTTGGATGATTCCAGTTCGCCATGGGGTGGTTCCTCACGTGTATTAAAAGATGAAATATCAGTTTGCAAAACAAATTTGCTAAATATTTTTCAATAGTTATCCAATAGTTATCAACACGGAAGTTCCAATAGAGCATGAACATTCCCTAAGTGATGTGTTCTCCATGGGTGCCGAGTAGGAAAACAAAGCCGGATCCACTTTTTTATGACCCAGAATGAGAATCTATGGAGAACTGAAACAGTAAGAGCCAATCAAGTTTCTGCTACTTGTCCAAATCCATTGGAAAGAAAAACTACCCGTTCTTAAGATGGCGGCTATGTCTTGGACATGAGTCTAAATGATGCCCCCCCTCCACCCCTATCTATGGTAAGAGGGACTCATTAATCACTTTTTCCGGACTTTCTAACTCAGTCTGTAGTGTGTAGGTCAGCAAAAGCTCCCATTTTATAGTTACTATGAGTACATGCACCTGAGGTCAATTTTAGCAAGAGCACATCTGTTGCATTATGTCCAATACTGCCGCCCTATATCATCTAATCTATGATATCCCTGATAATAAGCCTTGTAGTGTCAGACTGCCTGGAAGGCGGGCGCGCCATTCATACACTGGCAATACATAGCATTGGCGTATGATGGAATGTGCCCCTTGATCGTACATCACCTTAGGTAATCTTAACCAGAGCTACATCTGTGCTTTATACATCTCCAGTATCTGCTCCCTATAATCCAATCTATGAAATCCTATTTACTAAGTTGTAGTGTTAGGTGCAAGGAAGCGCGGACACCATTATATACTGGTTCACATGGGGCAGATTTACTTACCCGTCCGTTCGCGATCCAGAGGCGCTCTGCGGTTATGGGATTCGGTCCGGTGGGAATGCACTAAATGGTCTAGGTAGTTCCTCACGCCGTAACAGGTGGGCGCTGCCCCCGTGCTGCGCTGTGAAGGTAACGGAGGCGAGAGGGCCCCGAATGCCCCTAAATTCAACCGGCCTATCTGGGGGATGAAGGGGAAAGCGCAATTTCGACGGGACACATGTTTTTTTTTTAAATGCGCCGGTTTGTCCGACATACCGTCCGGTTGTTTTGGTCGACCACGCCCACGATTTCGGCTCGGAGCGCATGCCGGACGCCGACGCGCCCACAAGCCGATCGGGCTTGCGCCAAAATACAGGGGCACATCCGGTACAATCGGCCGCAAAAATCGGAAATATTCGTGGTTTTAGCCACGTCGGGCAAACGCGAATCGGGCCCTAGTAAATGAACCCAATAGGGTTGCGTATGATGAATGTGACCTATAAGTACATGCCCCTTGGGTCATCTGAACCAGAGCGACATCTGTGCTTATATTATACATCTGCAGTATCGTTCTCGTGTCAGAGCTGCCAATCTATGGTAAAGCTAAAAATGTGATTGGGACCTGAGAAAGTATTCCTTTCTTTCCAAAGACAACAGGAAGTGAACCGCAACAGTATGTGATATATTTCTCATCTTTCTGGTACATTGTATATCATCAGGCACCCGGATTGTGTCCTTTAGTTTTGAATAAGAACGGCTTTTACTTACCGAGGTCATTTAATTTTAATGTTCTCTTCCAGAGCGGCTCACGTGATACGATCTGAGGTGCGGTTCTCGGTCTGGCGCAGGTAATCGCCCTTTTCTCTGCCTCTGCATGCATTCATGAAGACGACCTTAATTCGCATCAGATTTCTCAAGTGACCAAAAGTAGAGAACACGGGAAAAAGAGATGTTGGGTTCTGCCACAGGGAAATCAAATGTTAAGTGTATCCGCCGCAGCTTCCTGCGCCTCCCCGAACAACATAGCTATTAAAATTAGACAAAAATTGTTGAAAGCCCCAAATTACAGGTCTGCCGTTGATGGAATATTTAAGAGACGGGGGGAACAGGGCGTACATTATTACCTGATTACTGTGCAGAGCAGAGGGACTAATGCCGCAAAATTGCCTGGAAGATCCTCGGCTCTAGTGTTTGTGTTCCACTGCCAAGTGCAAACTTTATTAGTGGCAATTTTAGAGGGGAGGAGTGCGGCAAAGAGTTATAAACCTCCTTAAGTAGGGGCTAATTTTTGGCGCTTTTTTGGCATGCGGAGTAGTATTGTTCGACGTCGCGTGGAGGTCTGCGAGTATTTTTCTTTCGGCATTCAGCATGAAAGTGTATGATTTTTTCTTCATTTATTTAGATATTGTTACATTGTTACATTGTATCAATGAGTTTTTGTTTATTGTATTTTTGCTGGAGTTTATTCATTTATTTTCATTTATCTCAGATGCCAAGCAGGAAGAACAAAGGATTTACGATTCTCGCTCAGCTACTTACTTTGTGCACTACGTTTCAGACTTTATGGCTTCGGTTTATTAACTGGACGCGGGCGGGCCGCATGTCTAAAATCATTGCTTGCATATATGATAAATAATATAAAAAGTGACCCCTGAACATGAACTAAGACATAACTCACATGTCAACGAGGTCATGCTTGCGAGGACATCGTTGGAGGAACCTTGAGCATGTCTTAAAGCGGGAAGTAGTGAATAGTGGCCGGTGCCCCAATGGATCGAAGAGCTCTGTAACAATCAGTCCTTTCCAACCCTTCACTGGGGACACACTCAAAAATCTGGTGATTCAGCCTTTAAATTTTAAGAAGACCAGCTTTCTTCTTGGAAACATGTGAAACTTATCACCTTCTTCGAAGGGGTATGCAAGAAATTGAGAAAATGGTAAGAAATCCCAAAAAGCTTAAGATACAACGTACATTACATAGTCAGGTTACAAGGAATAGTCGACACGGCTAAGTCGTAGGGCCGGCTGTCCCGTATTAGGGGTTCTCGCAGAGGTCAGGGAAGGAAAGAACAGCTCGTTGTCAGCTCAGACCATTGTTTCTAGGGGGGAGATAATGTAACTCATCTGGAGTGGAGGAGAACGAGTCTCAGCAGTTTTGAAGATGGAAATTTGGCAAAGTAGGTACCAATAATGAACGGGGAAAATCGAATTAGTGTTTACTTTACGTTCCCAAATGCTGAGAACTTTTTCAGAAGAGCGTTCGTGTATTCAACAGAACGAACCATTAACAGGAAGGAAAAAGGTACAAAGGTCTATTCAACGTTGCCCAAATTTAGTTCCAAGTTTACAAAAATATTTGGGGACGGTTTTGTTGCATTGAAGGATCCACCAGCTTGTTACTTAAAGTTTTTTGATCATGTTTGTGTATCCCTTCTTTAACTGTGATGTACGTAAGGGAATTCCCCACGAAGACAAGGTCTTAAATGTACTCAGGATAACCAAAAGATAACAAAGCAAAGGAAGTTATACAAGCTTCCAGCAAGATAAGGTCTTTATAGCAGGGGAAGGAGGCAGGCATATCGCAGAGCTGAAAGTGTGGTTATAGCTGTGATATAGCCAAAAGCTAGCAGGGTCGGCTGTATTGTGTGTTCTTACGATCTCATGGATTTTATTATCCTATCTCTGATCCTGTCTCATCTCTAGTTCTATGGTTGATACTAGTAGAATGTTCAGAATCTAAATAAAAGTCAGTCATAAAACAGTACCATGATAATCTAAGCACATTGTCACAGCGCACAGCATCTCACAGCATTGTATGGATCATGACTAGTGTCTGTTAGAGAGTCCCGGCGCCACACACTCGGGAATATTACACTGATTATCACTGGTGATAGGAGGCTCAAAGCAGCAATAGTACCGTCAAAAGAATAACAACGAAACCAGAGCAGTGTCGCCTGTGCTGCTAGAGCAGGCGCAGCCCCCACTGCCCCTCCAGTTTCCATTCTGGCCGGGGAGTCTCAGGTCTCAAGTTGAACGTGCTACGTAGTGATGAGCGGACCCAGTCAGGTAAAGGAGTTCAGCAAACCTTTAAAAAAGTTTTGGTTTGCCTGGGCTACCCAAAACCCGAATTTTAAAAGCAAGCCAGCAAAGTGAAAATTGGTGGGCGGCAAATGTTGAAACATTTACGGGGAGACGGGATGGTTTTAACACTCGTGTTGGGTTCAGCACCTAATTGCTGGTGTTATAGCCGTGTATTCGGGTTGAGGGCACAAAACCCAATACCAGGGACAGTAGGATCAGGAAGGGCAGTGGTGGTCATATGCTCTTGAGCTCTGGTGTCTTGTGGGACATCTCGGGCTGGACTAGAGATGTTGGTGGCAGCAATGGGTCGGTTTTTCGGACACTAGATTCTCCTTCCAGCTTTGATCGTTGTATGTTAGCCATTGGCTTTGGAAGTCCCCCCAGGATAACCCAAACCTATAGCCAGTAGTGATTCAGGAAGGGGCAGTGGTGGCTCCTGCCATCTGCGGCTACTGTGTCTTGTTGAGGGGGCATCTCGGGCTGTGACTACGAGCATGTTGGTCTGCAACAGAGGTCAGTTTTCAGGACACTGTTCTCCTTCACATCTCACGACGGCGGGTGTTAGCGTGGCCACGTCGGGATATAAGGCCACCCAAACCACTCTAGCCAGTTAGGATCACAAGGGGCGGTGGTGGCTCCCTGCCTCTTGCGGCTCTGGTGTCTTGTTGTACATCCGGGCTGGGGTAGAGAGGTTGGGTGGGCAGCAGGGGGTCAGTTTTTTTTTAGGACACTAATTCTCCTTCCCAGTTTGATCGTGTATGTTAGCAATTGGATTTGGATTTCAGGCAACCCCAAACCAAAACTCTAGATGCCACCAACATCTCTAGTCCAGCCCGAGATGTCAACAAGACACCAGAGCCGCAAGAGCAGGGAGCCACCACTGCCCCTTCCTGATCCTACTGGCTAGAGGTTTGGGTGCCTGAATCCAAAGCCATGGCTAACATACACGATCAAAGCTGGGAAGGAGAACAGTGTCCGAAAAAACTGACCCACTGCTGCCACCAACATCTCTAGCCCAGCCCGAGATGTCAACAAGACACCAGAGCCGCAAGAGCAGGGAGCCACCACCGCCCCTTTCTGATCCTACTGGCTAGAGGTTTGGGTGCCTTAATCCGAACCCACGGCTAACACCCGCCGTC